>JAMPIT010000242.1:0-14543 GCA_026261815.1 Monarcha castaneiventris obscurior
GCACAGCTCGGCCACCGAGCGGCCCCCGGGGCCAGCGGAGCCGCTGCCGAGGCGCAGGCGGATGGCCCCGAGTGGCCCCAGCAGGCGCCGCGTGGCCAGGCGGGCACCGGCCTCCCACAGCCGCTCGGCCTCGGCCACCGCGGCCACCAAGGCCTGGGGGACATCGGGGGCCGCCTCATTCGCCCCCCACAGCCCCTCCAGGGCGGCCTCGATGGCCCCGAGCCGGCGCAGCAGCTCCCAGGGGAACGCGGCGGCTTTGGCACACGCGGCCACCAAGAGCCTCAGCTGCTCCAGGGCCTTCTCCGCCCGCTGGCTCCTCGTGGCGGCCGCCCTCGCCTGGCTGGTGGCCACCGTGGCCTCCTCCAGGGCCTTGGTGGCCGCCACCACCTCGTCAGTGGCCGCCACCACCTCGTTGGTGGCCGTGGCCACCTCGGTCTGGAACGCGGCCACTGCCGAGTCGAAGAAGGCTTTGTCCAGGGCTTTGTCCAGGGTCTTGTCCAGGGCTTTGCCCAGGGCCTTGGCCAGGGCCACCGGCAGCTGCCGGGCCGTGGCCACCAGCTTGTCCCTGGCTGTGTCCCAGCGGGTTTCCTTGCCCTTCAGGTCCCCCGCAGTGGCCACAGCAGTGGCCTCGGCGGTGGCCACGTCCCCGCAGGCGACACAGAGCTCGGTGGCCTCTGTGAGCAGCCGGGCCCAGCTGTCCCCCAGCGCGGCCACCGAGTCCCGCCAGGCAGTGGCCGCGGCCGCCACTTGGGCCCAGGTGGCCCCCGGGGTGGCCCCGAGGGCGGCCAGGGCCTGGCCCAGGGGGGTGTCCCTGCGGTGGCCCAGGGTGGCCCGGAGATGACCGATGAAGGTCCCCAGGCCCTTCTGCAGGGACCTTGGGGGCACGGCCAGCTCGACGTCCCCACGGGGCCCGGCCACGGCGGCCGCCAGCTCGCCCAGGGTGGCCACCACGGCCACCAGCGGCTCCAGCAGGGACGGGGACAGCTGGGGAGGGGACAGGGGAGGTGTCATGGCACTCGTCCCCTCTGGGGGTGGCTCTTGTGCCCTCCGGGGTCCCCTTTGTCCCCTCCCTGGAGGGCTCTGGGGACCCTCTGGGACCCTCCCTGTCCCTGTTCCCCCTGCCCCCTCCATCCCCTCTGTCCCCTCTGTCCCTTCCCTGTCCCCTCTGCCACCCCCATCCCCTCCATCCCCTCTGCCCACTCTGCCACCCTCCTGCCACCCCAGTCCCCTCCGTTCCCCGCTGCCACCCTCCTCCACCTTCCACCACCCCCTGCCACCGTGTGCCACCTCCTGCCACCCGGGTCCCTTTTGGCACCCCCTTGTCCCCCTCTGCCACCCCCATCCCCCCTGCCACCCCCTGCCCGTATCCCCTGTGCCACCCCCTGCCCCCTTTGCCACCCCCTTCCCCTACCCCCTTTGCCACCCCCGGCCCCCTGTGCCACCCCCTTTCCCTGTGCCACCCCCTGCCCCATCCCCTGTGCCACCCCCTGCCCCTGCCCCCTTTGCCACCCCCTGCCCCTGCCCCCTTTGCCACCCCCTGCCCCTGTGCCACCCCCTCCCCGTATCCCTTGCCACCCCGGCCCCCTGTGCCACCCCCGGCCCCCTGTGCCACCCCCTTTCCCTGTGCCACCCCCTGCCCCTGCCCCCTTTGCCACCCCCTGCCCGTATCCCCTGTGCCACCCCCGGCCCCCTGTGCCACCCCGCTTTCCTGTGCCACCCCCTGCCCCCTGTGCTCCTTGCCACCCCCTGCCCCTGCCTCCCCTGCCCCGGATCCTGTGGCCACCCCTTCCCTTTGCCACCCCCTGCCCTGCCCTGTCCCCCTCTGCCCACCCCTGCCCCCTGTGCCAACCCTGCCCGATTCCCCTGTGCCACCACCCTGCCCCCTGTCCCTTTGCCACCCCCTGCCCCTGCCCCCAGTGCACCCCCTGCCCCCTTTGCCACCCCCCTGCCCGTGTTCCCTTTGCCACCACCCTTCCCTGCCCCTGTGCCCCCCCTGCCCCTTGGCCGTGATTCCCGCTGTGCCACCTCCTGCCCCCTCTGCCTCCCCCTGCCCGATTCCCCTGTGCCAACCCCTTCCCTGCCCCCCTTCCCTGCCCCCTGTGCCATCCCCTGCCCTGTGCCACCCCCTGCCCCCTTTCCCACCCACCTGCCGCTGTCGCCAGTGCCACCCCCTGTCCCCTGTCACCTTTGCCACCCCCTGCCCCTGTGCCACCCCCTGCCGCTGTCCCCCTGCCCCTGCCCCCTTTGCCACCCCCTGCCCGGTTCCCCTGTGCCACCCCTTGCCCCAGTGCCACCCCCTGTCCCTGTCCCCTGTGCCACCCCCTGCCCCCTTTGCCACCCCCTGCCCCCTGTGCCCCCCCTGCCCCTGTCCCCCTGCCCCCTGTGCCACCCCCTGCCCGTGTCCCCTCCCCGTGCCGGGACTGTCGCACCTCGGTGCTCTGGGGGGTCTCCATGGCCTCTGGGGACGCCTCGGGGATGCTCCGGGGAAGCTCCGGGGAAGCTCCGGGGATGCCTCGGGGACACCTCGGGGAAGCTCCGGGGAAGCTCCGGGGAAGCTCCGGGGACGCCTCGGGGAAGCTCCGGGGACGCTCTGCGCACCCTCGGGGGGACACTCGGGGGACACTCGGGGAGGTGGCGGAGCCGAGGGCGGGGCCTGGGGATGTCACCGCCCCCGGCCACCGCCCTCGGGGGCACCGCGGGTCCCCGACGCCCACACCATGTCCCCCCCATGTCCCCCCGAGGTCCCCCCGATGTCCCCAACAGGACCCTTTGGCTTTTGGGGGCACCTCAAGGTATGTCCCCAAAAGGACCCCAAAGCCCCCCCCAAAGTCCCCAATGGGACCTCAGTGTCCCCAGCAGGTCCCAAGTGTCCCCTCGATGTCCCCAGTGGGACCCCAGTGTCCCCAGTGTCCCTCTCCGATGTCCCCAAGAGGGACTCTCGGCCCTTTGGGGTCTGCTTGGGGACACTGGGGGGACACTGGGGACCCCCCAAAGGGCCCGGGGGTCCTGCTGGGGACATCGTGGGGGGGACATTGGGGATATCAAGGAGGGACATCGGGGCCTGTGGGCTCCTGTGGGGACACTGGGGGGACACTGGGACCCTGTTGGGGACATCGGGGCGTCCCCATCGTGGGACAGGGGACTTTGGAGCGGCCCCGGTGTCCCCAGGAGAGGGACATGGGGGTGTCCCCAAGTTCCAAATGCCCACCGGGGTGTCCCCATGTCCCGGTGGTGGCAGTGCCGCCCCCCGTGTCCCCACCCCGTCCCTACCCCTGCCCCAGCAGTGCCCCCCGTGCCGCCTCCAGCTCCCGCCTCACCTCCTGGTCCCCCCATGTCCCCAGGGACACCAGGATGTCCTGGAGCACCCGGGTGCTCTCGGGGAACCCCTGTCCCCTCATCCCCCCCTGTGCCCCCTTCCCGTCCTCGCTGACAGCGGCCACCAAGTTCTGCAGCACGTGCACGGCCATCTCCAGCTGCCCCAGGGCGGCCGCGATGGCCTCGGCGGTGGCCGCGCTGGCCTCGGCTCTGGCCCTGGCGGCCACCACCCGCCGGGCGCGGTCACGCAGGCGTCGGGCCGCGTCCCGCTGGTGGCCAGCGGCGGTGGCCAGGTGGCGCCGCGATGCCCTCAAGCCCCTCAGGGCCATCTCGCAGAGCACGGCCACCACGGCCAGGGCCAGCGGGAGCTGACTGTCCTTGGTCACCCCCAGGGCGGTGCAGACCGAGTCCAGGGACACTGCGGGGACGGAGGGGACGCTGCAGAGCTGGCACCGGGCTGGTGGCACCGCCCTGCTTCTAGCCCAGTGTCACCAGCCCGGTGTCACCAGCCCAGTGCCCCCAGTTCCATCCCAGTGTCCCCAGTTCCATCCCAGTGTCACCAGCCCGGAGTCACCAGCCCAGTGCCCCCAGTGCCCCCAGTTCCATCCCAGTGTCACCAGCCCAGTGCCCCCAGTTCCATCCCAGTGTCACCAGCCCAGTGCCCCCAGTGCCCCCAGTTCCATCCCAGTGTCACCAGCCCAGTGTCACCAGCCCAGTGCTCCCAGTTCCATCCCAGTGTCCCAGCCCAGTGCCCCCAGTTCCATCCCAGAGTCACCAGCCCAGTGCCCCCAGTGCCCCCAGTTCCATCCCAGTGTCACCAGCCCAGAGTCCCATCCCAGTGTCCCCAGTTCCATCCCAGTGTCACCAGCCCAGTGCCCCCAGTTCCATCCCAGAGTCACCAGCCCAGTGCCCCCAGTGCCCCCAGTTCCATCCCAGAGTCACCAGCCCAGAGTCACCAGCCCAGTGCCCCCAGTTCCATCCCAGTGTCACCAGCCCAGTGCCCCCAGTTCCATCCCAGTGTCACCAGCCCAGTGCCCCCAGTGCCCCCAGTTCCATCCCAGAGTCCCAGCCCAGAGTCCCAGCCCAGTGCCCCCAGTTCCATCCCAGTGTCACCAGCCCAGTGCCCCCAGTTCCATCCCAGAGTCACCAGCCCAGTGCCCCAGTGCCCCCGGTTCCATCCCAGGCCCCCAGTGTCACCAGCCCGGTGTCCCAGCCCAGTGCCCTCAGTTCCATCCCAGTGTCACCGGCCCAGTGCCCCCAGTTCCAGCCCAGTGCCCCCAGTGCCCCCAGTTCCATCCCAGTGTCCCAGCCCAGAGTCCCAGCCCAGTGCCCCCAGTTCCATCCCAGTGTCCCCAGTTCCAGCCCAGTGTCACCACCCTGGTATCCCAGTCCCATCCCAGTGTCTCCAGCCCTCTCCCAGTGTCACCATCCCAGTGCCCCCAGTTCCATCCCAGTGCCCCCAGCTCCAGCCCAGTGCCCCCAGTACCAGCCCAGTGCCCCCATTTCCAGCCCAGTGCCCCCAGCTCAGTGTCACCAGCCCAGTGCCCCCAGCTCCCATCCAGTGTCCCCAGTCCTGTCCCAGTGTCGCCAGTTCTATCCCAGCCCGGTACCCCCAGTTCCATCCCAGTGTCACCAGCCCAGTGCCTCCAGATCCATCCCAGTGTCCCCAGTTCCATCCCAGTGTCCCCAGCCCAGTGTCACCATGCCAATGTCACCATCCCAATGCCCCCAGTTCCATCCCAGTGTCACTGGTTCTATCCCAGTGTCTCCAGTTCCAGCCCAGTGTCCCCGGTTCCAGCCCAGTGTCCCCAGTCCTGTCCCAGTGTCCCCAGCCCTCTCCCAGTGTCCCCTCCCAGTGTCCCCAGTTCCATCCCACTGTGACTACCCTGGTGTCACCACTCCAGTGTCCCCAGTCCCATCTGTGTCCCCATCCCAGTGTCCCCAGTTCCACCTCAGTGTCACCAGCCCAGAGTCACCATGCCAATGTCACCATCCCAGTGCCCCCAGTTCCAGCCCAGTGTCACCAGTCCCATCCCAGTGTCCCCAGTCCCATCCCAGTGTCACCAGTTCCATCCCAGTGTCCCCAGCCCTCTCCCAGTGTCCCCAGCCCAGTGCCAGTCTCCTCCCAGTGTCCCCTCCCAGTGTCCCCAGTCCTCTCCCAGTGTCCCCAGTTCCAGCCCACTGTGACCGCCCTGGTGTCCCCATCCCAGTGTCCCCAGTCCCATCCCAATGTCCCCATCCCAGTGTCCCCAGTTCCACCTCACTGGCACCAGCCCAGAATCCCATGCCAATGTCCCATCCCAGTGCCCCCAGTTCCATCCCAGTGTCACCAGTCCCATCCCAGTGTCTCCAGCCCAGTGCCAGTCTCCTCCCAGTGTCCCCTCCCAGTGTCCCCAGTTCCAGCCCAGTGCCCCCAGTTCTATCCCAGTGTCCCCAGTTCCATCCCAGTGTCACCAGCCCAGTGCCAGTCTCCTCCCAGTGTCCCCTCCCAGTGTCCCCAGTCCCATCCCAGTGTCCCAGCCCAGCGCCTCCAGTTCCATCCCAGTGCCTCCAGTTCCATCCCAGTGTCACCAGTCCCATCCCAGTGTCCCCAGTTCCATCCCAGTGCCTCCAATTCCATCCCAGTGTCCCAGTCCCATCCCAGTGTCTCCAGCCCTCTCCCAGTGTCCCCAGCCCAGTGTCACCAGTCTCCTCCCAGTGTCCCCTCCCAGTGTCCCCAGTCCCATCCCAGTGTCCCCAGTTCCAGCCCACTGTGACCACCCTGGTGTCACCACTCCAGTGTCCCCAGTCCCATTTGTGTCCCCATCCCAGTGTCCCCAGTCCCATCTGTGTCCCCATCCCAGTGCCCCCAGTCCATCGGTCCCATCCCAGTGTCCCCAGTCCCATCCCAGTATCCCCATCCCAGTGTCCCCAGTTCCATCCCAGTGGCACCAGCCCAGATCCCATTCCAGTGTGACCATCCCAGTGCCCCCAGTTCCAGCCCAGTGCCCCCATTCCAGTGTCCCCAGTTCCATCCCAGTGTCCCAGCCCAGCACCTCCAGTTCCATCCCAGTGCCTCCAGTTCCATCCCAGTGTCCCCAGTCCTGTCCCAGTGTCCCCAGTCCCATCCCAGTGTCCCCATTCCAGTTTGCCCAGTCCCAGCCCTGTGCCACCATCCCAGTATCCCCAGTCCCATCCATGTCCCCAGTCCTCTCCCAGTGCCACCACCCCAGTGTCCCCAGTCCTGTCCCAGTCCCACCAGTCCCATCCCAGTGTCCCCAGTTCCATCCCAGTGTCCCCAGTCCCATCCCAGTGTCCCCAGCCCAGTGTCCCCAGCCCAGTCCCAGTGTCCTCCCAGTGTCCCTCCCAGTGTCCCCATCCCAGTGTCCCCAGTCCCATCTGTGTCCCCATCCCAGTGTCCCCAGTCCCATCCCAGTGTCCCCATCCCAGTGTCCCCAGTCCTGTCCCAGTGTCCCCAGTCCTATCCCAGTGTCACTGCCCCAGTGCCACCAGTCCCGTCCCAGTGTCCCCATCCCAGTGTCCCCAGTTCCATCCCAGTGTCCCCAGCCCTGTCCCAGTGTTCCCAGCCCAGCACCTCCAGTTCCATCCCAGTGTCACCAGTCCCATCCCAGTGCCACCAGTTCCATCCCAGTGTCCCCAGCCCAGTGCCAGTCTCCTCCCAGTGTCCCCTCCCAGCGTCCCCAGTCCTATCCCAGTGTTCCCAGTCCCATCCCAGTGTCCGCATCCCAGTGTCCCCAGTCCTATCCCAGTGTCCCCAGTTCCAGCCCAGTGTCCCCAGTCCCATCCCAGTGTCCCCAGTCCTATCCCATTGTCCCCAGTCCCATCCCAGTGTCCCCAGTCCTGTCCCAGTGCCCCCAGTCCCATCCCAGTGTCCCCAGTCCTCTCCCAGTGTCCCCAGTCCCATCCCAGTGTCCCCATCCCAGTGCCCCCAGTTCCAGCCCAGTGTCCTCATCCCAGTGTCCCCAGTCCCCTCCCAGTGTCCCCAGTCCCATCCCAGTGTCCCCAGTTCCATCCCAGTGTCCCCAGTCCCATCCCAGTGTCCCCAGTCCCATCCCAGTGTTCCCAGTCCCATCCCAGTGTCCCCATCCCAGTGTCCCCATCCCAGTGTCCCCATCCCAGTGTCACCAGTTCCATCCCAGCACCTCCAGTTCCATCCCAGTGTCACCATCTCCAGACAGGGGAAGGTCTCTAGTGCCCTGTAGGGCTCCATACTGGTCCATACTGGTTTATACTGGTTTATACTGGTCTGTACTCACACACAGCCGAGCACAGCACCATCAGCCCCACGGCCACGCCCTGCCCTGCCCAGAGCCCAACTCCTCCATACTGCTCTATACTGGTCTATACTGGTCTATACTGGTCTATACTGGTCTATACTGGTCCATACTGGTTTATACTGGTTTATGCTGGTTTTTACTCACGCCCGGCCAAGAGCAGCACCCTCAGCCCCACAGCCACGCCCTGCCCGGCCCAGAGCCCAACTCCTCCATACTGGTCTATACTGGCTTATACTGGTCCATACTGGCTTATACTGGTCCATACTGGTCCATACTGCTCCATACTGGTTTATACTGCTCTATATTGGTCCATACTGGTTCATACTGGTCTATACCGGTTTATACTGGTCTATACTGGTTTTACTCACGCACGGCTGAGCACAGCACCATCAGCCCCACGGCCACGCCCTGCCCGGCCCAGAGCCCAACTCATCCAAACTGGTCTGTACTGGTCCATACTGCTCTGAATTGCTCTATACTGGTCCATACTGGTCCATACTGGTCTATACTGATCCATACTGGTTTGTACTCATGCCCGGCCCAGCACAGCACCCTCAGCCCCACGGCCACGCCCTGCCCTGCCCAGAGCCCAACTCATCCATACTGCTCTATACTGCTCTATACTGGTCCATACTGGTTTATACTGGTCTATACTGGTTTATACTGGTCCATACTGGTCTATACTGGTTTATACTGGTCTATACTGGTTTATACTGGTCCATACTGGTCTATACTGGTTTATACTGGTCTATACTGGTTTATACTGGTCTGTACTCACGCACAGCTGAGCACAGCACCATCAGCCCCACGGCCACGCCCTGCCCTGCCCAGAGCCCAGCTCATCCATACTGGTCCATACTGCTCTATACTGGTCCATACTGGTCCATACTGGTCTATACTGGTTTATACTGGTCTGTACTCACGCACAGCCGAGCACAGCACCATCAGCCCCACGGCCACGCCCTGCCCGGCCCAGAGCCCACCTCCTCCATATTGCTCAATACTGGCTTATACTGGTCCATACTGGTCCATACTGCTCTATACTGCTCTATACTGGTCCATACTGGTTCATACTGGTCTATAGTGGTCCATACTGGTCTGTACTCACGCACAGCCGAGCACAGCACCATCAGCCCCACGGCCACGCCCTGCCCGGCCCGCAGCCAGCGCTGCCGCTTCTGGAGCTCGTCCCGCTCCTGCTCGAGCTCCTCGGCCGCCAGCTCGGCCTTGGCCCCCTGGCTGAGCAGCAGCTCCTCGTCCTCGTCCTTGCACACCCCCGAGGGCCCCGCGGCCTCCGCGGCCTCCGCGGGGCTCGGCGCCTGCAGCCGGGCCCTCTCCAGCGCCCTCAGGGCCTCCTGGGCCTCGGCCAGCGCGGCCTGGGCCCGGGCCAGCACCGAGGGGACGGTGCCCGGTGACCCCAGGGCCCGGGCCAGGGCCACCAGGGCCTCCAGGGCCTCCCGGGCTCGGCGCTGGGCCGCGGCCACCTCGGGGGGGAGGGGCGGGGGGGACACCTGGGGACAGGGGAAGGGGGGGTTGGGTGCCACCGGTTCTGTCCCAGTGACCCCAGTTCTGTCCCAGTGTCCCCAGTTCCATCTCAGTGTCCCCGGTTCTATCCCAGTGTCCCCAGTTCTGTCCCAGTGTCCCCAGGTCTATCCCAGTGTCCCCAGTTCCAGCCCAGTGTCCCCAGGTCTGTGCCAGTGTCCCCAGTTCTGTCCCAGTGTCCCCAGTTCTGTGCCAGTGACCCCAGTTCTGTCCCAGTGTCCCCAGTTTCAGCCCAGTGTCACCGGTTCTATCCCAGTGTCCCCAGGTCTGTCCCAGTGTCCCCAGTCCTCTCCCAGTGACCCCAGTTCCAGCCCAGTGTCCCCAGTCCTCTACCAGGGTCACCATTCCAGTGTCACCAGCCCAGCGTCTCCAGTTCTCTCCCAGTGCCACCAGTTCCATCCCAGTATCCCCAGTTCCATCCCAGTGTTCTCAGTCCTCTCCCAGTGCCACCAGTTCCATCCCAGTATCCCCAGTCCTCTCCCAGTGTCACCATTACAGTGTCATCAGCCCAGTGTCCCCAGTTCTCTCCCAGTGCCACCAGTTCCATCCCAGTATCTCCAGTTCTACCCCAGTGTCCAGAGTTCCATCCCAGTGTTCCCTGTCCTCTCCCAGTGCCACCAGTTCCATCCCAGTATCCCCAGTTCTATCCCACTGTCCCCAGTTCCCTCCCAGTGCCACCAGCCCTGTCCCAGTGTCACCATCCCAGCGATTCCAGTCCTCTCCCAGTGTCCCCAGTTCCATCCCAGTGTCCTCAGTCCTCTACCAGGGGCACCACCCCAGTGCCACCAGTCCCCTCCCAGTGTCCCCATTCCTCTCCCAGTGTTGCCATCCCAGTGTTCCCAGTCCCCTCCCAATGTCCCCAGTCCCCTCCCAGTGTCCCCATTCCTCTCCCACTGTCCCCATTCCAGTGCCACCAGTCCCCTCCCAGTGTCCCCAGGGCACATGGGGGGAGCGCCAGGGATTTTGGGGTGTCCCAGGTGAGGTTTGGGGGGTCCCAGGTGAGGCTCCCAAGGGACTTGGGGGGTCCCAGGTGAGGTTTTGGGGGTCCCCAGTGAGAGCCCCCAGGGGTCTGGAAGGTCCCAGGGGTCCTGGGGGGAATTTGGGGGGTCCCAGGTGAGGTTTGGGGGGTCCCAGGTGAGGTTTGGGGGATCCCAGGTGAGGTTTTGGGGGTCCCAGGTGAGGTTTGGGGGGGTCCCAGGTGAGGGTCCCCGGAGGTCTGGGGGGTCCCAGGTGTCCGGAGGGGCCACAGGTGAGGTGGGGAGGGGGCTCAGGTGGGATCCGGGTGGGGTCCCGGGTGTCCTGGGGGACTCTCAGATGAGGTTCCCCAGGGATTTGGGGGGTCCCAGGGGTCCAGAGGGGTCTCAGGTGAGGCTCCCATGGAATTTGGGGGATCCCAGCTGAGGATCCCAAGGAAACTGGGGGGTTCCAGGTGAGAATTCCCAAGGATTTTGGGCTTTCCAGGTGAGAATTCCAAAAGATTTGGGGTCTTCCAGGTGCCCAGGTAAGGTTTTGGGAGGTCCCACCTGAATCTCTCCAGGAATTTGGGGGATCCCAGCTGAGGTTCCCCAAGGATTTGGGGCCACCCAGGTTTTACAATTCCAAAAGATTTGGGGTTTCATAGGTGAGAATTCCCAGGAATTTGGGGTTTCCCAGGTGCCCAGGTGAGGTTTTGGGGGGTCCCACCTGAACCTCCCCAGGAATTTGGGGGATCCCAGCTGAGGATTCCCAAGGATTTTGGGCTACCCAGGTGAGAATTCCCAGGAATTTGGGGTTTCCCAGGTGCCCAGGGGAGGCTCCCGGGAAGTTTTGGGATTCCCAGGTGCCCAGGTGAGGTTTTGGGGGGTCCCACCCGAACCCCCCCAGGAATTTGGGGGATCCCAGCTGAGGATCCCAAGGAAACTGGGGGGTCCCAGGTGAGATGTCCCAAGGATTTGGTGTTTCCCAGGTGCCCAGGGGAGGCTCCCGGGAGGTTTTGGGGTTCCCAGGTGCCCAGGTGAGGTTTTGGGGGGTCCCACCCGAACCTCCCCAGGAATTTGGGGGTGTCCCACCCCCTCTCCAACCCATCCCCAGCCCCTCCAAAGCTCCACAGACTCCAGAACTTTCCACCTCCCTTTTCCCACCTGGCCACATCTCAGGCCCTGGGGGCTCCCAACCCCCCCCAAAACCCCCCAAAACCCCCCAAAACCCCCCAAATTGCCCCCAAACCCCCCTCAGGTGCCCGGGCTGGGGGGTGCTCCCGGGGGTTTTGGGGGTCCCGACCTTGGGCTCCATCTCCAGCCGCATCCAGAAGCTCCGGCTGGGACTGTGAGGGCCGAGGGCGTCAAGGGTGAGAGGAGGGAGGGACCCACGCCCTGATCCTCCCCCGTGAGGCAGAATTTGCCCTGCCAGGACCTCATTGACCCTTTTGGGGCCGGGTTTAACCCCTCGAGGCCCTCAGCGCTCCATTTCCCCTTCCAGGACACTGATTTACCCCCTTGGGACACATTTGCCCCACCCAAGGCCTTCATTTCTCCTTCCAGGACCCTGATTTACCCCCTCAGGACCCCATTTATCCTTCCAGGACTCCATTTAATCCCTCTGGGGTCTTATTTACTCCCCTCAGGACCCCATTCACCCTTCCAAGACCCCACTTACGCTTTCAGGACCGTGTTTTCCATGGAAACCAAACCATAAAGGCCCAGTTAACATCCACAGGAACCGATGGAAAAAGGTGTGTGCCGCTGTCTTTCCAGACAATTCCGTGGGTGAGGGTCTTTAGGAACAAGGGTGACACATCCCAAACCCAGTGCTCCTGGCACCCTGAGGGGTAAATGGGGCCCTGAGGGGGTAAATCCAGCCCTGAGGAGATAACTCAGGGTCCTGAGGGGGTAAGTGGGGTCCTGAGGGGGTAAATCCAGCCCTGAGGAGATAACTCAGGGTCCTGAGGGGGTAAATGGGGTCCTGAGGGGATAAATGGAGCCCTGAGGGATAAATGGGGTCCTGAGGGGGTAAATCCGACCCTGAGGGGTAAACGGGGCCCTGAGGGGGTAAATGGGGTCTGAGGGAGTAAATGGGGTCCTGAGGTGATAAATGAGAGTCCTGAGGGGTAAATGGGGCCCTGAGGGGGTAAATCCAACCCTGAGGGGTAAACGGGGCCCTGAGGGGGTAAATGGGGTCCTGAGGTGATAAATCAGGGTCCTGAGGGGGTAAATGAGGTCCTGAGGGGGTAAATGGAGTCCTGAGGGGTAAATGGGGTCCTGAGGTGATAAATCAGGGTCCTGAGGAGGTAAATGGGGTCCTGAGGGGGTAAATGGAGTCCTGAGGGGGTAAATGAGGATCCTGAGGGGGTAAATGGGGCCCTGAGGGGGTAAATGGGATCCTGATATGGTAAATCTGGCCCTGAGGGGGTAAATGGGACTCCTGAGGGGGTAAATGGGATCCTGAGGGGGTAAATGGGGTCCTGAGGGGGTAAATGGGGTCCTGAGGGGGTAAATGGGATCCTGAGGGGATAAATGGGGCCCTGAGGGGGTAAATCAGGTTCCTGAGGTCATAGATGGGACCCTGAGGGGGTAAATGGGCTCCTGAGAGGGTAAATGGGAGATAATGGGATCCTGAGGGGGTAAATGGGGGATAAATGGGGTCCTGAGGGTGTAAATGAGGCCCTGAAAGAGGGAATATCTGGCAGGCAATTCAGGAAAGCTGCACCTTCCTGGTAGCTCAGCCCATGGAGAAAAGAAGAGGAGAACGTGTGGCCAGGAGTTTGGGATCAAAGGAGGCTGCGTGCCCCGAGCCCTCGAGAGAGAAACCCCACGGGGCTGTGCCCCCACGGGCTCTCTGCCTTTACTGGAATGGAGGTGCAGGACTCGTCTGTCTCCTTTATGGACACGGGCTTTTCCTAGCGGGATTTTCTGCACAGAACCCAAGCATCCAGGCTCGGTATTTTCCAGAGAAACCAAACCATCAAAGCCCGGTGAGTCCCTGGTGAGATTTCCATGGGGACACATTCCCAACCCAGTGCTCCTGGTGCTCTGAGGGGGTAAATGGGGTCCTGAGGGGGTAAATGGGATCCTGAGGGGGTAAATGGGGTCCTGAGGGGATAAATGGGATCCTGAGGGGGTAAATGGGAACCTGAGGGGGTAAATTAGGGTTCTGAGGGGATAAATGGGATCCTGAGGGGGTAAATGGGGTCCTGAGGGGTAAATTCCTGGGGTCCTGAGGGGGTAAATCAGGGTTCTGAGGGGGTAAATGGGGCCTGAGGGGTAAAGCAATCCTGAGGGGGCAATGGGGTCCTGAGGGGGTAAATGGGTCTGAGGGGGTAAATGGGCTGAGGGGTAAATGGGATCCTGAGGGGGTAAATGGGGTCCTGAGGGGTAAATGGGTTGAGGGGTAAAGAGGAAATGATTCTGAGGGGGTAAATGGGGTCCTGAGGGGGTAAATGGGATCCTGAGGGGGTAAATAGGTTCTGAGGGGGTAAATGGGTATGGGGGGTAAATCGAGGGGAATGGGTCTGAGGGGGTAAATGGGGTCTGAGGAGTTAAAGGGGCTCCTGAAATGGTAAATGCTCCCCTGAGGGGGTAAATGGGTCCTGAGGGGGTAAAGGGAATCCTGAGGGGGTAAATGGGGTTCTGAGGAGGTAAATGGGGTCCTGAGGGGGTAAATGTGGTCCTGAGGGGGTAAATGGGATTCTGAGGGGGTAAATGGGTTCCTGAGGGGGTAAATGGGATCCTGAGGGGGTAAATGGGGTCCTGAGGGGGTAAATGGGGTCCTGAGGGGGTAAATGAGGGTCCTGAGGGGGTAAATGGGGTCCTGAGGGGGTAAATGGGATCCTGAGGGGGTAAATGGGGTCCTGAGGGGGTAAATCGGGCCCTGAGGGGGTAAATGGGTCCTGAGGGTGGGCCTGAGGGGTTGGGGTAAATGGGATCCTGAGGGGGTAAATGGGGTCCTGAGGGGGTAAATGGGGTCCTGAGGGGGTAAATGGGTTCCTGAGGGGGTAAATGGGGTTGTGAGAAGTTATTTGGGTCCCGAAATAGTACATCTAACCCTGAGGGATCCTGAGGGGGTAAATCAGGTTCCTGAGGGGGTAAATTTGGCCCTGAGGGGGTAAATGGGATCCTGAGGGGGTAAATGGGATCCTGAGGGGGTAAAGGGGCCTTAGAGGGGGTAAATGGGGTCCTGGCAGGGTAGAAGTCACCCCAGTGGGGATAAATATTGATGAAGTTCTATAACTAACAAAACCAAGCATTTTAAGGTTACATTTAAGAGCATTTTCTTTCCTCCAGTTTCGTGCCAACCAGACTCAGATTTGCCCGGGGGTGGCATTTGCCCAGCCAGGACCTTTCAGGAGCATGTTTACCATGTAAAGCACACCCTAAATGCTGGGTAACTTCCAAAAGCGCCAAAGCCATAAAGGTTGAGTAACTTCCAAATAAA
>JAMPIT010000243.1:0-30495 GCA_026261815.1 Monarcha castaneiventris obscurior
TCATGTGAAAGCAAAAGTTTTGTATAATTTTTTTTTTTTCGTATAACAACACAACCATATCCCTGCCAACATTCAGTTCGTGGGGAGAGTCTGTGTAAATACACCACTGACAGAATTATCATCGCATCGTAAACTGAACCAGGGGAATCATACTAACAATTGATGACTATTTTTTTCGAGTACAGCCCTCATTTTTCCCCCCCCCCGGATTTTACTCGTTTTTGGGGTGATTTTCCCCTTTTTGGGGTCATTTCTCCTTTTTTGGGGTCATTTTATCCCTTCTGAGGTCATTCTCCGCTTTTGGGGTAATTCTCTCCTTTTTGGGGTTATTTTTCCTCCTTTGGGGGCATTTTATCCATTTTTGGGATCATTTTCTCCTTTTTAGGGACATTTTCCCCTTTTTGGGGTGATTTTCCTCTTTTTGGGGTTATTTTATCCCTTTTGGGGTCATTTTCCCCTTTTTGGGGTTATTTTATCCCTTTTGGGGTGATTTTCCCCTTTTTGGGGTTATTTTATCCCTTTTGGGGGCTTTTACCCCTTTTTGGGGTGATTTTCCCCTTTTTGGGGTTATTTTATCCCTTTTGGGGGTGATTTTACCCCTTTTGGGGGTGATTTTACTCCTTTTGGGGGCATTTTGCCCATTTTGGGGTCACTTTACCCCTTTTGGGGGCATTTGGGGATTTTTGGGTGTTTTCAGGGGGATTCTGGGGTGTTTCTGGAGAGGGTTTGGGGCGGATTTTGGGTGTTTATGGGGTGCTTTTGAGGGTATTTTGGGGTGTTTCCAGAAAGGATTTTGAGATGTTTTCAGGGAGATTTCAGAGTGGTTTTGGGGTGTTTTTAAGGGAGGTTCCGGGGTATTTTTGGGGTGGGTTTGGGGTGATTTTTGGGTGATTTTGAGAGGGTTTTGGGGTGATTTTTGGGGTGACTTTGGGAAGGATTTGGGGATGTTTACGGGGTGCTTTTGAGGGTATTTTTGGGGTGGCTTTGGAGTGGGCTTGGGGTGTTTTCTGAGTGGATTTTAAGATTATTTCAGGGAGGTTTTGGGATATTTTTGGGGTGGGTTTGGGGTGTTTCCAGAGAGAATTTTGAGGTGTTTCCAGGGAGGCTTTGGGGTATTTTTGGGGTATTTTTCAGAGAAGTCTTGGGGTGTTTCTGGGGTGGGTTTGGGGTGTTTTCTAAGAGAATTTTAAGATGATTTCAGGGAAGATTTTAAGGTATTTTTCAGAGAAGTTTTGGGGTGTTTTTGGAGTGGGCTTGGGGTGTTTCTTGAAGGGATTTTAAGATTATTTCAGGGAGGATTTTGGGGTATTTTTGGGGTGGTTTTGGGGTATTTCCTGAGAAGATTTTGAGGTGTTTCCAGGGAGGCTTTGAGGTATTTTTGGGGTGGGTTTGGGGTGGTTTTGGCCTGTTTTTCAAAGGGATTTTGAGACGTTTTCAGGGAAGTTTTCTGGCGTTTTTGGGGTGGGTTTGGGGTATTTTTGGGGTGTTTTCTGAGGGAATTTTGAGACGTTTTCAGGAAAGCTTTGGGCTATTTTTGGCGTGTTTTTGAGGGAGCTTTCGGGGTAATTTTGGGGTGTTTTTGGGGTGGGTTTGGGGTGTTTTTGGGGTTGTTTTGGGGGGGTTCTGACCTTCTCTCCCCCTGCCTCACGCAGCTCCCGCAGCTGCCTCAGGCGCCGGCCCCGCTCCAGCTGCTGCTGCAGCTCCTGCTCAGCCTCGTCCTCCTCCAGGGCCGGGGGGGTCCCGGGGGCTTCTGCCTCGTCTGGGGGCAAATTCGGGTCAGGGAGACCCCAAAATCCCCTAAAACCTCTCAAAAATCCCTTCTGGGCCACCAAAACTTCCCCGAAAACCCCCAAAATTCCTTAAAACTCCCCCCAAGCTCCTGCTCAGCCTCGTCCTCCTCCAGGGCCGGGGGGGTCCCGGGGGCTTCTGCCTCATCTGGGGGCAAATTCGGGTCAGGGGGACCCCAAAATCCCCTAAAACCCCTCAAAAACACTCTAAAGACCCCCCTAAAGCCCCCCTAAACCCCCCCAAAAAAAACCCCGAGCTCCTGCTCAGCCTCGGCCTCCTCCAGGGCCGGGGGGGTCCCGGGGGGTTCTGGCTCCTCTGGGGGGAAAATTCGGGTCAGGGAGACCCCAAAATCCCCTAAAACCTCTCAAAATCCCCTAAAACCTCTCAAAAATCCCCCCAAAACCTCTCCAAAATCCCTGCTGGGCCACCAAAACTTCCCCAAAAACCCCCAAAACCACCCCAAAATCCCTTAAAACTCTCCCTCAGCTCCTGCTCTGCCTCAGAGCCGAGGGGTCCTGGGGGTTTCTGGCTCCTCTGGGGGGCAAATTGGCGTCAGGGGAACCCCAAAATCCCCTAAAACCTCTCAAAAATCCCCTAAAATCTCTCAAAAATCCCCACTGAAGCACCAAAACTTCCCCAAAAACCCTCCAAAATCCCTTAAAACTCCCCCCGAGCTCCTGCTCTGCCTCCAGGGCCGGGGGGGTCCCAGCTCCTCTGGGGGGGCAAATTCGGGTCAGGGAGACCCCAAAACATCCCAAAATCCCCTAAAACCACCCCAAAAACACCCTAAAACCCCCACCACCACCCCAAAAAAACCCCCAAGCTCCTGTTTGACTTTGACTTTGTCCTCCTCTGGGGCTGGGGGGGCAAATTTGGCTCAGGGAGACCCCAAAACATCCCCAAATCCCCTAAAATAGCCCAAAATTCCCTAAAATCCCCTAAAACCTCCCAAAAATCCCCACTGAGCCACCAAAACTTCCCCGAAACCCCCCAAAATCCCTTAAAACACCCCCTGAGCTGCTCCTCTGCCTCCAGGGCCAGGGGGATCCTGGGGGGTTCTGACTCCTCTGGGGAGAAAATTTGGGTCAGGGAGACCCCAAAACATCCCCAAATCCCCTAGAATCGCCCAAAATCCCCTAAAATGCCCCAAAATCCCCCAAATTCCCCCCAAAATCCCCCCAGCACCGTCACTGCTGATGTCCATGCTCTCTGTCCTGGTGTCGTCCGAGGGCAGCGGGGCCTGGGGGGGCCCCTCGGGGGGGTTGGGGGCGTTTTCGGGGTCCCCCCCAGCCCCCTCCTCATCCTCCTGCACCCTCCGGCCCCGGCCCCGAGACCTGGGGGGGTTTGGGGGGTTTAGGGGGGCATTTGGGGGCTTGGATCCCAAACAGGACCCCCAAGACCCCCCCCAAATTCCTCAGGGACCCCCCAAAAGCTCTCAAGGATTTATTCAAGACCCTCTCAAACCCATGGACATCCCAGGACCCCCCCCGAATTCCCCCCAGGACCCCCCCAGGACCACCCAAATCTCCCCAGGACCCCCCCAAATTCCCTCCCAGCCCCTTGTCCCAGGACCCCTCCCCACCCCCTTGGGACCCCCCAACCCCCCGGGATCCCCCCTGGACCCCCCAATTTCCCCTCAGGACCCCCCCAGGGTCCCCCAAATCCTCCCCA
Organism: Monarcha castaneiventris obscurior; assembly: GCA_026261815.1. Taxonomy (NCBI): domain Eukaryota; kingdom Metazoa; phylum Chordata; class Aves; order Passeriformes; family Monarchidae; genus Monarcha; species Monarcha castaneiventris. The sequence continues at coordinate 3,460 of JAMPIT010000243.1, forward strand.
AGACCCCTCCCAACCCCCCCAAATTCCCCCCAGGACCCCCCAAATCCCCCCAGGACCCTCCTCACCCCCCAGGACCCCCCAAATTCTCCTCAAGACCCCCCAAATCTCCTTGGTGCCATCAGGGCCCCCCAAATCTCCCCCAGGACCCCCCAGAACCTCCCCAGGACCCCTCCCCATCCCCTTGGAACCCTCCCCACACTCCAGGACTCCCCCAAATCCCTCCCAGGACCCCCCCAGCCCCATTGGGACCCTCCCCACCCCCCAGAACCCCCCAAAACCCCCCAATCCTCCCCAAGATCCCCCAAATCTCCCCCAGGACCCCCCCAGGACCCCCTAAATCCCCCCCAGGATCCCCCAAATCCCCTCCAGGACCCCTCCCCACCCCCTTGGGACTCTCCCAACCCCCCCAGGATCCCCAAAAACACCCCCAGGACCCCCCCAAATTCCCTCCCAGCCCCTTTGGGTGCCCCAGGACCCCTCCCCATGCCCCCAACAGCCCCACCTGGAGCCAAAATCCCCCCAGGAACCCCCCCAAATCCCTCCAAGGGACCCCCCCCAACCCCCCCCAGGACCCCCCCCCCCCCAAACCCCACCAGACCCTCAATTCCCCCAGGACCCCCCAAATGCCCCCCAAATCCCCCCAGGACACCTCAAATCCCCCCCAGGACCCCCCAAAAACCCCTAAATCACCCCCCAGGACCCCCAAATCCTCCCAAGACCCCCAAATATCCCCACCAGAACCCCCCAAATCTGCCCAGGACCCCTCAAATCCCCCCCAGGACCCCCCAAATCCCCCCCAGGACCCTCCCCCAGCCCCACCTGGAGCCGAAATCCCCCTGGGTGTCCCCCGGGGCCAGGGCCAGGAGGTCGTCGGCCTTGAGGGGCTTCTCCTTCCTGCGGAGCCTCCGGACGCGGCGCCGCGTTTTCCTGAACGTCACCGCCTGGGGGAGGGGCGGGGGGACCCCAAATTAACCCCCCCGAATTCGGGGAGGGGGCCCCAGCCCCCAAAAGGGAACCCCCTTACAGAGGAACCCCGAAAATCCCACCCGAAACGGCCCCAAATTGAGGGAATTGGGGGAAATCGCCCCGGAAATTTTGTGTTGTTGAAAAAATTCCTACTGGGGGAAGCCCAAAATTCCACCTGGAAACCCAAAATGAAGGGGAAAAGCACCAAATGCGGGTAAAACCCCCCAAAATTGGCTTGAAAAATCGTAAATCCCACCCAAAATGGCCCTGAATTGAGGGAACTGGGGGAAATTATCCCAAATATCCCCAAAAATTCACAAATTCCACAGGGTGTGACCCCAAAATCTCAGCCTGAACTCTCAAAATAAAGAGGAAAAGCACCAAATGTGGGTGAAACACCCCAAAAATGAGCTCAAATGCCCCAAAAATAGAAATTCAGCCCCAAAATCCCCTGAATTCCCTCAAAATGCCCCCGAATCCCCCCAGATCTTGATCCAAAATCCCCCCAAAATCTGCCCCAGTGACCCAAAATCCCCCCAAATTCCTATCAAGGACACCAAAATCCCCCCAAAACCCTCCCAAATCTGTCCCAGTGACCCCAAACCCCCCCAAAATCTGCCCCAATGACCCCCAAATCCCCCCAAAATCCCCCAATATCTGCCCCAGTGACCCCAAAATTCCCCCAAAATCCCCGAATTCCCCCCAAAATCCCCCAGTATCTGTCCCAGTGACCCAAAAATCCCCCCAAATCCCTCCAAATCCCCCCAAAATCCCCCCAAAATCCCTCCAAATCCCTCCAAATTCCCCCAAAATCTACCCCAGTGACCCCAAAATCCCCCCTAAATCCCCGAATTCCCCCCAGTGACCCCAAATCCCTCCAATTTCCCCCCAAATCCCCCCCCAGTGACCCCAAAATCCCCAAATCCCCCCCAGCCCCCCCTCACCATCTCCTCGGGGCTCAGGTACTCGGCGGCCAGGCGGGGGAGGGGCAGCTCCAGGCTCTGGGGGGCGGGGCCGGGCGGGGGGAGGGGCCCGGGCCGGGGGTCCCCCCCCGCGTCCTGCGTCCCCCCCGGGCCCAGGCGGAACGAGGGCCGAGGCCCCGGCTCGTCGTACTGCGGCAGCAGCGCGGGCGCCCTCGGGGCCTGCGGGGGCGACAGAGGGAGCTGTGGGGCGCGGTATATCGCGATATGGCATGACATGTCACGATATATCACGATATGATGTCATACAGCACGATACAGCACGATACAGCACGATACATCACGCTAGGACACGATACAGCATGATGCATCATGATATAACGCGATGCATGACGATATATCACAATACAGCGTGATATACCGTGATATACCGTGATACATCGTAATACAACCCAATACAGCGCGCTATATCGCGATATGATGCAATACAGCACGATATAGCACGATATTGCATGATACAGCACGATGCAGCATAACATAGCGTGGTATATCACGACACACCATGATACACGACGTAACACGATACAGCACGATACAATGTAACACGATGTACGACGATATACCACGATACAGCACGATATACCACGATATAGCGTGATAAATCATAATATAACGCGATACAGCGCGATATATGGCGATACGATGCAATACAGCACGATACAGCACAATACAACATGATATAGCACGATATATCATGATACAGCGTGATACACCACGATACAGCATGATATAGCGTGATAGAACACGATGCACCACGATACATCACAACACAGCATGAATACCACGATATAACACGATACATCACGATATAACACGATATAGAGTGCTATACTGCAATATAGCACGATATAGCAGGATATAACACGGTATAGCACGACATATCATAATATAACATGATACAGCATGAGGTATCGTGATATAACACAATACAGCACGACATAGCATGACATAGCATGATAGATCACGACGCAACCTGATACAGCATGATAAATCACGACATAACAGGACGTAGCGTGATATATCACAATATAACACGATATAACACAATACAGCACAATACAACACGATACGTTGTGATATACCACAATAGCTCGTGATATATTGGATTATTATGTGATACGTCACGATAGAACAGGATACCATGTGATACATCACGACACATCGTGATATAGCACGATACGTCATGATGTATCGCGATATGACATACCGTATTACAATATATCAGGATACGATGCGATACGTCATGATATGTTACAATACAGCACGATACGCGCCGCTATATCGCGATACGAGCTGTGATACGCCCCGCTATATCGCGATATGAGCTGTGATACGCCCCGCTATGCCCTGCTATATCGCGATATGAACTGTGATACATCCCGCTATATTATGCTACGAGCTGTGATACATCCCACTATATCATACGAGTTGCGACACGCGCCGGTATATCGCGATACGAGCTGCCATACGCCGCACTACATCGCAATATGAGTTGCAACAGGCCCTGCTACACTGTGGTAGGAGTTGTAATACACCCTACCATATCGCGATAGGAGCTGTGCTACATCCCACTATATTGCGCTCTGTCACGATACGAGCTGCAATACGCCCTGCTATATCGCGATATGAGCTGTGATACATCCTGCTGTATCGCGATACAAGCTGCAACACGCCCCGATATATCGCGATACGAGCTGTGATATGAGCTGCGATACATCCTGCTATATCGCAATACGAGCTGCAATAGGCCCTGCTATATCGTGATACAAGCCGTAATACATCCCGCTGTGCCCCGCCATATCGCGATATGAGCTGTAATACACCCCACTATATCGCGATACGAGCTGTGACACACCCCGCCATATCGCGATATCTCACAGCAGGGTACCTGCGGGGCGGGGCCGGGCTCGGGCTCCCCGTAGGGCTCGTAGGGCTGCCACAGCTCCTGCTCCTCCCGCTGCGCCCCGCTATATCACAATATGAGCTGCGATACACCCCGCTATATCGCGATATGAGCTGTGATATGTCCCGATACACCCTGCTATATCACGATATATCGCGCTATGGTACCTGCGGGGCGGGGCCGGGCTCGGGCTCCCCGTAGGGCTCGTAGGGCCGCCGCCGCCGCAGCTCCTGCTCCTCCCGCGCCCGATCCTGCGCCGCCAGCGCCGCCTGCTCCAGCACGTCCTCGGCCACCTCCAGAACCCCTGGGATACACGGGGACGGACGGAGGGACAGAGGGATGGACGGACAGAGGGATGGACAGGTGGACATGGAGGGGACACACATGTGGACGGACAGACGGACAGAGGGACAGGGGGACATGGAGGGGACAGAGGGACACCCACGGCACGCATGGACAGACAGAGGGACACCCACGGGGACGGATGGACGGACAGCGGGACAGACAGGGGGACAGGGGAACATGGAGGGGACACACGAGTGGATGGACAGAGGGACAGAGGGACACAGAGGGGACAGAGGGACACCCATGGGGACGGATGGACAGACAGGGGGACGGACAGAGGCACACCCACGGCACGCATGGACGGACAGAAGGACAGAGGGACACCGACAGGGACACACAGACGGACAGAGGGGACAGAGAGGGGACAGAGGGACACCCATGGGGACAGACAGACGGACAGAGGGACACAAAGGGGACACAGGACATGGAGGGACAGAGGGACACCCACGGGGACGGACGGAGGGATGGACAGAGAGACAGGGAGGGGACACAGGACATGGAGGGAACAGAGGAACGTGGAGGGGACACGGACAGGGACGCACAGATAGACGGGGACACGGAAGGGACAGAGGGGACAGAGGGACACCCATGGGGATGGACGGACGGACAGAGGGGACAGAGGGACAGAAGGACACCCATGGGGACGGACGGACAGAGGGACATGGAGGGCACAGAGGAGACAGAGCAACAGGGACAGGGACAGGAGACAGCACAGGGAACACGGGAAGGACACAGACGGGACAGAAGGGACAGGGATGGGACACGGACAAGGACGGGGACATGCAGAGGACACGGACAGAGGGGACAGAGACAAGGAACAGGAGACATGAAGGGGACACGGACAGAAGGGACAAGGGACACGGAGGGGACATGAACAGGACCAGGGACATGGATGGGACAGGAACAGGACAGAGACAGGACAGGGACAGAGGGGACAGAGGGACAGGGGACACGGATGGGACAGAGGGAACAGAGAGGACACAGACACGGACAGGGGACAGCACATGGGACATGGGCAAGGACAGAGGAGGCACGGACAGGACACAGAGGGGACAGAAGGGACAAGCTCAGAGGGAAAAGGGGACACAGACACGGACAGGGGACAGGAACAAGGACACGACAGGAGGGGACAAAGGGGACAGTGAGGAGACACCCCACAGCCCCTGACCCCTCCCTGTGTCCCCTGGGGACAGTCAGGTCCCCCAGTGCCCCCCGAGTGCCCCCCGAGTGCCCCCCAGCACTCTCAGTTCCCCCCAGTGCCCCCCAGAGCCCCCCACTGACCCCTGTCCTTGAGGGTCAGCACCAGGCCCTGTCCCAGTGCCCCCCAGTCCCCCCAGTGCCCCCCAGTGCCTCCAATGCCCCCCATACCCCCCAGTACCCCCCAGTGCCCCCCCAGTGCCCCCCAGCACTCCCAGTTCCCCCCAGTGCCCCCAGTGCCCCACACTGACCCCTGTCCTTGAGGGTCAGCACTAGCCCCTGTCCCAATGCGCCCCCAGTACCCCCCAGTGCCCTCCCAGTGCCCCCCAGCACCTCCCAGTTCCCCCCAGTGCCCCCCAGCACCCTCCCAGTGCCCCCAGTGCCCCCCACTGACCCCTGTCCTTGAGGGTGAGCACCAGGGTTTGGCCCTCGGGGATCGAGGCCGGGTCGTGCTCCACCGTGAGCCCCTGCAGGTCCCGGGCGCTGTAACGCTCCTGGGGGGCACGGGGGGGTCACTGGGGGGTCACTGGGGGGTCCCTGAGGTCCTTGAGGTGACCCCAAAGTGTCCCTGAGGTGACCCCAAGGTGTCCCCAAACTGTCCCCGAGGTCCTCAAGGTCTTCAAGGTGACCCCAAGGTCCCCAAAGGTCTCCAAGTCGTCCCCAAGGCCCCTCAGGTCCCCCCGAGGTGTCCCCAAAGCCCCTGAGGTGACCCCAAGTCGATCCCAAGACTCCTGAGGTGTCTCCAAGGTAACCCCAAGGTGACCCTGTGGTCCCGAAGGTCCCCCCAAGGTGACCCCAAGACCCCAAAGGTGTCCCCAAGATCCCCCTGAAGATCCCCCCAAGGTCCCCGAGGTCCCAGAGGTGTCCCCAAGCTCCTGAAGGTCCTGAAGGTCTCCAAGGTGTCCCCAAGGTCCTAAAGGCCCCTGAGGTGACCCCAAAGTCCCTGAGATGTCCCCAAGGTCCTGAAGGCCCCCAAGCTCCCCGAGGTAACCCCAAGGTCCCCGAGGTGTCCCTGAGGTCCCTGAGATGTCCCCAAGATCCTGAAAGTCCCCAAGGTGACCCCAAGATGTCCCCAAAACCCCCGAAGTCTCTCCAAGGTGACTCTAAGATGTCCCCAAGGTCCCCAAGGTCCCCCCAAGGTCCTGAAGGTCCCCAAGGTGACCCCAAGGTCCTGAAGGTCCCCAAGGTGACCCCAAGCTGACCCCAAGGTCCTCCTGAGGTCCCTGAGGCGTCCCCAAGGTCCCCCCAAGGTGACCCCAAGGTCCCCGAGATGTCCCCAAGGCCCCCAAGGTCCCCCTGAGGTCCCCCCAAGGTGTCCCTGAGGTGTCCCCAAAACCCCCAAAGTCTCTCCAAGGTGACCCCAAGGTCCTGAAGGTCCCCAAGGCCCCCAAGGCCCCTGAGGTGACCCCAAGGTGTCCCCAATGTCCCTGACGTGAGCCCAAAGTCACTGAGATGTCTCCAAGGTCCCCCCAAGGTGACCCCAAGGTGTCCCCGAGGTCCTGAAGGTCCCCGAGGTGTCCCCAAGGTCCCCAAAGCCCCCCAGGTGCCCCCAAAGCCCCCGAGGTGACCCCAAGGGGTGGTGGGTGACCCCAAGGTCCTGAAGGTCCCCAAGGGGGTGACCCCAAGGTGACCCCAAGGCCCCCGAGGTGACCCCAAGGACCCCAAGGTGACCCCAAGGACCCCCCTCACCCTGCGGCGCCTCTGGAACTCCTCCTCCACCAAGGGGCTGACCCCGAACTCCTGATCCATCTCCTCCAGCAGCTTGGCCTGCAAAGGCACCAGTGCCACCAGTCTGGGAAACTGGGGGGACTGGGAGGAACTGGGAGGAACTGGGCCCCTCCCCGGGACAGCTCCCAAAAAAACGGGAAGTTGGGAATTCCTTATTTGGGAAAAATCAGCTTAAAATGCTCAATTTTGGTTCAAAAATGGCTTAAAATGCCACGGGGGCTCCCAAATTGGGGGTTTTTATAGGGATTTTTTTGGGGGTGCTGCTGAAAATTAAAGTTAATGTTAAAAGGATCCTAAATTCCCTGAAAGTTCAGGTGGAATTAGGGTTTTAGGATAAAAATCCCTGATTTTGGGACAAAACGCAAAAAAATTCCATTAGAAATGGAAGATTTTTGGCTTCAAAGCGTCGCTTTTTAAGGAATTTTTTTGGGAAACATCCCTAAAAACCAAGTGAAGTTTCAAAATTTTTGAGAATTAGGGTAAAACCAGAATTTTAAGGCCGAAATTCCTCATTTTAACTTAAAAAACTGTTTTAAATAAAAGATTTGAACCACAAAATTTTTAGTTTTTAAGGAATTATTGATTGTAAACCTTAAAATCTATCCCAAATTTTCAGGCGTTCCCCCAAATTCCCAAAATCCGAAGCAAAGCTGGAATTTCAGGTGGGAAAACTCCAAAATCCCATAAAAATCAGAATCCTGACGAGAGTAACTCTAAAAAACCCCATAAAAATTCCATAAAAATCAGAATTCTACTCGAAACCACTCCAAAAAATGCCATAAAAATCAGAATTCTTATTGAAACAACCCCAAAAAATCCCATACAAAATCATAATTACAGCTAAAAAATCCCTAAAAATCGGTATAAAATCACCATTTTTAGACTGAAACCGGGGGGGTTTGGGGCCTTTTTGGGGTTTCCTGGGATTTGGGGGATTTTTCTGGGATTTTGGGGTCCCTTCTCACCCTTTTTTCTGCCAGCTCCTTCTCCCTCTGCAGCGCCCGGCTGCGCTCGATCCACGCCGCTGCATCGTCCAGCCACGGCTCCTCCTCCCCCAGCGTCTTCACCTTCCTGGTTTGGGGCAAAAAAGGGACATTTTGGGATCCCCTAAATCCCCCTGATCCCTTCCTTGGTTATCAGGGAATCTTGATTTTTCTAGGTGGTGCCAAAAATCCTCGCTTGGATCTCAAAATTCTGCCCCGAAATCGTCTCTGAGGCTCAAAACTTGTGTCTCTTCACCCCAAAATCTCTCATAAATCTGAATTTACCCCTAAAAAACCCCAATTTACCCGCAAAAACTCCCAATTTCTCCCAAAAACAACCCCAAAACTTTCTCTCAAATGTTCCTTGTGCCTCAAATTCCCTCCCGCATCCCCCCAAACTCCCCCAAAATCTTCCCAATCCCCCCAAAATCGTCTCTGGGCCCCAAAATTTTCTGTGTCTCCACACAAAATTTTCCTCTAAATGCTAATTTACCCCCAAAAAACCCCAATTTCTGCCAAAAATAACCCGGAAACTTCCCCTAAAATCTTCCCTGTGCTTTAAATTCCTTCCCAGATCCCCCCAAAAAACCCCAAAATCTTCCCAATCCTCCCAAAATCATCTCTGGGCCCCAAAATTTCTGTGGCCCCATCCAAAAATCTCTCTTAAACCTCAACTTACCCCCAAAAAACCCAATTTCTCCCAAAAATAACCCCAAAACTTCCTCTGAAATCGTCTCTGTGCCTCAAATTCTCTCCCAGATCCCCCCAAAATCTTCTCTGGGCCCCAAAATTTTCTGTGTCTCCACCCAAAATCTCTCCTAAATCCAAATTTACCCCTAAAAAAACCTAAATTCCCCCAAAAATAACCCCAAAACTTTCCCAAAAATCTTCCCCGTGCCTCAGATTCTCTCTCAGATCCCCCCAAACTCCCCCAAAATCTTCCCAACCCCCCCAAAATCTTCCCTGTGCCCCAAATCCCCCTCGAGTGCTCCCCAATCCCCTTCCAAACACCCCCTAAATTCCCCAAAACCCCCCAAATCCCCTCCCAACCCCCCAAAGCTTCCCTCAGCCTCTCAAAATTCCCCCAAAAACCCCCCAAAACCCCCCCAGCCTCTCCAAATTCTCCCCAAAACCCCCCAAATTCCTTCCAAAACCCCCCCCAAACTCCCCCCAAACCCCCTCCAACTCCCCCCAAAACCCCCTGAGCCCCCCAAAACCCCCCCAAATCCCCCCAGTGCCCCCCAAATCCCTTCCTAGCCTCTCCAAATTTCATCCAAAACCCCTCAAATTCATTCCAAAAGCCCCAAAACCCCTCCCCAGCCCCCCCAAAACCCCCTGAGACCCCCCAGACCCCCCCAAATCCCCCCCAGTGCCCCTCAAACCTCTCCTGGCCCCTTCAAACTCCCCCCAAAACCCCCCAAATTCCCCCCAATCCCCTCCAACTTCCCCCAAAGCCCCTCCCCAGCCCCCCCAAAACCCCCCAAATCCCCCCAGTGCCCCTCAAACCTCTCCCAGCCTCTCCAAACTCCTTCCAAAACCCCCCAAAACTCCTCTCAGCTTCCCCCAATCCCCTCCAACTCCCCTCAAAACCCCTCCAAATCCCACCAGTGCCCCCCAAACCCCTCCCCAGCCTCTCCAACTTCCCCCCAAATTCCTTCCAAAACCCCCCAAACCCCTCCCAGCTTCCCCCAGTCCCCTCCAACTCCTCTCAAACCCTCCCAAAGTCCTTCCAACACCCCCCAAAACCCTTCCCAGCTTCCCCCAAAACCCCCTGAGCTCCCCAAACTCCCCTCAAACTTCCCCAAGTCCCCTCAGTGCCCCTCAAACCTCTCCCCAGTCTCTCTGAACTCCTTCCAAAACCCCCCAAAATCCCTCTCAGCTTCCCCCAATCCCCTCCAATTTTCCCCCAAACCCCTCCCCAGCCCCCCAAAACCCCCCAAATCCCCCCAGTGCCCCCCAAATCCCTTCCTAGCCTCTCCAAACTCCCCCCAAAACCCCCCAAATTCCCCCCAAAATCGCCCAAACCGCTCCCAGCTTCCCCCAATCTCCTCCTCAGCCCCCCCAAACCCCCCCAGTGCCCCTCAAACCTCTCCTGGCCCCTTCAAACTCCCCCCAAAACCCCCCAAATTCCTTCCAAAACCCCCCCAAACCGCTCCCAGCTTCCCCCAATCCCCTCCAACCCCCCCCAAACCCCCCCAAACCCCCCCAGTGCCCCCCAAACCCCTTCCCAGCCCCTCCAACTCCCCCCAAAACCCCTCCCACACCCCTTCAAACCCCCTGAGCCCCCCCAGACCCCTCCTGGCACCTCCAACTCCCCTCAAAAGCCCCCAAATTCCCCCCAAACCCCTCCCAGCTTCCCCCAATCCCCTCCAACTCCCCCCAAAACCCCCTGAGCCCCCCCGAACCCCCCCGTACCCCAGTTTCTGGTTGAGCAGCCGTTTCTCCTTGGCTGCTGCCAGCTTCTCCCGGATTTCCTCCCGCTGCCGCAGCGCCAGGGGATTGATCACCTCGGCTGCCACGGGGTCCTCCTTGGTGCCAGCTTCTGCTGGGGGGAGAGCCCCAAAATGGCCCCAAAATGGCCCAAAATCAGCCCCAAAACAACGCGAAATCGGCTCCAAAATCGGCTCCAAAATGGCCCCAAATTCGGTCCAAAATGGCCCCAAAATCGGCCCGAAACCGGCTTTGAAATGGTCCCAAATCGGCTCCAAATCGGTCCCAAAATGGCCCCAAAGCAGCCCCAAAATCAGCCACAAATCAGCTCCGAATTGGCTCCAAAATCTGCTCCAAATCGGGCCCAAATTGGCCCAAAATCGGCCCCAAAATCAGCCACAAAATGGTCCTCAATGGCCCCAAATTGGCTCCAAATCAGCTGCAAATCGGCCCCAAATCAGCTCCAAAATTGGCCCCAAATCGGCCCAAAATCGGCCCCAAAACGGCCCCCAATCAGCCCACATCAACCCCAAATCAGCCCCAAAATCTGCCCAAAATCGGCCCCAAATCAGCATGAAATCGGCTCCAAAATCAGCCCCAAAATGGGCCCCAAAATGGCCCCAAATCGGTTCCAAATCTGCCCTGAATCGGCCCCAATTCAGCCCCAAAATCAGCCCCAAATCGGCCCCAAAACCAACCCCAAACCCCCTAAAATCATCCCAAACCAGCCCCAAACCCTTCCCAAAACCACCCCAAATCCCCTGAAATCACCCCAAACCCCCCAAGCCCCCCAAAATTGACCCCAAACCCCCAAAACTGCTCCCCCCTGACCTTTTTTGGCCGTTGTTGTTTCCAGAGGTTTCAGTCCCAGTTTGGCCCGGAGCTTACTGGGAATAGAAATGGGGATGAGGGGGGGGACCCCAATTCTGGGGGGGTTCGGGGTGGGGACCCCAATTTTGGGGGGTTTTGGAGAGTGCCAACCCCAATTAAAGGGGGAGACCTCAATTTTGGGGGAGGTTTGGGGTGGGGACCCCAATTTTGGGAACTTTTGGGGTAGGGGGGGGGTCCTGGGGGGGTTTTGGGGTGGGAACTCGAATTTTGGGGGGTTCTGGGGGTTGGGACCCCAATTTTGGGGGTTTTGGGGTGAGGACCCCACTTTTAGGAGGGACTGGGGGGTGGGGACCCCAATTTTGGGAGGGGTTTTTGGGGTGGGGAATTTTTGGGGGGGTTTGGACCCGAATTTGGGGGGGTTTTGGGGTGGGGACCCCAATTTTGGGGGGATTTTGGGGGGGACTTTGGCGGGGGGGGTCTCACTTGGTTTCTTCCACGCTCAGGGAGGATTCAGCTGCTGTGGGTTTGGGAGGAGCTAAAAACAAAGCAATTAATTAATTATTCTTAATTAATAAATTGTTGCTAATTAGCGATGCCACGAAAGCTTCTCTAATATCCCCAAATTCCCCTCAAATCCCCCCAAAATCCCTCTGGGGGCTCCCCCCATCCAAAGCTGCTCCTCCCAAACCCCCAAATCATCCCCGGGGGCATCAAAACCTCCCCAAAATCCCCCAAAACCTCCCCAAAATCCCCCAAAACCTCCCCAAAATCCCCTAAAAACTCCCCAAAATCCCCAAAACCTTCCCAAAATCCCCCCAAACCTCCCAAAAATCCCCCAAAACCTCCCCAAAATCCCCCCAAACCCCCCAAAATCCCCAAATAACTCCCCAAATCCCCAAAGCTCCCCCAAAAACACCCCAAAATCCCCAATACCTCACCAAAAATCCCCACAAAACTCCCCAAAATCCCCCAAAACCTCCCAAAATCCCCTAAAACCTTCCCAAAATCCCCCAAATCCCCCCAAAACCTCTCCAAAATCCCCCCCAAACCTTCCCAAAATCCCGTCCCTGCACCCTAAAAACCCCCAAAATCCCCCAAAAATCCCTTCCCCACACCCCAAAATCCCCCCCAAACCTCCCCAAAATCCCCTTCCCTGCACCCCAAAACCCCCCCAAATCTCTCCTGCACCCCAAAACCTTCCCAAATTCCCCTCCCCGTGCCCCCAAAATCACCTTCAGCACCCCCAAAACCCCTCCAGGACCCCCAAATCCCTCCCACCCCCCCTCAGACCCCCCCCGAATCCTTCCCTAAACCCCACAGCCCCCCTCAGGTGGCCCCAAACCCCCTCCAAGACCCCTCAGACCCCCCAAATCCCCTCCTGCCCCCCCCAATCCATTCCAGACCCCTCAGACCCCCCCAAATCCCCTCAGACCCCCCCCAAACTCCCCGAAATCCCCCCCAGCCCCTCCACACCCCCCCCCCAAATCCCCTCCAAGCCCCCCAAATCCTTCCCAGCTTCTCCTAGGCCCCCCCCAAACCCCTCCCAAACCCCAAATCCCCTCAGGTCACCCCCAAATCCCCCCCCCCAGCCCCCCTCAGACCCCCCAAACCCTCTCAGACCCCCCCAAATCCCCTCCAGCCCCCTCCAAATCCCTCCCAAACCCCCTCAGCTACCCCCAAACCCCTTTCAGACCCCCCCAAATCCATCCCAAACCCCAAATCCCCTCCAAACCTCCCCAAATCCCCTCCTAAACCCCACAGCTCCCCTCAGACCCCCCCCAAATCCCCCCCAGGCCCCCCCCAAATCTGTCCCAAGCCCCAAATCCTCCCCAGCTCCCCCGAAATCCCTTCCCAAGCCCCACAGCTCCCCTGAGACCCCCCCAAATCCCCCCCAAATCCCCTCAGACTCCCCCAAATCCCCCCCAGGCCCCCTCAAATCCCCTCCAAACCCCCCCAAATTCCCTCAGCCCCCCCAAATCCCTCCTACACCCCACAGCCCCCCCCCAAATCCCCTCCAGGCCCCCCCCCAAATTCCTCCCAGACCCCCCAAACCCCACAGCCCCCCTCAGGTCACCCCAAATCCCCCCCAGATCCCCCCCCAGGCCCCCTCAGCGCCCCCCAAATCCCCTCCCAAACCCCCCCAAATCCCCCCCGCCCTCACCGGGCTCCTCCCGCTCCTCCTTCCTCTCCCTCTTGGCCCTGCGCTCGCTCTCGGAGCCGCCCCGGCCATGGCCGCCCCTCGCGGCCTCCTCGGCGCCTCCTCCTCGGCGGGAGGAACCGGAGCCTCCCCCGGAGCCGCCGCGCTCCCCGCGGGAGCGGCTGCGTTTCCCGCGCCGCTCCCCGCCGCGGTGCCGGTGCTTGCGGTGCTCGCGGGGCCGCCCCGCGCCGCCGCCTCCGCCCGTCCCGGCCGCTCCCGGAGCCTCCTCGGCCGCCTCGGCCCCGCCGCGCTCCCGGTGCTTCTTCGAAGCGCCCATGGCCGCGCCGCCACTTCCGGCAGGGAGAGAGCGGAACTTCCGCCCGTTGCCGTGGCAACGCTTCCGGTGCGCGGCTGCTTCCGGCGGAGCGCGGCGCTGATTGGCTGCGGTGAAGGCGGGACTGGGGGGGCGCTGTGGGATGAACCATTGTGCGCGCGGAGGGGGGGGACAGGGTGAGGGCGGCTCAGCTCTGTCCTCCCACAAAGGGCTGGAGACCCCCGAAAGAGGCACGGGGATCTCCCGGCCTCGTGCATGGCGGGGAGACGCCGTTCCCATGAGGAGACCCCGTGCGGGCCGCCGGAGGGGGGGCTCCGTCCATAGCGCACCCCCGGGGCACAACACAATGGCGGCGCCCACTAGGAATCAATAGACGCTTTGATACCGCCAAGATGGCGGCCGCCGGGGGCGCAGCAAAATGGCGCCGCACGGGGTGGGGGGGGGAGATCCCTAAAAGCACGGGGGTGTCAAGAACCCTCCGGGAGAAGGAAAGAACGCGACTCTCGTTAATTTCCAATCCCGCCGAGCCACAGCGGGAGTCAGAGGCTCCAAAACGCGCCCTCGAGGCCCCGGTTCCGCCCCGTTCGCCCCGGGCCGTGCCCGCCCCCCCCCGGTCTCGTGCCCTTTGATCCGCCCGGCGCGGGCGCCTCTGAGGCGCCGGGGGCGGGGCCAGGGGCGTGGTCATGGCGGGGTGGGCGTGGCCACGGCAGGGTATAAATTGCGCGCCCTCACCCCGCGCCCCCCCCAGTCCCCTCAGGAGCCGCGAGCGGAGGTACCGCAACCCCTGAGGGGTTCGGGGGGGATTTTGGGGTGGCACGAGGGGGTTTTGGGGTCCCTGTGAGAATATCGGGGTGTGCAGGGGGTTCTCTGAAGGGGGCGGGAGGGGTTCGAGCTCCCCCCTTCGAGGATAAATTTGATTGTTCGGGGGGGGTCTGTAAAGGGTTTGGGGGGCCCAGGAGGCCGAGAAAGATTCTGAGGTTCCTCTGAGGGTTTTGGGGTCCCCGGGGGAGTTGTTCGGTGGTCAAAAAGGACTTGAACGCTCTGCTCGTCCCAAAAAATATTTTAGAGGGGCCGGGGGGGTTTTGTGAAGATACCGGGGGGGTCTCGGGGCGTGGGGGGCACCTCTGGGCCTCCTTAAAAACCTTGAGGCACCCAGGGCAAAGTTGGGGGTGCAAAGTTCCTCTGGCGCTGTTTGGGATCAGAAAATCGGGGGGAAAGTTCAACTCCCCCCTCCCCCAACCTCAGCCCTTCTCGGGGTGCCCTGGGGCGGGGGGGGGGAGAAAACCTTGAGTATTTTGGGATCTGTGAGCGTTTTAGGGGGGTCCCTGAATATTTCTGGGGGTTCCTGGATATTTTGGGATCCCTGAACATTTCGGGGGTCCCTGAATATTTTGGGGTCTCTGAACATTTTGGAGTCTTTGAAGGTTTCGGGGGTCCCCGAACATTTCGGGTTCCTGAACATTTTGGGATTCCTGAATTTTGGGTTTGTTTTGGGTTGCTCTTTGGGATCCTTGAGCATTTTGAGGTCTCTGAACATTTCGGGGGTCCCTGAACATTTTGGGGTCCCTGAAGATTTCGGGGTCCCTCAACGTTTTGGAATCCCTGATTATTTTTCAATCCTTAAACATTTTGGAATCCCTGAACATTTTGGGGGTTCTTCAACATTTTGGAATCCTTGAGCATTTCAGAGGTTCCTGAACATTTTGGGGTCCCTGAACATTTCAGAGATCCCTGAACACTTCGGGATCCCTGAACATTTTGGGGTTCCTGAACATTTCGGGATTCCTGAATATTTTGGAGTCTGTCGACGTTTTGGGATCCCTGAACTCTTTGGGATCCCTGAACATTTTGAGGTCTCTGAACATTTCGGGATGCCTGAACATTTTGGAGTCTCTGAACGTTTCGGGATCCCTGATCATTTCGGGGCTTCCTGATCATTTCGGGGGTCCCTGAACATATTGGAGTCTCTGAATGTTTTGGGGTCCCTGAGCATTTTGGGGTCTCTGAATAGTTTTGGGATCCTGAGTATTTCAGGAATTTTTGAGCACTTTGGATTTCCTGAATTTTTCGGAGTTTCTGAGTATTTCGGTGTCCTTGAATATTGGCGGTTCCTGAACGTTTCAAGATTCCTGAACACTTCGGGAGGTCCCTGAACATTTCGGGTTGTTTGGGGCTGTCCCTGAATATTTCAGGATCCCTGAACATTTTGGGGATCCCTGAACATTTTGGAATACTTGGGGGATCCCTAAACATTTTGGAATAATTAAACGTTTGGGGATATTGCAATATTTCAGGAGTCCCTGAACATTTTGGGGGTCTCTGAACGTTTCGGGATTCCTGATCATTTTGTGAGTCCCTGAACATTTCGGGGGGGGTTCCCTGAACATTTCGGGGCTCCCTGATCACTTGGGGTGCCCTCCCGCAGATGGATCCCGGTTCCCCCCGCCCCGAGCTGGAGCTGTCGGCGCTGGAGGCCGGCAAGGAGCCGCTGGAGCCCGAGCCCGAGCCCGGGACCCCTCCTCAGCCGCCCCCTCCCCACCTCGACCCCGTCCCGCCGCCGGAATCGCGGGCGGCGGCCGAGAAGAACGGGCTGGTGATGAAAATCCCCCCCGAGGAGGAGGAGGAGGAGGAGGAAGGCGCGGCTCTGGGCGGCTCCGGAGCCTCGGGCAGCCCCAAATTCACGGGGCTGGGCAAGGAGGAGCTGCTGAGGGAGGCCGGGAGCCCGCTCTGGGTCCGGGCCCGCCTGGTGCTGCTGGTGCTCTTTTGGGGGGGCTGGCTGGGGATGTTGGGGGCCGCCGCTGCCATCGTGGCCCAGGCCCCCCGCTGCCAGCCCCTGCCCCCCAAATCCTGGTGGGAGCTCGGGGCGCTCTACAGGGCCCCCCCCAAGGCCTTCGGGGGCGATCTGAAAGGTGAGGAGGGGGCTCGGGGGAGGTTTGGGGGGGTTGGGGGAGATGCCCTGAGGGAGAGTTGGGGGTCTCTGGGTGGGGTTTGAGGAAATTTGGGGGTCTCCAGGTGGAATTTGAGGGGATTTGGGGGTCCCCAGGAAGGTTTTGGGGATTTGGGAGAGACCCCCCTGAGGGAGAGTTGGGGGTCTCTGGGTGGGGTTTGAGGAGATTTGGGGGTGCCCAGGGAGATTTTGGGGGTCTCCAGGTGGAGTTTGAGGAGATCTGGGGGTGCCCATGAAGGTTTTGGGGGTTTGGGAGGTTTGGATGAGACCCCCTGAGGGAGAGTTGGGGGTCTCTGGGTGGGGTTTGAGGGGATTTGGGGGTCTCCAGGTGGGGTTTGGGTGTTAGGGAGGTTTGGGTGAGGCCCCCTGAGGGAGAGTTGGGGGTGTCCAGGTGGATTTGGGGGGGATTTGAGGGTTCCCGGGAAGGTTTCGGGGGTGGGGGGGGTTTGGGAGAGATCCCCTGAGGGAGTTTGGGGGTCTCTGGGTGGGGTTTGAGGGGATTTGGGGGTCCCCAGGTGGCGTTTGAGGGGATTTGGGGGTCCCCAGGAAGACTTTGGGGGTTCCCAGGAAGGTTTTGGGGGTCTCCAGGAAGGTTTCGGGGGTGGGGGGTGGTCAAGTGAGACCCCCTGAGGGAGTTTGGGGGTCTCCAGGTGGGGTTTGAGGAGATTTGGGGGTCCCCAGGAAAGTTTTGGGGCTTTGGGAGGTTTGGGTGAGACGCCCTGAGGGAGAGTTGGGGGTGTCCAGGTGGATTTTGGGGGGATTTGGGGGGATTTGGGGGTCCCCAGGAAGGTTTTGGGGGGTGGGGAGAGGATTTGGGTGTTCCCCTGAGGGAGTTTGGGGGTCTCTGGGTGGATTTTGGGGGGATTTGGGGGTCCCCAGGAAGGTTTTGGGGGGTGGGGGAGGGATTTGGGTGTTTCCCTTGGGGGTTTGGGGGTCCTGGATTGGAGACCCCCCCCCTTATTTTTGGGGGGAGCCCCAGAAGGGACTCAGAGGATCAGATTGGGGACCCCCCCCAATGCCAGGTCCCCTCCCCCAAAAAGGAGCCGGGGGGGGGAGGGGAGGAAGTGACTCAGCAAGGTTGGGGGGGGTCCTGAAGCCTTTGGGGGTCTCCCAAATTTTTGAGACATCAAAATTTTTGTTTTCTCCATTTGGGACAATTTTTGGGGTTCTGGGATGACTTTTTTTGGGCCGCCCCGGGTTGATTTCAGGGCTCTCAGGGTGAGATTTTGGGGTGGCCTTGGGGGTGTCGGGGCTCCTGTGAGGATTTTGGGGTGGCCTTGGGGCCATTGGGGTTCCTGGGAGGATTTTGGGGTTCCTGGGAGGATTTTGGGGTTCCCGGGAGGATTTTGGGGTCGCTGGGCTGGGATTTGGGGGTCACCCCCTTGCCCCCCCCGTTTTTTCCCAGGTGTGGAGAAGCGTTTGGGGTACCTGAAGGAGAAGCTGCAGGTGGGGGGGCTGCTGCTGGGCCCCCTGTACCCCCAAAAAGCCCCCGAGGCCAAAATCCCCCCCCTGAAGGAGCTGGACCCGGCCCTGGGCACCTTCCAGGACTTCACCGCCCTCGTGCAGGCGGCCAAGGACAAAGGTGGCACCCCAAAAATGAGGGGAGGACCCCAAAAATGAGGGGAGGACCCCAAAAATGAGGGGGAGATCCCAAAACTGAGGGGGAGATCCCAAAAACTGGAGGGAGGACCCCAAAACTGAGGAGGGAGAGCCAAAAACAGAGGGGGAGATTCTAAAACTGAGGGGGAGACCCTAAAAGTGAGAGGGGAGATCCCAAAACTTAGGGGGGATCCCAAAACTGAGCGGGGAGACCCCAAAAATGAGGGAAGGACTCCAAAATTGAGGGGGAGGCCCTAAAATTGAGGGGGGAGATCCCAAAACTGAGGGGGGGACTCCAAAAATGAGGGGTGAGATCCCAAAAATGAGGGAGAGATCCCAAAACTGAGGGGGGATTCCAAAAACTGGGGGGGGGATCCCAAAATTATGGGGGGCAATCCCAGAACTGAGAGGAAACTCGAAAACTGGGTGGGAGACCCCAAAATGGAGGGGGAGATCCCAAAAACTGAGGGGGAAACCCCAAAACCAAGGGGAGACCCCAAAATTGAGGGGGGAGACCCCAAAATTGAGGGGGGGACTCCAAAACTGAGGGGAGAGACCCCAAAAACCAGGGGGGAGATCCCGAAACTGAGAGGGGAGATCCAAAACTGAGGTGAGATCCCAAAAATGAGGGAAGATCTCAAAAATCTGGGGGAGATCCCCAAACTTGGGGGGAGATCCCAAAACTGAGGAAGGGACTCCAAAATTGAGGGGGGGACCCCAAAACTGGGGGGTCCAAAGTGAGAGAAGGGGGGTACACTGAAGAAGAAGCCCAAAATTGGGGGGGAATTGTCGTTATGGGGGGAGTGGGGAAACCCCGAAATTGAGGGGGGGTCCCCAAATTATGAAGAACATAAAACAGTGAGGGGGGGACACCCCAAAATTTGGGTGGGTCGAGGCTGTAAATGGGGTGGGGGCCTGGATTTGGGGGTTTGGAGCCCCTTAGGGGTGGGGGTTTTTAGTGGGGGGGGGTCTCTGTGGTACCGGGGGGGTTTGGGGGTGCCCTGACCCCCCCCAAATTCGCCCCCCCCCAGGGGTGAAGGTGATCCTGGACCTGACCCCAAACCCGTGGGGGGATCCCGTGTGGGGGGAGGCAGCGGCCGACCCCGAAGTGCACCGGGAGGTCCAGGTGGGGCTGGGGGGGGCTCTGGGGTGTGGGGGGGGGTCTGGGGGGGGTGTGGGGGCTCTGGGGGGCTGTGGGGGGATCTAGGGGGTTGTGGGGTTGGGGTTTGGGGAGCTGGGGGGTTTGGGTAGGGGTCTGGGGGGACTGTGGGGTGTAGGTGGGGGGCTGGGGGGGGCTCTGGGGTGGAGAGGGGACTCTGGGGGGGCTGTGGGGTGTGGCTGGGGGTTTGGGGGGGTCTGTGGGGCTGTGGGGGGGGTCTGGAGGGGTTGTGGGGTGGGTCTGGGGGGGCTCTGGGGTGTGGGTGCGGGGCTGTGGGGTGGGGTTGGGCTGGGGGCTGTGGGTTGGGGGTTTGGGGGGGCTCTGGGGTGGGACTGGGGATTTGGGGGGGCTTTGGGGTGGGACTGGGGGGCTGTGGGGGGAGCTAGGGGGTTGTGGGGTGGGGTTTGGGGGCTGGGGGTCTGGGGGGTCTGTGGGGTGGGGCTGGGGGGTTGTGGGGTGTGGTTGGGGGGCTGTGGGGGCAGTGGGGGGGGGCTGGGGGGCTGGGGGGTCTGGGGTGTGGTTGGGGGTCTGTGGAGTCTGTGTGGGGTCTGTGGGGTGGAGAGGGGGCTCTGGGGGGGCTGTGGGGTGGGGGTGGGGGTCTGTGGGGCGGTAGGGGCTGTGGGGGCGGCTGGGGGTGTGGAGTCTGTGGGGTGGAGGTGGGGGTCTGGGGGGTCTGTGGGGTGTGGGGCTGGGGAGTCTGTGGGGTCTGTGTGGGGTCTGTGGGGTGTGGGTGGGGGGCTGTGGGGTCTGGGGAGGTCTTTAGGGTGTGGGTGGGGGTCTGTGGGTGGTCTGTGGGGTGGGGCTGGGGGGGCTTTGGGCTCTGTGGGGTGTGTGTGGGGGTCTGGGGTCTCTCTGACCCCCCCGTGCCCCCCCCGTGCCCCCCAGGCCGCCCTGAGCCATTGGCTGCAGCAGGACATCGCTGGGATCTTCCTGGATGGGATCGAGGAGCTGCAGGTGAGGGGGGGTTTGGGGTGGATTTGGGGGTTTGGGGCAGAATTGGGGAGTTTCGGGGCAGAATTTGGGGGATTTGGGGCAGAATTTCGGGGGCAGAATTGGGGGATTTGGGGGGTTTGGGGTGGATTTGGGGGATTTGGGGCAGAGTTTTGGGGCAGAATTGGGTTTGGGGTGGGATTGGGGGGGTTTGGGGAGGATTTGGGGGGGTTTGGGATGGAATTGGGGGGTTTGGGGCAGAATTGGGGAGGTTTGGGGCAGAATTTTCGGGCAGAATCGGGGTTTGGGGTGGAATTGGGGAGGTTTGGGGTGGAATTTTGGGGCAGACTTGGGGGAATTGGGGCAGAGTCGGGGGATTTGGGGCAAATTTGGGGGTTTTGGGGCGGAATTGGGGGTTTTGGGGCGGAATTGGGGGTTTTGGGGCAGAATTGGGGTGGAATCAGGTTTGGGGTAGAGCTGGGGGTTTGGAGCAGATTTGGGGGGGCTTGGGGCAGAATTTTGGGGCAGATTTGGGTGGTTTGGAGTGGATTTGGGGGGTTTGGGGCAGAATCTGAGGGGTTTGGGGCAGAATTTTGGGGTAGAATTGGGGGGTTTGGGGCAGGTCTGGGGTGATTTGGAGCAGATTTGGGTGATTTGGGGTAGAATTTGGGGGTCTCTGGGGGCTGTGGGTGACCCCTGTGCCCCCCACGTGCCCCCCACGTGCCCCCCCCACCCCCCACTTGCCCCCCAGCCCTCGTTGGTGGCCCAGTGGCGGAACCTGACGGAGCAGCAGCCGAGCCCCAGCGGCGTGGCCAGGTCTGAGCCCCCCAAAAACGGGACCCCCCCCAAAAAACGGGACCCCCTGTGACCCCCCCGACCCCCCAAAACTCCCTGAGACCCCCCCAAACTCCCTGAGCCCCCCATGACACCCCCCCCCCCCCAAAAAGGGGGTCACAGATTCCGATTCGGGTTCTTTTCCCCCATTTTTGGGGTGCCCAGGGGGCTCCGCTGATCCCCCTCCCCATTTTTGGGGTGCTGAGTGACCCTTGGCCTGTCCCCATTTTGGGGGTCTCCCTTGCCCCCTCCCTGTTTTTGGGGTTCTCGCCTGACCTCTCTCCATTTTTGGGACCCCCCCCGACCCCAGTGCCATTTTTAGGGTGTTTGGGGTTTTCCCCTGCCCCCTCCCCATTTTGGGGCCCCCCCTGACCCCCAGTGCTATTTTTAGGGTGCTGGTGGGGGTCTCCTTTGCCCCCTCCCCATTTTTGGGGCCCCCCCTGACCCCGGTGCTGTTTTTAGGATGTTTGGGGTTTTTCTCTGCCCCCTCCCCATTTTGGGGTTTTTCTCTGCCCCCTCCCCATTTTGGGGTTTTCCCCTGCCCCCTCCCTGTTTTTGGGGCCCCCCCTGACCCCCAGTGCCGTTTTTAGGGTGTTTGGGGTTCTCCCCTGCCCCCTCCCCATTTTTTGGGGCCTCCTCTAACCCCTGGTGCCGTTTTTAGGGTGTTTGGGTTTTTTCTCTGCTCCCTCTCCATTTTCGGGGTTTTCCTTTGCCCCCTCCCCATTTTGGGGTTTTCCCCTGCTCCCTCCCCGTTTTTGGGGCCCCCCTGCCCCCCGGTGCCATTTGTAGGGTGCTGGTGGGGTTCTCCTTTGCCCCCTCCCCATTTTTTGGGGCCCCCCCCGACCCCCCCAGTGCCGTTTTTAGGGTGTTTGGGGTTCTCCCCTGCCCCCTCCCCATTTTTTGGGGCTCCCTCTAACCCCTGGTGCCGTTTTTAGGGTGTTTGGGTTTTTTCTCTGCTCCCTCTCCATTTTTGGGGTTTTCCTTTGCCCCCTCCCCATTTTGGGGTTTTCCCCTGCCCCCTCCCCGTTTTTGGGGCCCCCCCTGACCCCCCCGGTGCCGTTTTTAGGGTGCTGGTGGGGGGCACGCGGCTGCAGGACCCCTGGAAGGTGCCCAGGGACCCCCGGGGGCCGCAGCTGCTCCTGGGGCCCTTCCTCAGAGCCCTGGAGCCCAAAGGCGCCGCCGAATCCCCCGAGGGAGCCCTGAGGAACCTCCTGAGCTTCATCTCCTCCAACTCCTCCTCATCATCCTCATCCTCCTCTTCCTCGCCGGGGCTGGGCTGGAGCGTGAGTTCGGCACCCCAAAAACCCCCCTGGGAATCCCCAAATCCTTTTTGTGACCCCAAAAACCCCCCTGGGAATCCCCAAATCCTTTTTGTGACCCCAAAAACCCCCCTGGGACCCCTCAAATCCCATTCGTGACCCCAAAAACACCCCTGGGAATCCCCAAATCCTCTTTCTAACCCCAAAAACCCCCCTGGGAATCCCCAAATCCCATTCGTGACCCCAAAAACCCCCCTGGGACCCCTCAAATCCCCTTCAGCAGCCCCAAATCCCTTTCAGGAACCCCAAAACCCCCCTGGCACCTCCCCAAATACCCTTTAGGAGCCCCAAAACCCCCTTGGGACCCCCAAATCCCCTTTAGGAGCACCCAAACACCCCTTGGACTCTCCAAATCCCCCTTTGTGACCCCAAAACTCTCTTGGGAGCCCCAAATCCTCTTCAGGAGCCCCAAAACCCCCCTAGGACCCCCAAAACTCCCCTGGGATATCCAAATTCTCTTTAAGAGCCCCAAATTCCCCTTGGTAACCCTAAATTCCCTTTGTGACCCCAAAAACCCCCTTGAGAACTCCAAATCCCCTTTAGGAGCCCCAAAATCCCCTGTGGGACCCCCAAACCCCACCCCACACCACCACAATCCCCTCTGGGACCCCAAACCTCACCCCACACCCACCAAACCCCCTTTATGAACCCCAAAATTCTGTCTGAGACCCCAAAACCTCACCCCAAAACTCTGTCTGGGACCCCCAAACTCCTTTTAGGAACCCCAAATCCCCTGTGGGATCCCCAAACCCCACCCGACACCCCCACAGCCTCCTCCCCATTGGGTTTTTTGGGAACCCCGTTGGGTTTTTGGGGGTCCCCGTGCAGATTTTGGGGGTCTCTGGGGGGTTTTTGGGGGTCCCCGTGCTGATTTTGGGGTGACCCGACCCCCTCCCGCAGGTGGGGTCCCCGTGGGGGTTTTTGGGGGTCTCTGGGGGGTTTTTAGGGGTCCCCATGCTGATTTTGGGGGTTTTTGAGGCTCCCCATGCAGATTTTGGGGTCCCCATGCATATTTTGGGGGGTCTCTGGGGGGTTTTTGGGGTCCCTGGGCAGATTTTTGGGGTTTTGGGGGCTCCCCATGCAGATTTTGGGGTCCCTGTTGGGTTTTTGAGGGGTCCCCGTGCAGATTTTGGGGGTTTTTGGGGGGTTTTTGGGGTCCCCGTGCAGATTTTGGGGGTTTTTGAGGCTCCCCATGCAGATTTTGAGGCTCCCCATGCAGATTTTGGGGTCCCCATGCATATTTTGGGGGTCTCTGGGGGGTTTTTGGGGGTCCCCATGCAGATTTTGGGGTCCTCATGCAGATTTTGGGGGTCTCTGGGGGGTTTTTGGGGGTCCCCGTGCCGATTTTGGGGTGACCTGCCCCCCTCCCGCAGGTGGGGTCCCCGTGGGGGTCCTGGGCCAGCCCCGAGCTGCGGCTGCAGCAGCTCCTGCTGCTCTGGGGGCTGCCCGGGACCCCCGTGCTGAGCTACGGGGACGAGCTGGGGCTGCCCCGGCCCCCCAAAAACCAGCAGGTACTGGGGGGGGGAACTGGGGGGGCTGGGAGGGGTTTGGGGTTTGGGGGGGTGGGATTTGGGGGGGATTTCAGGGGGGTTTTGGAGGGCTTTGGGGTCTCAGGGAGGGTTTGGGGGATTTTGGGGGGGTTTCAAGAGGGGTTTAGGGGTGGGGGGTTGGGAATTTGGGGGTTTTGGAGTGGTTTGGGGGTGGGAGGCTGGGAATTTGGGGGGTTTTGGGGGGTTTCAGGGGGTTTCAGGGGGGCTTTGGGGTCTCAGGGGAGGTTTGGGGGATTTTGGGGGGGTTTCAGGAGGGGTTTAGGGGTGGGGGGCTGGGAATTTGGGGGGTTTTAGGTGGTTTTAGGGTGGGTTTGGGGGGTTTCCGGGGAGATTTGGGGGGGTTTTGGGGGTCTCAGGGAGGGTTTGGAGGTTTCTGGGGTGCAGGGACAGTTTTGGGGAGGGGTTTTGGGGGTCTCGGGGGGGTTTTTGGGGTGCTGGGGGAGTTTTGGGGAGGGGTTTGGGGGTGGGAGGCTGGGAATTTGGGGGGTTTCGGGGGGTTTCAGGTGGTTTCAGGGGGGCTTTGGGGTCTCAGGGAGGGTTTGGGGGTTTTTGGGGGGTTTTGGGGGGGGGCTGGGAATTTGGGGGGTTTTTGGGGGGTTTTAGGGTGGGTATGGGGGGTTTTGGGGTGCTGGGACAGTTTTTTGGGAGAGGTTTTGGGGGTCTCAGGAGCTGTTTGGGGTCTCAGGGGGGTTTTTTGGGGGTCTCGGGGCTTTTTTGGGTGCTGTGGGGGTGTGGGGCAGTTTTTGGGAGGGGTTTTTGGAGGTCTCAGGGATTTTAGGGAGGGTTTTTGGGGTCTCAGGGAGAGTTTGGGAGGTTTTTGGGGTGCTGGGGCAGTTCTGGGGAGGGCTTTTGGGGTCTCGGGGGATTTTTGGGGGTCTCAGGGGGGTTCGGGGTGACCCCAAATTCCCCCGGATTTTTCCCCAGTTGCCGCCGATGCCTTGGGACGTCATCGAGGGGCGGGGCCAAGGCGGGAACGCCTCCCAGGTGGGCGGGGCTTGGGTTGTGATTGAGAATTGGGGGCGGGGCTTTATGGTGTGATTGGCATCTTGTGGGCGGGGCCGTTGCAGGTTAAGGGGTGGGCGGGGCTTAAAAGGGCAACGCCCTCGGGTGGGCCCCAGAGCAGCGCCGCGGGTTCTTAAAGGGGCAACGCCCCCCTTAAAAGGGCAACACCTTTGGGGTGGGCCCCAGTGTAGCTCCGCCCATTCTTAAAGGGGTAACGCCCCCCTTAAAAGGGCAATGCCGCCTCAATGGGGCGACGCCCACTTAAAGGGCCAGCGTCCCTTTAAGAGAGCAATGCCCCCTTAAAGGACAGTGCCCCTTAAAGAGTTAATGCTCCCTTAAAGGGGCAACGCCCTCTTAAAAGGGCAACACCTCTTTAAAAGGTCAATGTCCCCTTAAAAGGCTAGCAGCCCCTTAAAGGGGCAATGTCCCCTTAAGGGCAACGCTCCCTTAAAACGGCAACGCTCCCTTGAAAGGCCAAAACCCTCTTAAAGGGGCAACGCCCCCTTAAAAGGGTAACATCCCCTTAAAGGGCAACGCCCCTTAAACACCCCCCTGGGAGCCCCCAAAATGGGGGTGGGGGGGGGTGGGGAGGGCAAAATTTGGGTGCACAGAGGGAGGGGGGGGAGGGGCAGAGGAGAGCAGCTCCTCGGTTGTGCCCCGGGGCCGCGCTGTTCTTAAAGGGGCAACGCCTCCTTAAAGGGGCAACGCCTCCTTAAAGGGGCAACGCTCCCTTAAAGGGGCAACGCTCCCTTAAAGGGGCAACGCTCCCTTAAAGGGGCAACGCCTCCTTAAAGGGGCAACGCTCCCTTAAAGGGGCAACGCTCCCTTAAAGGGGCAACGCCTCCTTAAAGGGGCAACGCTCCCTTAAAGGGGCAACGCTCCCTTAAAGGGGCAACGCCTCCTTAAAGGGGCAACGCTCCCTTAAAGGGGCAACGCTCCCTTAAAGGGGCAACGCCTCCTTAAAGGGGCAACGCTCCCTTAAAGGGGCAACGCTCCCTTAAAGGGGCAACGCCTCCTTAAAGGGGCAACGCTCCCTTAAAGGGGCAACGCTCCCTTAAAGGGGCAACGCCTCCTTAAAGGGGCAACGCTCCCTTAAAGGGGCAACGCTCCCTTAAAGGGGCAACGCCTCCTTAAAGGGGCAACGCTCCCTTAAAGGGGCAACGCTCCCTTAAAGGGGCAACGCCTCCTTAAAGGGGCAACGCTGCCTTAAAGTGCAGCGCGCTCTTAAAGGGGCAATGCTTCCTTAAAGGGCCAGCGCCCTCTTAAAGGGCCAGCGCCTCTTTTCCTCCCCCACCTTGGGGGTCGCGTTTGGGCCCTCCCCGGCCCCCGCTGACCCCCATGCCCCCTCCCCCCGCAGCCCCCCCCGGCGCTGGAGCTGTGCTGGGCCCTGGCCTCGCTCCGGGCCCGCGAGCGCTCGCTGCAGCTGGGGGAGGCCCTGGCCCTGCCCCTGGGCCCTGCCCTGGCGCTGCTGCGGCGCTGGGACCAGAGCCAGCGCTTCCTGCTGCTGCTCAACCCCCGCAGCGCCCCCCTGACCCCCCTGGGGGGCAGCAGCGACCCCCCCCGGGACCCCCCCCTGCCCCCCAGGGCCACGCTGCGCCTCAGCACCGAGCCCGGGGTCACCCGGGACCGGGAGCTGGAGCTGAGGGAGCTGCAACTGGGAGCCTTCGAGGGGGCTCTGCTCAGCTTCCCCTACACCCCATAGAGACCCCAAACACCCCCAAATTCCCCCAGAGCCACCCCCAAAACCCCCCCCGAGCACCCCCAAACCCCGCTCAGCTTCCCCTACACCCCATAGAGACCCAAAATCCCCCCAAATTCCCCCAGAGTCCCCCCAAATCCCCCCCCGAGCACCCCCAAACCCT
>JAMPIT010000244.1:0-50348 GCA_026261815.1 Monarcha castaneiventris obscurior
AACTGGGGGGACTGGGATGGAGGGAGAGGGGGGATGGACATCCCAAACTGGGGGGACTGGGAGGGGAGAGAGGGATGGAACACTGAAACTGGGGGGACTGGGAGGGGAGGGGGGATGGAGATCCCAAACTGGGGGGACTGGGAGGGGAGAGAGGGGGGATGGAGGCCCCAAACTGGGGGGACTGGGAGGGGGATGGGGGGATGGACATCCCAAACTGGGGGGACTGGGAGTGGGGGGAGGGGGGGGATGGAGGCCCCAAACTGGGGGGACTGGGAGGGGCAGAGATGGGGAAGGACATCCCAAACTGGGGGGGACTGGGAGGGACTGGGATGTGTGAGTGCTGGGAGCTGGATCACGCGTGGACACAGGAATGGTCACACGTGTGCACACACACACACACACACACACACACGTGCACACACACACACACACACACACACACGCACACACACACGCGCGTGTTCACACCCCGCTGGCCCTCGCACGAGGATGCACGCGCGGAGTCACACGCGTGTGCACGGGGAACACGTGTGAACACACACACGAATCTGACAGAGCCTTGCACACGCACCGAGCTCTTCCTTGCACACTCACATACAGGGGGAGCCGGCTCACACCCGTGAACACATGAACGGACAGATGTGTGCATCTGACAGGGCCTTGCACACGCGCTGAGCTCCCCCTTGCACACTCACACGCACAGGGAGCTGGGTCATATCTGGGAACATGGATGGACACAAACATGGATCTGACAGGGCCTTGCACACACACTGAGCTCTTCCTTGCACACTCACACGCACGGGGAGCCGGGTCACACCTGGGAACACGCGAATGGACGCACACATGCATCTGACAGAGCCTTGCACACGCGCTGAGCTCCCCCTTGCACACTCACACGCACAGGGAGCCGGGTCACACCTGGGAACACGGATGGACACAAACATGGATCTGACGGGGCCTTGCACACGCACTGAGCTCTTCCTTGCACACACGTGTGTGAGTGTGCACTGGGAGCCGGGTCACATCCGGGAACACACGAATGGACGCACACACGCATCTGACAGGGCCTTGCACACACGCTGAGCTCCCCTTTGCACACTCACACACACGGGGAGCCGGGTCACACCTGGGAACACGGATGGACACAAACATGGATCTGACAGGGCCTTGCACACGCGCTGAGCTCCCCCTTGCACACTCACACGCACGGGGAGCCGGGTGACATGCGTGTAAACACACACACACGAATCTGACAGAGCCTTGCACACGCACCGAGCCCTTGCACACCCACACACACGCGTGTGCACGCAGGCAGCCGCTCACACGCGTGTAAATTCACACACACACACACGAGCAGCTGGGTCACGATCACACCCCCTCCGCCCCCCCCCACTCCCCCCCTTGCACACGCGTGTGCCCCCAGGGGGGGTCCCTGCGCCAGCACAGCCCCCCCCATCCCCACCCCCATCCCCCATCCCCATCCCCACCCCCATCACAGCCGGGATTTTTTTTTTTGGGGGGGAGGGGGGGGGCTGCCCCCTGTGGGGGGGGGGTGCCTCCGGTGCCTCCGGTGCCTCCGGTGCCTCCGGTGCTACCGGGGACCCCCCCGCGCCCCCCCGCCCGCTCTCACCGCTGCCGCAGCCCCGCTCGCTCCTCGCTCGCTCCGGTCCCGGGGCCCCCCCCCCCCCCCCCCCCCCGCCCCCCCCCCCCCCCGGCTCCGTTCCCCGGCAACGGCGGCGCGAGGATAAAAATACCGGAGCACCCGCCCCCCCCCACCCCCCCCCCCCCCACCCCCCCACACCAACCCCCCCCCCGCAGCACGGACAGCTAGCCCGGGGGTGGCCAGCGCTAGCCCAGCCCCCCCCGCCCCCACCATAGCCGCCCCCCCCCCCATAATTAGCTCAGGGGTGTCTATAATTAGTCCAGCCCCCCCCATCCCGGCTCACGCCCCCTCAGCAGTGGCCCGGGGGTGGCCAGCGCTAGCCCAGGCCCCCCCCCACCTCCCTCCCTGCCCCCCGGGCTCAGTTACACCCCCAGCATTAGCACAGCCCCCCCCCCATCATCATCATTAGCCCAGGGGTCTCCTTCATTAGCCCCATCATTAGCCCAGGGGTCTCCTTCATTAGCCCGGCCACCCCTGCGCTAGCCCGGGGCTGCCGTTCGCTAGCCCAGCTCCCCCCCTCCCCCCATAATTAGCCCGGGGGTGCCCCTCATTAGCCCAGCCCCCTCCCCGGCTCGGCCCCTCCCTCCCCCCAATTAGCCCGGGGGTGCCCCTCATTAGCCCAGCCCCCCCCATCAGCTCCCCCCCCATAATTAGCCCGGGGTGCCCCTCATTAGCCCAGCCCCTCCCCCCCCCCATAATTAGCCCGGGGTGCCCCTCATTAGCCCAGCCCCTCCCCCCCCCGTAATTAGCCCGGGGGTCCCCCTCAATAGCCCAGCCCCCCCCCCCCAACCCTCACTAGCCCAGCCCCCTCCCCCCACTAGCCCGGGGTCCCCTGCTGGGCCCGGCCCCGCCCCCCCACACTCCGGTAGCCCCGGGCTCGAGGTCACTCGCCCACCCCCTCCCCCCCTCCCCGGGCGGACAAAGGCTCCTTGTGCCGCCGGAGCGGCCGGGCCGGAGCCTGGCGTGGGGCTGCCACGGACACGCGGACACACGGACACACTGACCAGTGACACACGGACACACTGACCAGTGACACACTGACCAGCCACCCACGGACACGCGGACACACGGACACACTGACCAGTGACACACGGACACACTGACCAGTGACACACTGACCAGCCACCCACGGACACACGGACACACTGACCAGTGACACACGGACACACTGACCAGTGACACACGGACATGCGGACACGCGGACACTTTGACAAGCCACCCACGGACACATGGACACACTGACCAGTCACTCACGGACACACGGACACACTGACCAGTGACACACGGACACACGGACACACTGACCAGTGACACACGGACACGCGGACACGCGGACACTTTGACAAGCCACCCACGGACACACTGACACACTGACCAGTGACAGACGGACACGCGGACACAGGGACACACTGACACGTGGACATACGGACACACTGACCAGTGACACGTGGACACGCGGACACGCGGACACACGGACACACGGACACGCGGACACACGGACACAGGGACACACTGACCAGTGACACATGGACACGCAGAGCCATGGACACATGGACACACGGACACGCGGACACGCGGACATGCGGACACACTGACCAGTGACACATGGACACGCAGAGCCATGGACACATGGACACACGGACACGCGGACACGCGGACATGCGGACACACTGACCAGCCGCCCACGGACACACGGACACACGGACACACGGACACACTGACCAGCCGCCCACGGACACACGGACACACGGACACACGGACACACGGACACACGGACACACTGACCAGTCACCCATGGACACACGGACACACGGAGCCATGGACACACGGACACACTGACCAGCTGCCCACCGACACACGGACACACAGAGACAGGGACCCACGGACCCACGGACACCCTGACCAGTCATCCACGGACACACGGACACATGCACAGAGTGACCAACCGACCCACGGACACACGGACCCACGGACACACTGACCAGCCACCCACGGCACTGACCCACGGACACACGGACACACTGACCAACCGCCCACGGACACACGGACACACTGACCAGTCATCCACGGACACACGGACGCACTGACCAGCCACATACGGCACTGACCCACGGCCACACGGACACACGGACGCACTGACCAGTCGCCCACGGACACACGGACGCACTGACCAGTCATCCACGGACACACGGACACACTGACCAGCCACATACGGCACTGACCCACGGCCACACGGACACACGGACGCACTGACCACGCCCACACACACGACGCACTGACCACACCACGGACACACGGACACACTGACCAGCCACATACGGCACTGACCCACGGCCACACGGACACACACCACACCACCACAACCACACCCACGGACACACGGACACACTGACCAGCCACATACGGCACTGACCCACGGCCACACGGACACGGACCCACAGCCCGCACCCTCCCACAGGCCCTGCACGGTACCCGGGACCTTCTCGGGACCCCTCCGATGCCCGGGGGACCCTGCCCGGACCCTCCCACCCCCACCCAGGGCAGGGCCAGTGCCTGGGTGACCCCTCCGAGACCCCCGGGTGCCCCCGCCGGGCCCCTCATCGCCGCTGCCGGTGCCCGGGGGACCCCACCGGGACCCCCAGTGCCGGTCCCGTGCCTCTGGGACATCCCCCCAGTGCCCCCCCGGGACCCCCAGTGCCCGTCCCGTGCCTGACATCCCCCCAGTGCCCCCCAGTGCCCCCCCCGGGACCCAGTGCCGGTCCCGTGCCTGGGCATCCCCCCAGGCGCCCCAGTGCCCCCCAGTGCCCCACCGGGCCCCCAGTGCCGGTCCCATCCCTGGGCATCCCCCCAGTGCCCCCCCGGGACCCCCAGTGCCGGTCCCATGCCTGGACATCCCCCCAGTGCCCCCCAGTGCCCCCCCCGGGACCCCCAGTGCCGGTCCCATCCCTGGGCATCCCCCCAGCGCCCCCCCCGGGACCCCCAGTGCCGGTCCCATCCCTGGACATCCCCCCACCCCCCTCCCGGTGCCCCCACCGGGACCCCCATCGCGGTGCCGGTGCCCGCGGGCGGGGTCCCCCGGCCCCCCCCCGCCGTGCCCGGTAACGTGACCCGGTGCCGGCCGGCTCCTTTTCCACCCCATTAACCCCCGGCCCGCCCCCGGCCGCTCCTCCCCGCCCCGGGCCCCCCCCGGTTCCTCGGGGAGGGGAGGGGGGGGGTGCCCGTCCCGCCGCCGCGGCCCCGCCGAGCCATAAAGCCCATGGGGAGCCGGCCGGGCTGAGCACGGCGGGACCCGCGACCCCCCCAGCAAGGTAAGGGAGGCCGGGGGGGGGTCCCGGGGGTCCCCCGTCCCCTCCCGGGGGGTCCCGAAGGGCTGAGGGCAGCGGCCGGTGGCACTGGGATGGCACCGGCACCGGCACCGGAGAGGGGGCACCGGAGCTCCTTGTCCCCCCCTCTCGTTGTCCCCACGTCCCTGTGTCGCCATCACCCCACAGCCCCGTGACTCCGCCAGGCCACGTCCTTGTTGTCCCCCTGTCCCCGTGTCCATCCATCCCTGTATCCCCAAATCTCCCTGTCCCCGTGTCCGTCCATCCCTGTGTCCCCAAATCTCCCTGTCCCCGTGTCCGTCCATCCCTGTGTCCCCAAATCTCCCTGTCCCCGTGTCCATCCATCCCTGTGTCCCCAAATCCCCCTGTCCCCGTGTCCATCCATCCCTGTGTCCCCAAATCCCCGTGACCCCACAGCGCCAAGTCCCTCATCCCCACGTCCCCAAGTCCCCAAATGCTCGTGGGCCTCGTTCCCATCTCCTCGCTCCTCTGTGTCCCCATGTCCCCATGTCCCCATGTCCCCATGTCCCCATGTCACGTATCGCCGCATCCCCGTGGCCCTGCATCCCCACAATCCCACACAGCCCCGTGTCCCCATATCCCCATGTTCCCATGTTCCCATATTCCCATATTCCCCTACCCCTATATTCCCATATTCCCATATTCCCATGGCCCCATATCCCCATGGCCCCATATTCCCATGGCCCCATATCCCCATGTCCCTGTATTCCCATATCCCTCTATCTCCATGTCCCTGTACCCTCACGTCCCCCCTGCCCCACAAGGTTGTGTCCTCATATCCCTGTGTCCCCATGTTCCCATAGTCCCATATTCCCATATTCCCCTATCCCTATATTCCCATATTCCCATATCCCCATGGCCCCATATTCCCATGTCCCTGCACCCTCCCGTCCTCCATGCCCCACAGGGATGTGTCCCCATATTCCCATATCCCCCTATGCCCATGTTCCCATATTCCCATGTCCCATATTCCCTCCCATCCCCCATGCCCCACAGGGATCTGACCCCATATCCCTGTGTCCCTGTATTTCCATATTCCCATATCCCCATATCCCCATATTCCCTCACATCCCCCTGCCCCACAGGGATGTGTCCCCATATCTCTGTGTCCCCATAATCCCATATTCCCATATCCCCTTGTCCCCATATCCCCATGTCCCTGCACCCTCCCGTCCCCCATGCCCCACAGGGATGTGTCCTCATATCCCTGTGTTCCCATATTCCCACATCCCCCTATCCCCATGTTCCCATATTCCCATGGCCCCCTATTCCCGTGTCTCTGTACCCTCACGTCCCCTGTGCCCCACAGGATTGTGTCCCCATATCCCTGTGTCCCTATACTCCCATGTCCCCCTATCCCTGTGTCCCCATATTCCCTCACATCCCCCTGCCCCACAGGGTTGTGTCCTCATATCCCTGTGTCCCCATGTCCCCATATCCCCATGGCCCCATATTCCCATGTCCCTGTACCCTCCCGTCCCCCATGCCCCACAGGGATGTGTCCCCATATCTCTGTGTCCCCATATCTCTGTGTCCTTATATTCCCTCTCCCACATCCCCATGGCCCCATGTCCCCCATCCCCACATCTGCCATATCCCCATGTCAGTATCCCCATATCCTATATCCCCATGGCACCATGTCCCCCATCCCCACATCCCCATGGCCCCATGTCCCCCATCCCCACGGCCCCATGTCCCCCATCCCCACATCCCCATGGCCCCATGTCCCCCATCCCCACATCCTATATCCCCAAGGCCCCCGTCTCTACATCCCGTATCCCTGTGCCCATATATCCCCATGTCCCTGAGTCCCCTTGTGCCCCGTCCCTGTGCCCCACATCCCCATCCCATATCCCCATGTCCTATATCCCCATGGCCCCCGTCTCTACATCCCATATCCCTGTGCCCCTGTACCCCCATGTCCCTGTGCCCCACATCCCCATCCCATGTCCCCATGTCTCTTATCCCCATGTCCTATGTCCCCAAGGCCCCTGTCCTGGTATTCCCATGTCCTCCTCTCCCTCTATTCCAACATCCCCATTTCCCTGTATTCCCACATCCCCATCATCCCACTGTCCCCTGTGCCCCACATCCCCCATCCCATGTCCCCAAAGCCCCTGCCCCTTTATCCCCATGTCCCCCTATTCCCATGACCCCATATCCCCATCCCTCTGTCCCCATGTCCCAATGTCCCCCTATCCCCATCCCTCAATCCCCATATCCCCACGTCCCCATATCCCCATGACCCCATATCCCCATCCCTCTGTCCCTCTACCCCCATGTCCCAATATCCCCATATCCCCATGTCCCAATATCCCCATATCCCCATGTCCCAATATCCCCATGTCCCCATGTCCCAATATCCCCATATCCCCATGTCCCAATATCCCCATGTCCCCATGTCCCAATGTCCCCATGTCCCCATATCCCCATGTCCCAATATCCCCATGTCCCCATATCCCAATGTCCCCATATCCCAATGTCCCCATCCCTCAATCCCCATATCCCCATATCCCCATGTCCCTATATCCCCATATCCCCATATCCCCCCATCCCCATACTCCCACCCCTCTATCCCCCTGTCCCCCCCCATCCCCCTGTCCCCATTCCCTGTGGATTTTCCCTCTCTCCCAGCCCAGGGACAGCGGATGGGGAGGGGGGAGGGGGCTCACAACACCCCTCGGCTCCCCCAGAGGTGGGGGATGGACCCTCCCCCCAGGATGGAACCCCCGGCTGGGCTGTGGGGAGCTGGGATGTGGGATATCCCGGGACTGGGATATCCTGGATGGGGGTTATCCCGGGAGTGGGTTATCCTGGATGTGGGATATCCCAGGAGTGGTTTATCCTGGATGTGGGATATCCCGGGAGTGGGTTATCCCAGGTGTGGGTTATCCCGAGTATGGGATACTCAGGAGTGGGTTATCCCGGGAGTGGGATATCCTGGATTTGGGTTATCCCAGGAGTGGGTTATCTCAGGAGTGGGTTATCCCGAGTTTGGGTTATCCCAGGAGTGGGTTATCCCAGGTGTGAGTTATCCCGAGTATGGGTTATCTCAGGAGTGGGATATCCTGGATTTGGGTTATCTCAGGAGTGGGTTATCCTGGATGTGGGATATCCCAGGAGTGGGATACCCTGCATGTGGGTTATCCTGGGACTGGGATATCCTGGATTTGGGTTATCCCAGGAGTGGGTTATCCCAGGAGTGGGTTATCTCAGGAGTGGGTTATCTCAGGAGTGGGTTATCTCAGGAGTGGGTTATCCCAGGAGTGGGTTATCCCAGGACTGGGATATTCTGGATGTGGGATATACCAGGAGTGGGATACCCTGCATGTGGGTTATCCTGGGACTGGGATATCCTGGATGGGGGTTATCCTGGGACTGGGATATCCTGGATGTGGGATATCCTGGATGTGGGTTATCCTGGATGTGGGATATCCCGGGAGTGGGATATTCTGGATGTGGGATATCCCAGGAGTGGGTTATCTCAGGATTGGGTTATCCCGAGTATGGGTTATCTCAGGAGTGGGTTATCCCGAGTATGGGTTATCTCAGGAGTGGGTTATCCCGAGTATGGGTTATCTCAGGAGTGGGTTATCCCAGGACTGGGATATTCTGGATGTGGGATATCCCAGGAGTGGATTATCCTGGATGTGGGTTATCCCAGGAGTGGGTTATCCCGGGAGTGGTTTATCCTGGATTCGGGTTATCCCAGGTGTGGGTTATCCTGGATGTGGGTTATCCCAACATGTGGCTTATCCCAAGAGTGGGTTATCCTGAGTGTGGTTTATCCTGGATGTGGGTTATCCCAGGATTGGGTTATCCCAGGAGTGGGTTATCCCAGGTGTGGTTTATCCTGGATTTGGGTTATCCCAGGTGTGGTTTATCCCGGGTGTGGTTTATCCCGAGTGTGGTTTATCCTGGATGTGGGTTATCCTGAGTATGGGTTATCCCAGATGTGGTTTATCACGGGACTGGGATATCCTGGAAGTGGGTTATCCCAGGTGTGGTTTATCCTGGATGTGGGTTATCCCGGGATGCAGGTTATTTCGAGTGTGGGTTATTCCGGGTGAGGTTTATCCCGGAATGTGGGTTATTCTGAGGTTCCCAGGTGTGGGTTATCCTGGAATTTGGGTTACCCCAGGTGTGGTTTATCTCAAGTGTGGTTTATCCCAAGAGTGGGTTATCCTGGATTTGGGTTATCCCAGGTGTGGGTTATCCCAAATGTGGATTATCCCAGGTGTGGATTATCCTGCGTGTGGGTTATCCCAGGGGTGAGTTATCCCAGGGGCGAGTTATCCCAAGTGTGGATTATCCTGCATGTGGGTTATCCCAGGTGTGAGTTATCCCAGATGTGGGTTATCCCAAATTTGGGTTATCCCGGATTTGGGTTATCCCAGGAGTGAGTTATCCCAAATGTGGATTACCCTGGATGTGGGTTATCCCAGGTGTGAGTTATCCCAGATGTGGGTTATCCCAAATGTGGATTACCCTGGATGTGGGTTATCTCGGATTTGGGTTATCCTGGATTTGGGTTATCCCGGATTTGGATTATCCCAGGTGTGAATTATCCCAGATGTGAATTATCCCGAATGTGGATTATCCAGGCATCCCTTATCCCGGATGTGAGCTAAGGCATCATTTTGGGGTCCCCCCCAGTGCTGCTGCGGGGGACTTGGGACCCCCATGGTCACCATGGACATCCCCAGACCCCCCCGTGGGGCCATGGGGTGGGCTGGGACCCCCTGCAGGGCCCTGGTGGGGACAGGGGACCCCCAGGACCCACAGCAGGGCCAGAGCGGGGGGCCCGGGACCCCCGTGGTCCTGTGGCAGTGACAAGGGGACCCCCGGGACCCCCGTGGTGGCTGTGGGACCCCCGGGACCCCCGTGGTCCTGTGGCAGTGACAAGGGGACCCCCGGGACCCCCACTGGGGTGGATGAGTGGGGTCCCTGTGCCCCTCTCGGTGGCCCTGGTGGTGCCAGGGGTCCCCGCGCCCCTTTTGGTGGCAGTGGCGGTGTCGGTGGTCCCCCGGGACCCCCTCGGTGGCCCTCTCGGTGGCACTGGGGGTCCCTGTGCCCCCCTCTCGGTGGCACTGGGGGTCCCTGTGCCCCCCTCTCGGTGGCCCTGGCGGTGGCACTGAGGGTCCCTGTGCCCCCCTCTCGGTGGCACTGAGGGTCCCTGTGCCCCTCTCGGTGGCAGTAACAGTAACGATGGGGGTCCCTGTGCCCCTCTCGGTAGCCCTGGGGGTCCCTGTGCCCCTTTTTGGTGGCCCTGGCGGTGTCGGGGGCCCCCCGGGACCCTCTCGGTGGCAGTGCCAGTAACGATGGGGGTCCCTGTGCCCCTTTTGGTGGCCCTGGCGGTGGCACTGGGGGTCCCTGTGCCCCTCTCGGTGGCATTGAGGGTCCCTGTGCCCGTTTTTGGTGGCCCTGGCGGTGTCGGGGGCCCCCCGGGACCCCCGCGCTGGCGGTGGCGGGCGCGCTGGGCTCTGCATCTTAACGAGGGCTCCGTCAAAGCGCCTTTGTCCCCCCGCCAGCCCCATTGAAACCTCGGCTCCGGCCGCACAATGGCCCCACTGTCCCCTGTCCCCGTCCCTGTCCCCCCCCCCCCGCCACCGCCACCCCCCGCTCCAACCCCGCCGCACCCACCCCCGCACCCCCCACACTGCCCCCTCCTCAATTTGCGACCCCTCGCCGTGGGGCTGAGGGTCGGTCCCCACTCCCCCACACTTCCCCAAATCCCAGTTACCCCAGTGCGGAGCAGCCCCGCGCCCCAGTTCTGGGGGAGGTGGGCAGCGGGGGGAGGGGGCACGGCTGGCGGGGTGCCCGGTCACGCCTGGCACCGCCGTGGCGTGGGAACGGTGCCCGCGCCGCCGGTGCCAGCGGGACGCGGGGAACGGGGACGTGTCCCTGGGGGCCCCCCCAGCCCTCCCCGGACCCCCCATGTAGGGCCGGGCCTCTGCCGTGACCCCCAAAGTGACCAGAACCTCGCCCCCCACCGCCACCCCGAGGGGAAACTGAGGCACGGACGGGGGTAGTGGGGCAGGGAGGGGGTTAATGGGTAACCGGTTGTGCCGCGGGCACCGGGAACAAGCTGCGGCTTGTCCCGAGCCGTGTCCGGCCACCGGAGCACGGCCGGGGGGCACGGCGGTCTACGCGGCCCCCGAGGGGCCCTCGGGGAGGGAGGGGGCGACCCTAAAAATGAAGCGGAGAGACCAAAAAGGGGGGAGTCGACCCTAAAAATGAAGCGGGGAGACCAAAAAAGGGGGGAGTCGACCCTAAAAATGAAGCGGGGAGACCAAAAAAGGGGGGAGTCGACCCTAAAAATGAAGCGGAGAGACCAAAAAAGGGGGGAGTCGACCCTAAAAATGAAGCCGGGAGACCAAAAATTGGGGAATCGACCCTAAAAATGAAGCGGGGAGACCAAAAAGGGGGGAGCCGACCCTAAAAATGAAGCGGGGAGACCAAAAAGGGGGGAGGTGACCCTAAAAATGAAGCGGGGAGACCAAAAAGGGGGGAATCGACCCTAAAAATGAAGCAGGGAGAACAAAAAGGGGGGTGGGGAGCAGAAAGGGGGGGGTCAGGAGCCAAAAGAAGGGGGGAAAGGCCCCAAAGAGGGAGGTCGGGACCACCCTAGAGCAGGGGCAGGGGAGCCTGGAGTGTGCAGGGACCCCCAAAGCAGGAGGTGGGGGGCACGGTGGTTTTGGGGTCACGGTAGCTTTGGGGTCACGGTGGTTTTGGGGTCACGGTGGTTTTGGGGTCACTGTGGCTCTGGGGAGGTTGGGGGGGCACAGTGACTTCAGGGGCCATGGTGGGGTTCCAGGAAGACCCAGCAACTCCAGGACATGCTGTGGCTTTGGGGACGTGGTGGCTTTGGGGACATGGGGGGCTCTATGGGGACATGGGGGGCTCTATGGGGACATGGGGGGCTCCGGGGATCTGAGGGGCTCTGGGGACCCCCAGAAACCAGGAAAGCTGTACTTTGGGGACGTGGTTACTTTGGGGACATGGGGGGCTCTATGGGGACATGGGGGGTTCTATGGGGACATGGGGGGCTTATGGGACATGGGGGGGTTTATGGGACATGGGGCTCTGGGGGTGTAGGGGCTCTGGGCCCCAGAACTCCAGGACACGTGGTTGCTTTGGGGACGTGGTGGCTCTGTAGGGACATGAGGGGCTCTGGGGACCCTTAGAAGCTCCAGGACATGCTGTGGCTTTGGGGACACGCAGTGGCTTTGGGGACATGGGGGGGGGCTCTGTGGGGACATGGGGGGTTCTATGGGGATCTGAGGGGCTCTGGGGACCCCCAGAAACTCCAGGACACTCAGTGGCTTTGGGGACACGGTGGCTCTGTGGGGACGTTGTGGCTTTGTGGGGACATGGGGGGCTCCATGGGGACATGGGGGGCTCTGGGGACCCCCAGGAACTCCAGGACACCCAGTGGCTTTGGGGACACGGTGGCTTTGGGGACATGGGGGGCTCTATGGGGACATGGGGGGCTCCGGGGATATGAGGGGCTCTGGGGACCCCCAGAAACTCCAGGACACCCAGTGGCTTTGGGGACACGGTGGCTTTGGGGACACCCGCTGGCTTTGGGGACAGGGTGGCTCTATGGGGACATGGGGGGGCTCTAGGGGGACATGGGGGGGCTCTAAGGGGACATGGGGGGCTCCGGGGATCTGAGGGGCTCTGGGGACCCCCAGAAACTCCAGGACACTCAGTGGCTTTGGGGACACGGTGGCTTTGGGGACAGGGTGGCTCTATGGGGACATGGGGGGCCCTATGGGGACACGGGGGCCTCTGGGGATGTGAGGGGCTCTGGGGACACCCGGTGGCTCTTTGGGGACACGGGGGGCTTTATGGGGACACGGGGGGCTCCAGGGACCCCCCCCCCAACCATCCCAGCTGCTGGAAAGGAGCAGCTCCACGTCCCCTCCTTGAGGACAGCGCTGTCCCCGTCCCTTCCAGGACCTTTCCGTGTGAGGGGACGCGGCTCGGCCAGGACGGGGGCAGTGCCACCCGTGCCCCCCTGCTTTGGCCGGGACAGGGGCACCGGGCTCCAAGGAGACCCCCCCCCGTGGTGCCACCACCTCCCGGTGTCCCCGGTGTCCCCGGTGTCCCCGGCTCGCTGCCCTTCCGCGGCGGAAACGGTGGCGGGGCCAGAGGCTGGCGGGGGCTGAAAGGGCCTTTTTTGGGATGGGGACAGCGCGGTTTGGGGACGCGGGGACACCGGGGAGGAGCCTGGCGCTGCCCCCGGCCATTTGTCCCTGTCGCCTCGCATTCATCCCCTTCCTCTTCCTCCCGGACGCCGGGGACGCTCCGGAGCTGCCAGGGGACAGGGGAGGACACGGGGGGGGGCACGGAGGGGTTTGGGAATGGCGCGGGGGGGGCACGGGGAGGGATGGGGGGAAATGGGGATGGACAGAGGGGTGGACAGAGGGAAATGAGAACAGGAATATGGGGATGGACAGAGGGATATGGGGATGGACAGAGGGAAATGAGGACAGGGATATGGGGATGGACAGTGGGGTACAGGGATGGACAGAGGGATATGGGGATGGACAGAGGGATATGGGGATGGACAGTGGGGTACAGGGATGGACAGAGGGATTTGGGGATGGACAGAGGGAAATGAGGACAGGAATATGGGGATGGACAGAGGGATGGACAGAGGGATGGACAGAGGAATGGACAAAGGGATACAGGGATGGACAAAGGGATACGGGGATGGACAAAGGGATTTGGGGATGGACAGAGGGATAAAGGGATGGACAGAGGGATTTGGGGATGGACAGAGGGATACAGGGATGGACAGAGGGATAAAGGGATGGACAGAGGGATATGGGGATGGACAGAGGGATAAAGGGATGGACAGAGGGATATGGGGATGGACAGAGGGATACAGGGGTGGACAGAGGGATATGGGGATGGACAGAGGAATAAAAGGATGGACAGTGGGGTACAGGGATGGACAGAGGAATAAAGGGATGGACAGAGGGATATGGGGATGGACAGAGGGATACAGGGATGGACAGAGGGATAAAGGGATGGACAGAGGGATTTGGGGATGGACAGAGGGATAAAGGGATGGACAGAGGGATTCGGGGATGGACAGAGGGATAAAGGGATGGACAGAGGGAT
The DNA here is from genome assembly GCA_026261815.1 of Monarcha castaneiventris obscurior. Classification (NCBI taxonomy): domain Eukaryota; kingdom Metazoa; phylum Chordata; class Aves; order Passeriformes; family Monarchidae; genus Monarcha; species Monarcha castaneiventris. Next base: position 14,143 of record JAMPIT010000244.1, read on the forward strand.
TCGGGGATGGACAGAGGGATATGGGGATGATCCCTTGATGCTCCCTGAGGTGGGATGAGCCCATCTGGCCTCAGCCCCAGCTGAGGAGGGAAGGGGTGTCCCTGCCCCCTGTCTCCCATGTCCACCCCCTCCATGACCTCCTTCACCCCATCCCCATCCCCGTGTCCCCCCCAAATGTCCTCCACACCATCACATGCCCCCCCCAACATTCTCCACCCCTCCCCGGTCCCCCACACCCCCCCAGGCAATGTTCCTCACCCACCCGTCCCCCGTGTCCCCCCATGACCTCCTCCACTCCCTGACGTGTCCCCCTCAGATGACATCCTCCACCTCCCCCTGCCCCCCACACCCTTCCTCTGTCCCTCACCTGTCCCTCACGTGTCCCCCTCCATGACCACCTCCACCCGTCCCTCACATGTCCCTCCACCTGCCCGTGTCCCCCTTGATGACCCCCTCACCTGTCCCTCATGTGTCCCTGTGTCCCCTTTCATGACTTCCTCCACCCCTCCCTCACCTCTCCCTCATGTGTCCCCCTTGATGACTCCCTCACCTGTCCCTCTTTCCCCTTTCATGACCCTCTTCACCAGTCCCTCACATGTCCCTCACCTGTCCGTGTGTCCCCTTTCATGACCCCCTCACTTTTCCCTCACCTGTCCCCCTCCATGACCCCCTCACCTGTCCCTGTGTCCTCTTTCATGACTTCTCCACCTGTCCCTCACCTGTCCCCCTGTCCCCTTTCATAACCTCCTTCACCTGTCCCTCACCTGTCCCTCAGCTGTCCGTGTGTCCCCTTTCATGACCCCCTCCACCTGTCCCTCACGTGTCCCCCTCAATGACCTCCTTCACCTGTCCCTGTGTCCCCTTTCATGACCTTCTTCACCTGTCCCTCACGTGTCCCTCACCTGCCCCCCAACCCCACCCCCCACCTGCCCCACTGCCATGTGTCCCCACGTGTCCCCCTTGATGACCACCTCCACCCGTCCCTCACATGTCCCTCAGTGTCCCTCACCTGTCCCCGTGTCCCCTCTCATGACGTCCTCCACCTGTCCCTCACCTGTCCCTCACCTGTCCCAGTGCCACTGTCCCTCAGCTGTGTGTCCCCCTCAATGACCCCCTCCACCTGTCCCTCCCGTGTCCCTCACCTGTCCCGGTGCACCGGTGACTCCTCCACCTGTCCCTCACCTGTCCATCACCTGTCCCTCCCGTGTCCCTCACCTGTCCCTCAGCTGTCCCTCACCTGTCCCTCCTGCCCCCGTGCCCAGCTGTCCCCTGTGTCCCCAGTGACCCTCACCTGTCCCTCACCTGTCCCTCCCGTGTCCCTCACCTGTCCCTCACCTGTCCCTCCCATGTCCCTCAGCTGTCCCCGTGTGCCCCACAGATGACGTCCTCCACCTGTCCCTCACCTGTCCATGTGTCCCCCTCGATGACCACCTCCACTCATCCCTCCCATGTCCCTCAGCTGTCCCCATGTCCCCCGCAGATGACATCCTCCACCTGTCCCTCACCTGTCCATCCCCTGTCCCTCACCTGTCCCTTACCTGTCCATCCCCTGTCCCTCACCTGTCCCTCAGCTGTCCCCGTGTCCCCCGCAGATGACCCCCTCCACCCATCCCTCACCTGTCCCTCACCTGTCCCTCACCTGCCCCAGTCCCCACCTGTCCCCGGTGCCCCCAATGACCCTCACCTGTCCCTCACCTGTCCCTCACCTGTCCCTCCCGTGTCCCTCACCTGTCCATCCCCTGTCCCTCCCGTGTCCCTCACCCGTCCCCGTGTGCCCCGCAGATGACGTCCTCCACCAAGGTGTACTACAGCCAGACGACGCAGACCGACAGCCGCCCGCTGATGGGGCCGGGGCTGCGGCGGCGCCGGGTGCTGACCAAGGACGGCCGCAGCAACGTGCGCATGGAGCACATCTCGGACAAGCGCTTCCTGTACCTCAAGGACCTGTGGACCACCTTCATCGACCTCCAGTGGCGCTACAAGCTCCTGCTCTTCTCCGCCACCTTCGCCGGCACCTGGTTCGCCTTCGGCGTGGTCTGGTACCTGGTGGCGGCGGCGCACGGCGACCTGCTGGAGTTCGAGCCTCCCGCCAACCACACGCCGTGCGTGATGCAGGTGCACACCCTGACCGGAGCCTTCCTCTTCTCCCTCGAGTCCCAGACCACCATCGGCTACGGCTTCCGCTACATCAGCGAGGAGTGCCCGCTGGCCATCGTGCTGCTCATCACCCAGCTGGTGCTGACCACCATCCTGGAGATCTTCATCACCGGCACCTTCCTGGCCAAGATCGCGCGGCCCAAGAAGCGCGCCGAGACCATCAAGTTCAGCCAGAACGCCGTGGTGGCGCAGCACGACGGCAAGACCTGCCTGATGATCCGCGTGGCCAACATGAGGAAGAGCCTCCTGATCGGCTGCCAGGTCACCGGGAAGCTGCTGCAGACCCACCTCACCAAGGAGGGCGAGAGCGTCCGGCTCAACCAACTCAACGTGGACTTCCAGGTGGACACGTCCTCGGACAGCCCCTTCCTCATCCTGCCGCTGACCTTCTACCACGTGGTGGACGAGGCCAGCCCGCTGCGGGACGTGTCCCTGCGCTCGGGGGACGGCGACTTCGAGCTCGTGGTCATCCTGAGCGGCACCGTGGAGTCGACGAGCGCCACGTGCCAGGTGCGCACGTCCTACCTGCCCGAGGAGATCCTGTGGGGCTACGAGTTCACGCCGGCCATCTCCCTGTCGGCCAGCGGCAAGTACGTGGCCGACTTCAGCCTCTTCGACCGCGTGGTCAAGGTGGCGGCGCCCTGCTGCCACCACGAGGCCGTCCGGTTCGGGGACCCCGAGAAGGTGAAGTTGGAGGAGTCGCTGAGGGAGGCGGAGAGGGAAGGGGAGGGGGCCCCACTCAGTGTCCGCATCAGCAACGTCTGAGGGGGGCCGGAGAGGTGACATCGGCACCGGGGTGGCACCGGAGGAAGGGGTGGCACCGGGTAGCACCGGGTGGCACCGGAGGAAGGGGTGGCATCGGAGCGAGGGGGTGGCAGCAGATGCCGGAGGTGTCGCCAGATTCAAGGGGACGCCGATATCTGGAGGTGTCATCAGCCCTGGAGGTGCCACCAGCCTCAGAATATCACCAGCAGCTGGAGGTGTCACCACATCTGGAGGTGCCACCAGCAGCTGGAGGTGTCACCACATCTGGAGGTGTCACCAGCCTCAGAATGTCACCAGCAGCTGGAGGTGTCACCAGCCCTGGAGGTGTCACCACATCTGGAGGTGCCACCAGCCCTGGAGGTGTCACCAGCACCCGGAGGTGTCACCACATCTGGAGGTGTCACCAGCACCTGGAGGTGTCACCAGCCCTGGAGGTGTCACCACATCTGGAGGTGCCACCAGCCTCAGAATGTCACCAGCCCTGGAGGTGCCACCAGCCCCAAAGTGTCACCAGCACCTAGAGGTGTCACCACCCCTGGAGGTGTCACCAGCCCTGCAGATATCACCACATCTAGAGGTGCCACCAGCCTCAGAGTGTCACCAAGTCTGGAATTGTCGCCAAGTCTGGAGTTTTCACCAGTTTCAGTGGGACGCCAATGTCTGGAGGTGTCACCAGCCCCAAAGGGATCCCAATGTCTGGAGGTGTCATCAGCCCCAAAGTGTCACCACCCCTGGAGGTGCCACCACCCCCTGGAGGTGTCACCAAGTCTGGAGGTGCCACCAAGTCTGGAGGTGCCATCAAGTCTAGAGTGTCACCAATGTCTGGAGGTGCCATCAGCCCCTGGAGGTGTCACCAAGTCTGGAGGTGCCACCAGCCCCAGAGTGTCCCCAATGCCTGGAGGTGTCACCAGCCCTGGAGGTGTCACCTAGCTCAGGGTATCACCCATGCCTGGGGGTGCCATCAGTGTCTGGAGGTGCCACCAGCCCCAAAGGGACACCAACATCTGGAGGTGTCACCAGCCCTGGAGGTGTCACCAATGCCTGAGGTGTCACCGGTGCCTGGAGGTGCCACCAGCCCAAAGGGGACATCAATGTCTGGTGGTGCCACCAACCCTGGAGGTGTCCCCAAATCTGGACATGCCACCAACCCTGGAGGTGTCACCTGCCTCAGGGTATCACCAGTGCCTGGGGTGCCAGCAGTGTCTGGAGGTGCCACCAGCCCCAAAGGGACACCAACATCTGGAGTTGTCACCAGCCCCTCGAGGTGTCACCAGCCCCTCGAGGTGTCACCAAGTCTTGAGGTGTCACCAATGCCTGAAGGAGCCACCAGTCCCAGAGTGTGACCAGTGCTGAGGTGTCACCAGCCCTGGTGGTGCCATCAGTCCTTGGAGTTGCCACCAACATCTGGAGGTGCCACCAACATCTGGAGGTGCCACCAGCCCCAAAGTGCCACCAACGCCTGCAGTGCCACGAATCCTCCAGTCCTCTGAGGTGTCCCCAGTTCCAAGGTGCCACCAGCCCCTGGAGGTGCCACCAACCCCTCGAAGTTTCACCAGTGCCTGGAAGTGCCACCAACATCTGGAGGTGTCACCAACACCTGAAGTGCCACCAGCCCCAAGATGCCACCGAGCCCTGGAAATGCCACCAACATCTGGAGGTGCCACCAGGTCCTGAAAGTGCCACCAACCCCAAAGTGTCACCAATAGCTGGAAGTGCCACCAGCATCTGGAAGTTCCACCAAACTCTGAGAGTGACACCAGCCCCTGGAGATGCCATCAAACCCTGGAGATGCCACCAACCTCTGGGGTTGCCACCAACCCCTGGAAACGACACCAGATCCTGGAGGTGCCGCCAGCCCCAAAGTGCCACCAACCTCTGGAGATGCCACCAATGCCTGGAATTGCCACCACCCCCTGGAGGTGCCACCAAACTCTGGAGGTGCCACCAACCCCTGGAAGTAACACCAGCCCCAAAATGCCACCAACCCCTGGAGATGCCACCAACTTCTGGGAGTGACGCCAGCCCCAAAGTGCCACCAATGCCTGGAATTGCCACCAACCCCTGGAGGTGCCACCAACCCCTGGAGGTGCCACCAACCCCTGGAGGTGCCACCAACTTCTGGAGGTGCCACCAACTTCTGGGGGTGCCACCAACCCCTGGAGATGACACCAGCCCCTGGAGATGACACCAAGCCCTGGAGGTGCCACCAGCCCCTGGAGGTGCCACCAACTTCTGGGGGTGCCACCAACTTCTGGGGGTGCCACCAACCCCTGGAGATGACACCAGCCCCAAAATGCCACCAACCCCTGGAGGTGCCACCAACTTCTGGGAGTGACACCAACCCCTGGAGGTGCCACCACCCAAAAAAATGTCACCAACCCCTGGAGGTGCCACCAGCCCCAAAGTGCCACCAACGCCTGGAGATGCCACCACTCCAAAAATGTCACCAACCTCTGGGGGTGCCACCAGCCCCAAAGTGCCACCAACCCCTGGAGATGCCACCAGTCCCCGGGGGCCGCTGCTCCCCCCATCCCCAGGGGAAACTGAGGCAGGAGAGCCCCTCCCAAGCCCCCCTGAGACCCCCCCCACAACCGCTGGACCCCCTCCCTGTCCCCCCCCCACTCCGGGCAGTGTCGGGGGGTCCCCCCGGGGTGTCACCGATAATCGGCCCCTCCCCCACCCCCGGGCCGGGGTCCCCCCCCCGCCCCCGCCCGTCGCTGCTGCTTAACGTAGACCCCGCAATTAACGCGGCCCCCCCGCGCCGGGGCAATTAGTGCCACTAATTAAAGGTGTCAGTAATGAGGAAGGAGCGGGACCCCCCCCCCCACCACCTCCGGGACCCCCCCGAAGCCGCCCCTCCCCCCTCCCCCGGTGGGGGGGGGGCCGAGCTCGGTTTGGGGAGGGGGCGGGGGGGGGGAGGGGCAGAGGTTCAATAAAGGTGACGTCGATGGAGGGGACGGGGCTGCTCCGCTCTCGGGGGTGTCCCCGATGTCCCCCCACCTCCCAGGGACCCCCCTCGATGTCCCCCGGGGTCCCCTCAGTGTCCCCAGAGACCCCCCAATGTCTCCTCAGTGTCATCAGAGACCCCCCCCTCCCAATATCCCCCAGGGACCCCCCCCAATATCCCCCAGTGACTCCTTAATGTCCCTTCAATGCCCCCAGAGATCCCCCAGTGCCCCCCAGCTCCCAGGGACCCCCTCGATGTCCCCCGGGGTCCCCTCATCATCCCCAGGGACCCCCCAATGTCTCCTCAATGTCACCAGAGACCCCCCCCAATATCCCCCAGTGACTCCTTAATGTCCCCTCAATGTCCCCAGAGATCCCCCAGTGCCCCCCCAGCTCCCAGGGACCCCCCCCCAATGTCTCCCAGGGTCCCCTCAGTGTCCTCAGAGACCCCCCCCAATGTCTCCTCAGTGTTGCCAGAGACACCCCCCCTCCCAATATCCCCCAGGGACCCCCACCCAACATCCCCCAGTGACTCCCTAATGTCCCCTCAATGCCCCCAGAGATCCCCCAGTGTCCCCCCAGAGATTCCCCGATGTCCCCCCAGCTCCCAGGGACCCCCCTCGATGTCCCCCGGGGTCCCCTCAGTGTCCCCAGAGACCCCCCAATGTCTCCTCAGTGTTGCCAGAGACACCCCCCCAATATCCCTCAGGGACCCCCTTAATGTCCCCCTTTAATATCCCCAAGGACTCCCCCAGTGTCCCCAGTGTCCCCTCAGCCCCCAGGGACCCCCCCCCCAGCATCCCCAGAACCCCCCCAGTGTCCCCTCAGTGTCCCCAGCCCCCAGGGACCCCCCCAGCATCCCCAGAAACCTCCAGTACCCCCCAATGCCCCCAGTGTCCCTCAGCCCCCAGGGACCCCCCCCAGCATCCCCAGAACCCCCCCAGTGTCCCTCAGGGTCCCCCTCCAGCATCCAGAACCTTCCCAGTACCCCCCAGTGTCCCCTCAGCCCCCAGTGTCCCCCCAGGTCCCCCCCCCAGCATCCCCAGAACCCCTCCCAGTACCCCCCAGTGCCCCTAATGTCCCTCAGCCCCCAGGGACCCCCCCAGCACCCCAGAACCCTCCAGTACCCCCAATGTCCCCCCAGTTCCCCTCAGGTCTCCCCCCAACGTCCCTAGTACCTCCCAGTACCCCCCCAGTGCCCCCTCAGCCCCCAGGGACCCCCCCCCCCAGCACCCCAGAACCCCCCAGTGTCCCCTCAGGGTCTCCCCCCAACATCCCCAGTACCCTCCCAGTGTCCCCAGTGCCCCCTCAGCCCCCAGGGACCCCCCCCAGCATCCCCAGAACCCTCCCAGTACCCCCCCAGCATCCCCAGTACCCCCCCAGTGCCCCCAGTGTCCCCATAGCCCCCAGGGACCCCCCCCCCAAAATGTCACCACACCGGCTAAAGGACACAGGTTTATTTCCAGTACCCCCCCACCCCCAACACCTTCCCAGTACAGGGGGGGCACTGGGACCAGTGGGACACGCGGCCCCACATGGTGGCACCAGCCCTGCCCCCTCCCAGAGCCCCCCAGGAGCAAAGAGGGGACACGGGGGGGACAAAAAGGGGGATGGGGAGGATGAAGGGGGGACAAAAAGGGGGATGGGGACAAGGGGAGGATGGGAGGGGGCAAGGGGGGGACAAAAAGGGGGACAAGGAAGAGGCAGGGGGACAAGGAGGGGACAAAAGTGGGGGCACAGGGACCCCCCCCCCCCCCACCAAGTTCCAGAGGCAGCAGCGGCGAAGGCACCGGGTGAGGCGTAAAAAAACGGCGGCGAAAATCCCGCAGGAATTCCGGGAATGGGGAAAAAGTGTCCAGGGAAGGGGGGGGGGGGGCGAGGGTGGGGCGGCTTCACACCAGGAACGAGGAGGTTTGCTTGAACTCGCTCTGTGGGGACCGGGGACAGTGTGGGGACAGTGTGGGGCAGGGATGGGAACATTCATGGGGACATGGATGGGGACAGGGATGGGACAGGGATGGGGACTGGGATGGGGACAGGGGACAGTGTGGGGACAGTGTGGGGACAGTGTGGGGACAGTGTGGGGACAGTGTGGGGCAGGGATGGGGACTGGGGGCAGGGATGGGGACTGGGATGGGGACAGGGGACAGTGTGGGGACAGTGTGGGGACAGTGTGGGGCAGGGATGGGGACTGGGGGCAGGGATGGGGACTGGGATGGGGACAGGGGACAGTGTGGAGCAGGGATGGGGAATATGTGGGGATAGGGATGGGAACAGGGATGGGAACAACCATGGGGACAGGAATGGGGACAGGAATGGGGACAGCCATGGGGACAGGGATGGGACATTCATGGGGACAGGGATGGGGACAGGGATGGGAACAACCATGGGGACAGGGACAGGACATTCATGGGGACAGAGGTGGGACATTCATGGGGACAGGGATGGGGACAGGGATGGGGACAGGGACACTGATGAGGAAATTGATGGGGACAGGGATGGGACATTCATGGGGACAGCCATGGGGATAGTGATGGGACACTGATGGGGTCATTAACAGGGACACGGATGGGGACATGGATGGGGACATTGATGGGGACAAGGATGGGATGGGGACAGGGATGGGAACAACCATGGGGACAGGGACAGGACATTCATGGGGACAGGGATGGGGACAGGGATGGGACATTGACAGGGTCATTAACAGGGACACGGATGGGGACATTCATGGGGACAGGGATGGGACAGGGATGGGGACAGCCATGGGGACAGGGATGGGAACAGGGATGGGGCATTGATGGGGCAGGGATGGGGACAGGGATGGGACATTGACAGGGTCATTAACAGGGACACGGATGGGGACACTGATGGGGACAGGGATGGGGACAGGGATGGGGCATTGATGGGGCATTGATGGGGTCATTAACAGGGACAGTGATGGGGACATTCATGGGGACAGGGACAGGACATTCATGGGGAAAATAATAGGACAATAACAGGATATTTATGGGGACAGGGATCCCCGTGACCCCCTCCCTTCACCCCCATCCCCAGGGACATGGGGACATCACTGGTGACACCAGGACATCAGTGGGGACATCACTGGGGACCCAGGGACATCACTGGGGACATGGATGGGGACCCAGGGACATCACTGGTGACACTGGGACATCACTGGGGACATCGATGGGGACCCAGGGGTATCACTGGGACATCACTGGGGACATGGATGGGGACCCAGGGGCATCAACAAGGACACGGTGACATCACTGGTGACACGGGGACATCACTGGTGACACGGGGACATCAGTGGGGACATGGGGACATCAATGGGGACATCACTGGTGACACGGGGACATCACTGGGGACATGGGGACATCAATGGGGACATCACTGGTGACACGGGGACATCACTGGTGACATGGGGACATCACTGGGGACATGATGGGGACACAGGGACATCAACAGGGACACGGGGACATCACTGGTGACACCGGGACATCACTGGGGACACTGGGACATCAATGGGGACATGGATGGGGACACAGGGACATCACTGGTGACACTGGGACATCAATGGGGACATCGATGGGGACCCAGGGGCATCACTGGGACATCAATGGGGACATGGATGGGGACACTGGGACATCACTGGTGACACTGGGACATCACTGGTGACATGGGGACATCACTGGGGACATGGATGGGGACACAGGGACATCAACAAGGACCCAGGGACATCACTGGGGACACCAGGACATCACTGGGGACACTGGGATATCAATGGGGACAGGGATGGGGACACAGGGACATCAACATGGGGACATCAATGGGGACACAGGGACATCACTGGGGACATGGGGACATCAATGGGGACATCAATGGGGACATCAATGGGGACACTGGGACATCACTGGGGACACTGGGACATCACTGGTGACATGGGGACATCACTGGGGACATCGATGGGGACCCAGGGACATCACTGGGACATCAATGGGGACATGGATGGGGACACTGGGACATCACTGGGGACATGGGGACATCACTGGGGACATGGATGGGGACCCAGGGGCATCAACAAGGACCCAGGGACATCACTGGGGACACCAGGACATCACTGGGGACACTGGGATATCAATGGGGACAGGGATGGGGACACAGGGACATCACTGGTGACACTGGGACATCAATGGGGACATCGATGGGGACCCAGGGGTATCACTGGGACATCAATGGGGACATGGATGGGGACACTGGGACATCACTGGGGACATGGGGACATCAATGGGGACATCAATGGGGACACAGGGACATCACTGGGGACACTGGGACATCACTGGGGACATGGATGGGGACACTGGGACATCAATGGGGACACTGGGACATCACTGGGGACATGGATGGGGACACAGGGACATCAACAAGGACCCAGGGACATCACTGGGGACACTGGGATATCAATGGGGACAGGGATGGGGACACAGGGACATCACTGGGACATCACTGGGGACATGGATGGGGACACTGGGACATCACTGGTGACACTGGGACATCACTGGGGACATGGATGGGGACCCAGGGGCATCAACAACGACACCGTGACATCACCATCACCCCCCACCACCCCCAAAAACCCCCTGCCAAGGGACACCGGGGACCTCGGGGTGTCCCCCCCACCACAGGGGTGTCCCCCTTGTGTCCCCCCCACCACCGGGGTGCCCCCATTGTGTCCCCCCAGGTCCCCGGGGTGCCCCCATTGTGTCCCCCCCACCACGGGGGTGCCCCCATTGTGTCCCCCCCACCACGGGGGTGCCCCCATTGTGTCCCCCCAGGTCCCCGGGGTGCCCCCAGCTCCTCACCTCGCTGCGCCGCGAGGGTTGGCTGTAAATCACCTTCTTCCCGCCGGCGCTGCGGGAAAACCGGGATTGGGATGTGCCACCCCCTCCACGTCCCCCTCTGTCCCCACCCGGGGACACCCCAAAGGAGCGGGGGGGCACCGGGGGGGCACCGGGGGGGCACCGGGGGACTGGGATCACCCAGGAGGAGGAGGAGGAGGAGGAGGAGGAGGCTCCGGTGTCACTCACTCTGTTTTTTCTGGAAAAAAAGGGGAAAAAAAGGGGATCAGGGAGGGCTCGGGGAGGGGGGATATGGGGGGGGGGGGGACATTTTGGGGGGAGACACTTTTTGGGGAACATTAATGGGACACGGGGACATTCATGGGGACATCAGGACGTGGGGATGGTCCCAGGGACGTTTGGGACACGGGGCCATTCCCAGGTCATTCCTGGGGTCGTTCCCAGTCCATCCCAGTCCATTCCAGGGGCCATTCCCAGTCCATCCCAGACCATTCCAGGGGCCATTCCGACCGTTCCCAATCCATCCCAGTCCATCCCAGGCCATTCCCAGTCCATCCCAGACCATTCCCAGACCATTCCCAGTCCATTCCAGGGGCCATTCCCAGTCCATCCCAGGGGCCATTCCAACCATTCTCAGCCATTCCCAGACCATTCCCAGTCCATCCCAGGCCATTCCCAGTCCATCCCAGGCCATTCCTGGGGCCATTCCCAGACCATTCCAGGGGTCATTCCGAGACCATTCCTTGTCCATCCCAGACCATTCCCTGCTATTCCCAGTCCATTCCAGGGGCCATTCCCAGTCCATCCCAGTCCATCCCACTCCATTCCCAGCCATTCCCAGGCCATTCCCAGTCCATTCTGACCATTCCCAGTCCATCCCAGTCCATCCCAGTCCATCCCAGTCCATTCCATCCCAAACCATTCCCAGTCCATCCCAGTCCATCCCAGACCATTCCCAGACCATTCCCAGGCCATCCCAGACCATTCCCAGCCATTCCCAGTCCATTCCAATCCATTCCCGGGGCCATTCTGACCATTCCCAGCCATTCCCATTCCATCCCAGTCCATTCTGACCATTCCCAGTCCATCCCAGGCCATTCCCAGCTATTCCCAGACCATTCCAGTGGCCATTCTGACCATTCCCAGTCCATCCCAAACCATTCCCAGTCCATCCCAGGCCATTCCCAGCTATTCCCAGTCCATTCCAGGGGCCATTCTGACCATTCCCAGCCATTCCCAGTCCATCCCAGTCACTCACTGCCGAAGTAGCCGCGGCTGTGGGCGAACCAGATCCCGAAGCCAGCGAGTGCCAGGACCAGGAGCAGCAGCACCACGGCGGCCACGATCCCGCCCACGTTCACCTCGCCTGGGGAGACGGGATCGGGAGGGATCCAACGGGATCGGGAGGGATTGGGAGGGATCCAACGGGATCCAATGGGATTGGGAGGGATCCAACGGGATCGGGAGGGATTGGGAGGGATCCTACGGGATCCAACGGGATCGGGAGGGATCCAATGGGATCCAATGGGATCAGGAGGGATCCAACGGGATCGGGAGGGATCCAATGGGACCCTACGGGATCAGGGGGATTCCAGCATAGATGGGGGATTCTGGGGTTCCTGACTCCAAATGGGGTTGGGATTGAGGCTGGATCCAGTGGAAGGAGGGTGGATTCCCACAGGAAGAGGGGTCCTGGTGGGAATTTTGGGATTTGGGGTCCCCATCTCCAAATGGGGCCGGGATCCAGCTGGAAGAGGGGCCCCAGTGGGATTTTTGGGGTTCCTGGATCCAAACAGGGCTGGGATTGTGGCTGGATCCAGTGGAAGGAGGGTGGATTCCCACAGGGAGAGGGATCCTGGTGGGAGTTCTGGAATTCCTGGATCCCAACGGGGCTGGGATCGGGGTTGGATCCAGTGGAAGGGAGTGGATTCCAGCAGGGAGCGGGCTCCCGGTGGGAATTTTGGGGTTTCTGGATCCAAACAGGGCTGGGATTGGGGCTGGATCCAGCTGGAAGAGGAGGATTCCAGTGAGAAGAGGGGTCTCAGTGGGAATTCCGGGGTTCCTGGATCCAAACTGGGATCGGGGCTGGATGCAGTGGAAGGAGGTGAATTCCAGCAGGAAGTGGGGTCCCAGAGGGAATTTTGGGGTTCCTGGATCCAAATGGGGCTGGAATTGGGGTTGGATCCAGTGGAGGGAGGTGAATTCCAGCAGGAAGCGGGGTCCCAGTGGGAATTCTGGGGCTGGAATTGGGGTTGGATCCAGTGCAAGGAGGAGAATTCCAGCAGGGAGAGGGGTCCCAGTGGGAATTTGGGGGTTCCTGGATCCAAATGGGGCTGGAATTGGGGTTGGATCCAGTGGAAGGAGTTGAATTCCAGCAGGAAGAGGGGTCCCAGTGGGAATTTTGGGATTTGGGGTCCCCATCCCCAAACGGGGCCGGGATCCAGCTGGAAGTGGGGTCCCAGTGGGAATTTTGGGGCTGGAATTGGGGTTGGATCCAGTGCAAGGAGGAGAATTCCAGCAGGGAGAGGGGTCCCAGTGGGAATTTGGGGGTTCCTGGATCCAAATGGGGCTGGGATTGGGGTTGGATCCTGCTGGAAGCAGGGTCCTGGTGGGAATTCTGGAATTCCTGGATCCAAACAGGGCTGGGATTGAGGACGGATCTGGATGGAGGAGGGGGATTCCCACAGGGAGAGGGGTCCCAGCAGGAATTTTGGGGTTCCTGGATCCAAATGGGGCTGAGATCAGGGTTGGATCCAGTGGAAGGAGCTGAATTCCAGCAGGGAGAGGGGTTCTAGTGGGAATTTTGGGATTCCTGGATCCAAACAGGGATTGAGGCTGGATCCAACTGGAGGGGGGTGAATTCCAGCAGGGAGAGGGGTCCCGGTGGGAATTCCAGGGTTCCTGGATCCAAATGGGGCTGGGATTGGGGTTGGATCCAGTGCAAGGAGCTAAATTCCCACAGGAAGAGGGGTCCCAGTGGGAATTTTGGGATTTGGGGTCCCCATCTCCAAATGGGGCCAGGATCCAGCTGGAAGAGGGAGATTCCAGCTGGAAGCAGGGTCCTGGTGGGAATTTTGGAATTCCTGGATCCAAACAGGGCTGGGATTGAGGATGGATCCAACTGGAGGGGGGTGAATTCCAGCAGGAAGAGGGGTCCTGGTGGGAATTTTGTGGTTCCTGGATCCAAACAGGGCTGGAATTGGGGTTGGATCCAGTGGAGAGAGGTGAATTCCAGCAGGGAGAGGGGTCCCAGCGGGAATTTTGGGGTTCCTGGATCCAAACAGGGCTGGAATTGGGGTTGGATCCAGTGGAGGGGGGTGAATTCCAGCAGGAAGGGTGGTCCCAGCGGGAAATTTGGGATTTGGGGTCCCCATCCCTAAACGGGGCCGGGATCCAGCTGGAAGAGGGGTCCTGGTGGGAATTTTGGGGCTGGGATTGGGGTTGGATCCAACTGGAGGGAGGTGAATTCCAGCAGGGAGCGGGGTCCTGGTGGAAATTTTGGGGTTCCTGACTCCAAATGGGGCTCAGATCGGGGTTGGATCCAGTGGAGGGAGGTGAATTCCCACAGGAAGAGGGGTCCCAGTGAGAAATTTGGGATTTGGGGTCCCCATCTCCAAATGGGGCCAGGATCCAGCTGGAAGAGGGAGATTCCAGCTGGAAGTGGGGTCCTGGTGGGAATTTGGGGGTTCCTGGATCCAAGCAGGGCTGGAATTGGGGTTGGATCCAGCTGGAAGAGGGGGATTCCAGCAGGGAGAGGGGTCCCGGTGGGAATTCTGGAATTCCTGGATCCAAATGGGGCTGAAATTGGGGTTGGATCCAGTGGAAGGAGTTGAATTCCAGCAGGAAGAGGGGTCCCAGAGGGAATTTTGGGATTTGGGGTCCCCATCCCCAAACGGGGCTGGGATCCAGCAGGAAGTGGGGTCCTGGTGGGAATTTTGGGGTTCCTGGATCCAAGTGGGGCTGGAATTGGGGTTGGATCCAGCTGGAAGAGGGGGATTCCAGCAGGGAGAGGGGTCCCAGCGGGAATTTTGGGGTTCCTGGATCCAAATGGGTCTGGGATTGAGGATGGATCTGGATGGAGGGGGGTGGATTCCCACAGGGAGAGGGGTCCCGGTGGGAATTTTGGGGTTCCTGGATCCAAACAGGGCTGGAATTGGGGTTGGATCCAGCTGGAAGAGGGGTCCCGGTGGGAATTCTGGAATTCCTGGATCCAAATGGGGCTGGAATTGGGGTTGGATCCAGTGGAAGGAGTTGAATTCCAGCAGGAAGAGGGGTCCCAGTGGGAATTTTGGGATTTGGGGTCCCCATCCCCAAACGGGGCCGGGATCCAGCTGGAAGTGGGGTCCCAGTGGGAATTTTGGGGCTGGAATTGGGGTTGGATCCAGTGCAAGGAGGAGAATTCCAGCAGGGAGAGGGGTCCCAGTGGGAATTTTGGGGTTCCTGGATCCAAATGGGGCTGGAATTGGGGTTGGATCCTGCTGGAAGCAGGGTCCCGGTGGGAATTCTGGAATTCCTGGATCCAAACAGGGCTGGGATTGAGGATGGATCCAACTGGAGGGGGGTGAATTCCCACAGGAAGAGGGGTCCCAGTGGGAATTCCGGGGTTCCTGGATCCAAATGGGGCTGGGATCGGGGTTGGATCCAGTGGAAGGAGCTGAATTCCCACAGGAAGAGGGGTCCTGGTGGGAATTTTGGGATTTGGGGCCCCCATCTCCAAACGGGGCCGGGATCCAGCCCCGGGCTCCCCTTTGGGATCAGCTCCTCGTTCATTCCCATTATCCCAGCAAACCTCCCCGGCCTCATTAACATAATTAACGGAGCGATGAGGGGGGCGGGGCCCGGGAAAGGGGTGGGAAAAGCAGGAATGGGGTGGGGGAGGGGGGATCCTTACTGGCTTCCATGCGGAAGACGTCGGATTTTTGGGGAGCCCCCACGTTGTTGGAGGCCTCGCAGTGATAATCGCCCGTGTCCCAGCCCCCCACGGGCTCAAAAACCTGCGGGGAGGGAGGGGGTCAGCGAGAAAAATGGGGGAAAAATGGGGGGAATTGGGAAAAATGGGGGAAAAATGGAAAAAAATGGGGGGAGAAATGGGGGGAAATGGGGAAAAATGGGGGGAAATGGGGGGAAATGGGGGGAAATGGGGAAGAAAGGGGGGGAAATGGGAAAAAATGGGGGGAAATGGGGAAAAATGGGGGGAATGGGGGGAAAAAGTGGGGGGAATTGGGGGAAAATGGGGGAAAAATTGGGGAAAAAGGGAAAAAATGGGGGGGGAAGGGGAAAAAGGGGGGAAAAAGGGGGGAAATGGGGAAAAATGGGGGGAAATGGGGGAAAAAGGGGAAAAACGGGGAAAAAAGGGGGAGAAATGGGGGAAAAAGGGGGGGAAATGGGGGGAAAGTGGGGAAAAAGGAGGAAAAAAGGGGAGAAATGGGGGAAAAAGAAGGGGAAATGGGGAGAAAATGGGGGAAAATGGGGAAAAAGGAGGAAAAAAGGGGAGAAATGGGGGGAAATGGGGAAAATGGGGGGAGAAATGGGGAAAATGGGGGGAGAAATGGGGGAAAATGGGGGAAAAGGGGGGAAAAGGGGGGAAAAGGGGGGAAAAATGGGGGGGAATGGGGGAAAATGGGGAGAAATGGGGAAAAATGGGGAAAAATGGGGGAAAAGGAGGGAAAAAGGGGGGGAAGGGGGAAAAAGCGGGAAAAAAAGGGGGGAATGGGGGAAAAGGGGGAAAAAATGGGGGGAAATGGGGGAAATGGGGGAAAAAGGGAAAAAATGGGGAAAAATGGGGGGAGAAATGGGGGGAATGGGGAAAAAAGAAAAAGGGGGAAAGGGAAAAAATGGGGGAGAAAGGGAAAAAAGGGGGGGAAAGGGAGAGGAAAACAGGGAAAAATGGCAGGAAAAGGGAGAATAAAGCAGGGAAAAAGGGCAGGAAAAGGGGAAAGGGAGAAGAAAATGGGAAAATGGGTGAGAAAAGGGGAAAAGGAGAGAAAAACGGAAAATGGGTGAGAAAAGGCAAAAGGGAGAGGAAAACGGGAAAAGGGCAGGAAAAGGGAGAGGAAAACAGGGGAAAAGGGAGAATAAAGCAGGAAAAAGGCAGGAAAAAGGAGAACAAAGCAGGAAAAGGGGGAACAAAGCAGGAAAAGGGCAGGAAAAGGGAGAAGAAAACAGGAAAAAAAGGAGAATAAAGCATGGAAAAGGGCAGGAAAAGGGAGAAGAAAGCAGGAAAAGGGCAGGAAAAGGGAGAACGAAGTAGGAAAAGGGCAGGAAAAGGGGAAATAAAATAGGGAAAATGGGCAGGAAAAGGGGGAAGAAAGTAGGGAAAAAGGAGAATAAAGCAGGAAAAGGGCAGGAAAAGGAGGAACAAAGCAGGAAAAGGAAGAACAAAGCAGGGAAAGTGGGAGCAAAGCAGGAAAAGGGCAGGAAAAGGGATAAGAAAACAGGGATAAAAGGGCAGGAAAAGGGGGAGCAAAGCAGGAAAAGGGGAGCAAAGCAGGAAAAGGGCAGGAAAAGAGCAGGAAGAGGGAGAACAAAGCAGGAAGAGGGCAGGGAAAGGGCAGGAAAAGGGCAGGAAAAGAGCCGGAAGAGGGAGAACAAAGCAGGAAAAGAGGAGGAAAAGGCAGAACAAAGCAGGAAGAGGGAGAACAAAGCAGGAAAAGGGGAACAAGGCAGGAAAAGGGCAGGAAAAGGGCAGGAAAAGAGCAGGAAGAGGGAGAACAAAGCAGGAAGAGGGCAGGGAAAGGGCAGGAAAAGAGCAGGAAAAGGCAGAACAAAGCAGGAAGAGGGAGAACAAAGCAGGAAAAGGGTAACAAGGCAGGAAAAGGGATAAGGAAACAGGGATAAAAGGGCAGGAAAAGGGCAGGAAAAGGGAGAACAAAGCAGGAAGAGGGAGAACAAGGCAGGAAAAGGGGAAACAAGGCAGGAAGAGGGCAGGGAAAGGGCAGGAAAAGAGCAGGAAAAGGCAGAACAGAGCAGGAAGAGGGCAGGGACGCCCCGTGGCACTGACCAGCTCCCCCGTGCGCGGGTCCAGGCTGTAGGAGGAGTTGCGGAAGGCGGCGCTGGATTTGGGGTCCGCGGGCAGCTCGGTGCCGTCCTTGTACCAGCGGAAGGTGGGAGGGGGCGAGCCCTGGCCCTCGGAGCAGCGCAGCACCGCCCGAGCCCCCACCGTGGCCGAGCTGGGCACGTGGGCCAGCGGCTTCCCCGGGGGCACTGCGGGACGGGCACGGGCCAGTGACCGGGACTGGGACTGGAGCCACCTCGGGGATGGGCGAGTGACCGGGACTGGGACTGGAGCCACCTCGGGGATGGGCGAGTGACCAGGACTGGGACCGGGATAGGGACCGGGGATAGGGGAGTGACCGGGACTGGGACCGGGATAGGGACCAGGGATAGGGGAGTGACCGGGACTGGGACCGGAGCCACCCCGGGGACGGGCGAGTGACTGGGACTGGGACTGGAGCCACCTTGGGGATGGGTGAGTGACCGGGACTGGGACCAGGACAGGGACTGGACACATCCCAGGGAATGGGGGAGTGACCGGGACTGGGACCGGGACTGGGACCAGGACAGGGACTGGACACATCCCAGGGAATGGGGGAGTGACCGGGACTGGGACTGGAGCCACCTCGGGGATGGGCGAGTGACCGGGACTGGGACCGGAGCCACCCCGGGGACGGGCGAGTGACCGGGACTGGGACCAGGACAGGGACTGGACACATCCCAGGGAACGGGGGAGTGACCGGGACTGGGACCGGGACTGGGACCAGGATAGGGACCAGGACTGGGCGAGTGATTGGGACTGGGACTGGGACTGGGACAGGGACCGGGGATGGGGGAGTGACCGGGACTGGGACCAGGATAGGGACCGGAGCCACCCAGACACACCCCAGGGACAAGGGAGTGACCAGGACTGGGACCGGGACCACCCGTGGGTAGGGGAGTAACCGGGACTGGGACCGGGATAGGGACCAGACACACCCCGGGAATGGGCGAGTGACCAGGACTGGGACCAGGACAGTGACCGGGGATGGGCGAGTGACTGGGATAGGGACTGGATAGGGACTGGGGATGGGGGAGTGACCGGGACTGGGACTGGGACTGCGGAAGGGCGAGTGACCGGGACTGGGACCGCGATAGGGACTGGGACAGGGACCGGGGATGGGACTGGGACCGGGATAGGAACTGGGAATGGGACCGGGGATGGGATGGGGACGGGCGAGTGACCGGGACTGGGACCGGGGATTGGGGAGTGACCGGGACTGGGGATGGGCAAGTGACCGGGACTGGGACCGGGACAGGGACCGGAGCCACCCCAGGGATGGGTGAGTGACCGGGACAGTGACCAGGGATTGGGGAGTGACCGGGACTGGGACCGGGACAGGGACCAGGGATGGGCGAGTGACCAGGACAGGGACCGGGATAGGGACCGGGAATGGGTCTGGGGATGGGCAAGTGACGGGGACTGGGACCAGGATAGGGACTGGGACAGTGACCAGGGACGGGCGAGTGACCGGGACTGGGGATGGACGAGTGACCGGGACTGGGACCGGAATAGGGACTGGGACAGGGACCGGGAACGGGACTGGGACCGGGATAGGAACTGGGAATGGGACCGGGGATGGGACGGGGACGGGCGAGTGACCGGGACTGGGACCGGGGATGGGGGAGTGACCGGGACTGGGGATGGGCGAGTGACCGGGACTGGGACTGGGATAGGGATCAGGGATGGGGGAGTGACCGGGACTGGGACCGGGATAGGAACCAGAGCCACCCTGGGAACGGGTGAGTGACCGGGACAGTGACCGGGGATAGGGGAGTGACTGGGACTGGGACCAGGATAGGGACCGGGACAGTGACCGGAGGTGGGGGAGTGACTGGGACTGGGACCGGGATAGGGACCGGGACTGGGCGAGTGACCGGGATTGGGACTGGAATAGGGACCGGGAATGGGACCGGGGATGGGCAAGTGACCGGGACTGGGACCGGGTCAGTGACCACGGATGGGACAGGGACTGGGACTGGGACCGGGATAGGGACCGGGGATGGGGGAGTGCCTGGGACTGGGACCGGGACAGGGACTGGACACACCCCAGGGACAGGGGAGTGACCGGGACTGGGACAGGGACTGGGACAGTGACCGGGAATGGGACCGGGAATGGGGGAGTGACCGGGACTGGGACCAGAGCCACCCCAGGGACGGGCGAGTGACTGGGACAGTGACCACGGATAGGGCAGTGACCGGGACTGGGACTGGGATAGGGACCGGGGAGTGACCAGGACTGGGACTGGGATAGGGACTGGGGATGGGCAAGTGACCGGGACTGGGACCGGGACAGGGACCGGACACACCCCAGGGAATGGGGGAGTGACCGGGACTGGGACCGGGACAGGGACCGGACACACCCCAGGGAATGGGGGAGTGACCGGGACTGGGACCGGGACCACCCAGACACACCCCGGGGATGGGGGAGTGACCAGGACCAGAGCCACCCAGACACACCCCAGTGACCGGGACAGGGACTGGGGATGGGGGAGTGACCGGGACAGGGACCGGGACTGCCCAGGGATAGGGGAGTGACCGGGACAGTGACCAGGGACAGGGGAGTGACCAGGACAGGGACCGGAGCCACCCAGACACACCCCGGGGACAGGGGACAGTGACTGGGACAGGGACCAGACACACCCCAGGGACAGGGACAGGGACAGCACCACCCAGACACACCCCAGGGACAGGGACTGGGACAGTGACCGGCACCACCCGGGGATAGGGGAGTGACCAGGACAGGGACAGTGACCGGACACACCCCAGGGACAGGGACAGGGGACAGTGACCAAGACAGTGCCCAGAGCCACCCCGGGGATAGGGGAGTGACCAGGACCGGGACCGGGACCGGACACACCCCGGGGACAGGGACAGGGGACAGTGACCAAGACAGTGCCCAGAGCCACCCCGGGGACAGGGGAGTGACCGGGACAGTGCCCAGAGACACCCCAGGGACAGGGGAGTGACCAGCAGTGACCGGACACACCCTGGGGACAGGGACATGACCAGCAGTAACCAGACACATCCCAGGGATAGGGACATCACTGCCCAGAGCCACCCCAGGGACTGGGACAGGGGACAGGGGACAGTGACCGGACACACCCCAGGGACAGGGGACAGTGACCGGACACACTCCAGGGACAGGGGACAGTGACTGGACACACCCCAAGGACAGAGACAGTGACTGGCACTGACCGGAGCCACCCCAAGGACAGTGACCAGGACAGTGACCAGCACTGACCGGACACACCCCGGGGACAGGGACCGAGACAGTGACCGGAGCCACCCGGACACAGGCTGGGTCCCCCCCAGCAAGGGGCCAGGGGCTGCCAGTGCTCCCAGTAATGCCCAGCGTCCTCCCAGTAACCCCCAGTACAACCCATTATCCTCCCAGTACAACCCAGCGTCCATCCTTTCCCCCAGGCTGGAATTCCCCAGGGAATGTTGGGACAACAAATCCTGGGCTGGAAGGGGATGAGGGATGGGGACAAGGGCAGGAACAAGGCCGGGCTCAGGGATGGGGCCAGGGGATGAAGTCAGGGATGGGGCCAAGGGACAAGGACAGGGATGGGGACGGGACAAGGCCGGGCTCAGGGATGGGGCCAAGGGACAAGGATGGGGATAAGGGCAGGAACAAGGCCGGGCTCAGGGATGGGGCCAGGGACAAGGACAGGGATGGGGCCAAGGGACAAGGACAGGATGGGGCCAAGGGACAAGGACAGGGATGGGGACGGGACAAGGCCGGGCTCAGGGATGGGGCCAAGTGACGAGGGCTGGGGACAAGGACGGGGACAAGGCCGGGCTCAGGGATGGGGACGGGATGAGGTCAGGGATGGGGACCAGGCCAGGGGACAGGTCAGGAACAAGGCGGCTCAGGGACGGGGCCAGGGGCGAGGTCAGGGATAAGGACGGGACAAGGCTGGGCTCAGGGATGGGGCCAGGGGACGAAGACCGGAACGAGGTCAGGGATGGGGCCAGGGGATGAGGTCGGGGATAAGGTCAGGAATAAGGCCAGGCTCAGGGATGGGGCCAGGGGATGAGTCGGGGATGGGGCCAGGGGACAAGGCCGGGGATAAGGTCAGGAATAAGGCCAGGCTCAGGGATGGGGCCAGGGGACAAGGCCGGGGATAAGGTCAGGAATAAAGACGGGCTCAGGGATGGGGCCAGGGGATGAGGTTGGGGATAAGGTCAGGCTCAGGGATGGGAGCTGGGGACAAGGCCAGGGGACAAGGTCAGGAACAAGGCTGGGCTCAGGGATGGGGCCAGGGGATGAGATCAGGGATAAGGCCAGGAACAAGGCCCCAACCAAACAAACACAACCACCAAACACAACCAACAACAGGAACAAGGCCGGGCTCAGGGATGGGGCCAGGGGACGAGGACAGGAACAAGGCCGGGCTCAGGGATGGGGCCAGGGGATGAGATCAGGGATAAGGCCAGGAACAAGGCCAGGCTCAGGGATGGGAACTGGGGACAAGGTCAGGGACAAGGTCAGGAACAAGGCTGGGCTCAGGGATGGGACCAGGGGTGAGCTCAGGGATGGGGCCAGG
The DNA here is from genome assembly GCA_026261815.1 of Monarcha castaneiventris obscurior. Taxonomy (NCBI): domain Eukaryota; kingdom Metazoa; phylum Chordata; class Aves; order Passeriformes; family Monarchidae; genus Monarcha; species Monarcha castaneiventris. The sequence continues at coordinate 36,456 of JAMPIT010000244.1, forward strand.
GGTGGCCTCACCTTGCACCACGAGGTTGACCTCGGACTTGGCGATGTGGCTGCCGTCCCCCACCACCTCGCAGATGTACTTGCCGCTGTCCTCCCGCGTCACCGAGCGGAAGCGGATGGACGTGGGCGAGAACTGCACCCGCTCCCGGTACGGCTCTGGGGGACACGGGGCTGGGGCACCGCGGGGACAGCCCCGACCCCACAGGGACAGCCCCGACCCCATAGGGACAGCCCCGACCCCAAGGGACGCCCCGACACCATAGGGACGCCCCGACACCATAGGGACGCCCCGACACCAAGGGACACCCTGACCCCATAGGGACACCTCCTGACCCTACAGGGACCCCTGACCCCATAGGGACAGCCCCGACCCCATAGGGACGCCCTGACCCCATAGGGACAGCCCCGACCCCATAGGGACAGCCCCGACCCCATAGACAGCCCCGACCCCACAGGGACTCCTGACCCCATAGGGACAGCCCTGACCCCATAGGGACAGCCCGGACCCCATAGGGACAGCCCCGACCCCAAGGGACAGCCCTGACCCCACAGGGACCCTGACCCCAAGGGACAGCCCCGACCCCACAGGGACAGCCCCGACACCATAGGGACACCCTGACCCCATAGGGACAGCCCCGACCCCATAGGGACAGCCCTGACCCCATAGGGACAGCCCCGACACCATAGGGACCCCTGACCCCATAGGGACAGCCCCGACCCCACAGGGACAGCCCTGACCCCATAGGGACAGCCCCGACACCATAGGGACAGCCCTGACCCCACAGGGACCCCTGACCCCATAGGGACAGTCCCGACCCCATAGGGACACCCCGACCCCATAGGGACTGCCCCGACCCCATAGGGCGCCCTGACCCCATAGGGACTGCCCCGACCCCACAGGGACCCCTGACCCCACAGACACCCCCTGACCCCACAGGGACAGCCCTGGCCCCATAGGGACCCCTGACCCCATAGGGACAGCCCCTGACCCCATAGGGACAGCCCCGACCCCACAGGGACCCCTGACCCCACAGGGACCCCCTGACCCCACAGGGACCCCCCGGTACCTGTGAGCTCCCCCCCGTAGTAGAAGAGCACCAGGGAAGAGCCTTTCTGGAACTTCCACTCGATGCGGGGGCTGCTCCAGCTGGAGCGGAACGCGGCACACGGGATGTCCACGGCTGCGGGAGGGAACGGGAACGGGAACGGGGTCAGCCCAAAACCGGGATCAGCCGGGATCAGCTGGGATCAGCCGGGATCAGCTGGGACCGGGATCAGCCGGAACCGGAATCAGCCCAGAACCGGGATCAGGCTGAGCCGGGATCAGCTGGGATCAGCCCAAAACCGGGATCAGCCCAAAACTGGGATCAGCCCAGAACCGGGATTGGCCCAAACTGGGATCAGCCAGAACCGGGATCAGCCAGAACTGGGATCAGCTGGGACCGGGATCAGGCAGAGCCAGGATCAGGCAGAACCGGAATCAGCCGGAACCGGGATCGGCCCAGAACCGGGATCAGCCCAGAACAGGATCAGCTGGGACCGGGATCAGCCGGGATCAGCTGGGACTGGGATCAGCCAGGACCGGGATCAGCCAGAGCCGGGATCAGCCCAAAACCGGGATCAGCCGGGACCAGGATCAGCCCAGAACCGGGATCAGCCCAAACTGGGATCAGCCTGGAATCGGGATCAGCCGGAACCGGGATTGGCCCAAACTGGGATCAGTCGGGACCGGCCCAGAACTGGGATCAGCCCAGAACCGGGATTGGCCCAAACTGGGATCAGCCCAGAACCGGGATCAGCCAGAACCGGGACTGGCCCAGAACTGGGATCAGCCAGAACTGGGATCAGCCCGGGACCGGGATCAGCCTGAACTGGGATCACTCAAAACTGGGATCGCTCAAAACTGGGATCAACTGGAACTGGGATCAGCCCAGACCAGGATCAGCTGAAACCAGGATCACCCCAAACTGGAATCACCCAGAAGCAGGATCACTCCAAACTGGGACCACCCCAAACTGGGACCACCCTGCACCAGGGCCACCCCAAACCAGGATCACCCCAAACTGGGATCACTCCAAACTGGGACCACCCAAAACCAGGCTGACCCCAAACTGGGATCATCCCAAATTGGGACCATCCTGAACTGGGATCACCCAAAATGAGGCTGAACCCAAATCGGGATCATCCCAAACTGGGATCACTCTGAACTGGGACCACCCCAAACCGGGATCATCCCAGAACCAGGATCACTCCAAACTGGGATCACCCCAAACTGGGATCACTCCAAACTGGGCCCACCCAAAACCAGGCTGACCCCAACTGGAATCACCCAAAATCGGGATCATCCCAAACCAGGACCTCCCCAAACTGGGACCACCCCAAACCAGTCTGACCCCAAACCAGTCTGACCCCAAACCAGTCTGACCCCAAACCAGACTGACCCCAAACCAGGCTGACCCCAAACCGGGCTGACCCCAAACCGGGATCACCCCAAACCGGGCTGACCCCAAACCGGGCTGACCCCAAACCCACCCCCAGACCCTCCCCATGTGGGGCCCATCCCTGTTTCGGGGTGACTCCCGGGGGTCCCGGGGGGATTTGGGGTCACTCACGTTTGTGCTCTGGCACCTCCTTGTTCTCCGAGGTCACCTGGGCTCCGGCCAGCGCCGCTGCCGGGGAAAATCGGGGTGAGACATCCCGGGGTCACCGGGAACACCGGGAACCTCCGGGAACACCGGGAGGGCACCGGGAGGGCACCGGGAGCCTCGGGGAGGGCACCGGGAACACCGGGAGCCCCGAGAGGCCACTGGGAGGGCACCAGGAACACCAGGAGGTCACCAGGAGGTCACTGGGAGCCCCCGGGAGGGCACCGGGAACCCCCAGAGGTCACCGGGAGCCTCGGGAGGTCACCAGGAGGTCACTGGGAACCCCAAGAGATCACCGGGAGGTCACCGGGAGAGTCGGGAGGTCACCAGGAACCTCGGGGAGGTCACCGGGAACACCGGGAGGGCACCGGGAGGGCACTGGGAGGGCACTGGGAACCCCCGGGGAGGTCACTGGGAGCCCCAAGAGGTCACCGGGAACCCCCGAGAGATCACCAGGAACCCCAAGGAGGTCACTGGGAACCTCGGGGAGGGCACCGGGAACACCGAGAGGGCACCGGGAACCCCAAGGAGGTCACCGGGAGCCCCTGAGAAGTCACCGGGAGCCTCAGGAGGTCACCAGGAGGTAACTGGGAGCCCCAAGAGGTCACTGGGAGCCCCTGAGAGGTCACTGGGAGCCTCGGGAGGTCCCCGAGAGGTCACCGGGAACCCACTGGGAGCCCCCGGGAGGTCACCGGGAGCCCCGAGAGGTCACCGGGAGCCCCGGGAGGTCACTGGGAACCCCGGGAGGTCACTGGGAGATCACCGGGAGGTCACTGGGAGGTCACTAGGAGCCCACTGGGAACCCCGGGAGGTCACCGGGAGCCCTGAGAGGTCACCAGGAGACCCAAGAGGTCACTGGGAGCCCCAAAAGGTCACTGGGAACCCCGAGAGTTCACCAGGAAGGTCACTGGGAGCCCTGAGAGGTCACCGGGAACCTCGGGGACGGTCACCAGGAACCCAGAGAGGTCACCGGGAGCCTCAGGAGGTCACCGGGAGGTAACTGGGAGCCCCAAGAGGTCACCGGGAGCCCCTGAGAGGTCACTGGGAGCCTCGGGAGGTCCCTGAGAGGTCACCGGGAACCCACTGGGAGCCCCGAGAGGTCACCGGGAGGTCACTGGGAGCCCCGAGAGGTCACTGGGAGCCCCCGAGAGGTCACTGGGAGATCACCGGGAGGTCACTGGGAGCCCACTGGGAGCCCCAAGAGGTCACTGGGAACCCCGGGAGGTCACCGGGAGGGCACCGGGAGCCTCGGGGAAGTCACCGGGAGCCCTGAGAGGGCACTGGGAACACCGGGAGGGCACCGGGAGCCCCCAGGGAGGGCACCGGGAACCCCCAAGAGATCACCGGGAGCCCACCGGGAACCCCTGAGAAGTCACCGGGAGCCCCGGGAGGTCACCGGGAGCCCCTGAGAAGTCACCGGGAGCCCTGGAACCTCACCGGGAGCCCTGAGAGGTCACCGGGAGCCTCAGGGACGGTCACCGGTCACCGCCCGGGAGCCGGAAAATCCCGTCCGGGCACCGCCCCAGCCCTGCCCAGTTTCTGCCCAGTTTCGAAGGAAACCGGCCGGGAATGTGGCAATTCCCGGAGCTCCGCGTGCGCCGGGAACGGGGACAGACCCGGGTCAGGCCCGGGACATCCAGGGACACTCCCGGGACAATCCCGGGACAGCACCGGGACACCCCCGGGACACCCCCGGACACCCCCGGGACAACCCCGGGACACTCCGGGACACCCCCGGACACCCCCTGGACACACCGGGACATCCCGGGACACCCCCGGACACTCCTGGGACATCCCCGGGACACCCCCGGACACCCCCAGGGACACCCCTGGACACCCCGGGACAAACCCGGGTCACCCCCGGGACACCCCCGGACACCCCGGGACAACCCCAGGACACTCTCGGGACACCCCCGGGACACTCCCGGGACACCCCCGGACACCCCCGGGACAACCCCGGATACCCCCGGGACACCCCCGGGACAACCCCGGACACCCCCGGGACACCCCCGGACACCCCCGGGACAACCCTGGGACACCCCCGGACACCCCCGGGACACCCCGGGACACCCCGGACACCCCCGGACACCCCCGGGACACCCCCGGGACAATCCCAGGACAGCCCCGGGACAACCCCGGGACACCCCTGGACACTCCCGGACACCCCCGGACACCCCCGGGTCAACACCGGGACACCCCCGGACACTCCCCGGGACAATCCCGGGTCACCCCCGGGACAATCCCGGGACAATCCCGGGTCACTCCCTGTCCCCGGTGGCGGCGGGGAGGTCCCGAATTCCCGGTTTGGCGCCGGTGCCTCATTCCAAGTGGGAATGAAACCGGGAACGGCACCGGGAATGAACCGGGAACGGCACCGGGAATGAACGGGGAATGAACCGGGAACGGCACCGGGAATGAACCGGGAATGAACCGGGAATGGCACCGGGAATGAACCGGGAATGAACCGGGAATGGCACCGGGAATGAACCGGGAACGAACCGGGAACGCCCCGGCCCCACCCTCCCGGTGCCACCTTTGCACCCCGAGCCGCTGCCAAGCGAAACCGGGAGGGGAAAATCGGGATTTGGGGGAGGGAAAACCGGGATTTGGGGGAAAAAAAGGGGATTTGGGGAGAAAAAACGGGGATTTGGGGGAAAAGGGGATTTGGGGAAGGGGGAATCGGGATTTTGGGGGAGGAAAAATGGGGATTTGGGGGAAAAAAAGGGGATTTGGGGAGAAAAAAATGGGGATTTGGGAGGGGAAAAATGGGGATTTGGGGAAGTAAAATTGGGATTTGGGGAAAAAAATGGGGATTTGGGGAAAAATGGGGATTTGGGGAAGTAAAATTGGGATTTGGGGAAAAAAATTGGGATTTGGGGGAAAAAATGGGGATTTGGGGGAAAAATCGGGATTTGGGGGGAAAAAAATGGGCGGGATTTGGGAGGAAAAAAGGATTTGGGGGGGAAATCAGGGATTTGGGGTAAAAAAATGGGATTTGGGGGGGAATTGGGATTTGGGGAGGGAAAATGGGGATTTTGGGAGAAAAAATCAGGATTTGGAGGAGAAAAATGAGGAATTGGGGAAGGGAAACGAGGATTTGGGGAAAAAATTGGGGATTTGGGGAGAAAATGGGGATTTGGGGAAGGCAAATTGGGGATTTGAGGGTGGGGGAAATTGGATTGGGGGGAAAAATGGGGATTTGGGGGAGGGAAAATTGGGATTTGGGGGGAAAAATGGGGATTTGGGGGAGGGAAAATTGGGATTTGGGGGGAAAAATGGGGATTTGGGGGAGGGAAAATTGGGATTTGGGGGGCAAAAATGGGATTTGGGAGGGAAATGGGGATTTTGGAGAGAAATGGGGATTTGGGGGAGGGAAATTGGGATTTTTTTGGGGAAAAAAATGGGATTTGGGAGGGAAATTGGGGATTTGGGGAGAAAAATCGGGATTTGGGGGTGGGGAAATCGGGATTTTGGGGGAAAAAAATGGGGATTTGAGGGGAAAAATGGGGATTTTGGGGGGAAAACTGGGGATTTGGGGTCTGGGAATGCCGTGGGAGCCGTGCCCGGCACAGGGAATGGGGGTTGGGATTTTTGGGGGGGTTTGGGTGGATTTGGGGGATCAAGAAGAGGATGGGAAATCCCATGGGATCCTGGGATCCCGTCAGGAGTCGGGAACTGCCAGGAGCAGCTCTAAATAAACCGGGATCAGGTAAATCCCAGCCTGGTTTGGGTCCAAATAACCCAGGATCAGGTTAATCCCGACCTGTTTTGGGTCCAAATAAACTGGGATCGGGTTAATCCCAATTTAGTTTAGGTCCAATCATTTGGGATCGGGTCAATCCCGACCCGTTTTGGGTCCAAATACCAGGATCAGGTTAATCCCGGCCCGTTTTAGGTCCAATCATTTGGGATCAGATTAATCCCAACCCGTTTTGGGTCCAAATAAACCGGGATCGTCTCAATCCCAATTTGTTTTAGGTCCAATCATTTTGGATTGGGTCAATCCCGACCCGTTTTGGGTCCAAATAACCCAGGACCGAGTTAATCCTGACCCATTTTGGGTCTAAATAAACCAGGATCAGGTTAATCCCGACCTGGTTTGGGTCCAAATAACCCAGGATCAGGTTAATCCCGACCCGGTTTGGGTCTAAATAAACCGGGATCGGCTCAATCTCAATTTGTTTTAGGTCCAATCATTTGGGATCGGGTCAACCCCGACCCATTTTGGGTCTAAATAAACTGGGATCGAGTTAATCCCGACCTGTTTTAGGTCCAAATAAACTGGGATCGGGTCAATCTCAACCCGTTTTAGGTCCAAATAACCCAGGATCGAGTTCATCCCGACCCGTTTTGGGTCCAAACCAGGCAGGATCGGGTTAATCCCGACTCGCGCCAGGTCCGAGCCAGGCGGGATCGGGTTAATCCCGGGATTGCAGGAGCACAATGGAGGGGACAGGAAGGGCCACCCCCGGCACCGGCACCGCCGTTCCCGGTTCCGTTCCCGGTGCGGGAAACGCGTCCGGAAACCGGGGCCGAAACCGGGGCCGGGGCCGCTCCCGGTGCCACCGGAACCCCGGGACCCCCCCAAATTCCCGGGGCTCGGGGGGCTCGGAGGGGCCGGCACCGCCTCATCCCGGTCCCGGGGGGTTCCGGGGCTCCCGGAGCCGCTTCCCGCTCTCCCGGTGACCCCAAAACCGGCGCGTCCCGGGGCTTTTCCCTCACCCCGGTACCGGGGCGGAAACACCGAGACCCCCCCCCGGCACCGGCATCGCCCCCAGGGAGCTCCCGGTAGCGCCACTGGGGGGGTCCCAGCCCCTCTCCGGTACCGGGAAACCCCCCCCGAACCTTCCCCGGTACCTGAGGAACCGCCGGGACCGGGACCGGCACCGAGAGCGACCCAAGGGAACCCCCCCGGCCCGGTGCCCACCGACCCCTCCCGGTGCCCACGTGCTCCTCGTTAGCCAAAACCCCCCGTGCCCGAGCCCCCCGTGCCCCTCCCGGTGCCCCCCGGTCCTCACCGACCCCTCACCGACCCCTCCTCGGTCCTCACCGAGTTCCCCCCGCTCCTCACCGACTCCTTCCCGGTCCCCCCCGTGCCCTTCCCGGTCCTCACCGACCCCCACCAGGTCCTCATCGACCCCTCACCGACCCCTCCTCGGTCCTCACCGACCCCTTCCCGGTTCCCCCCGGTCCCTACCGAGTCCTTCCCGCTCCTCACCGACCCCCTCGGGGTCCTCACCGGACCCTTCCCGATCCTCACCACCCCTCCCGGTTCCCCCCGTGCCCTTCCCGATCCTCACCGGACCCTTCCCGGTTGCCCCCGTGTCCCTCCCGGTCCTCACCGACCCCCACCGGGTCCTCCCCGACCCTCCCCGGTTCCTACCGAGTCTTTCCCGGTCCCCACCGACCCCTCCCGGTTCCCCCCGATCCTCACCGACCCCTTCCCGGTCCCCTCCCGGTCCCTACCGACTCCTTCCCGGTCCTCACCGACCCTTCCCGGTTCCCCTTGTGCCCTTCTCGGTCCTCACCGAGTTCCCCCCGGTCCTCACCGACCCTTCCCGGTCCTCACCGAGTCCTTTCCGCTCCCCTCCGTGCCCTTCCCGGTTCCCTCCCAGGTCCTCACCGACCCCTCACCGACCCCTCCCCCCCAGTCCTCACCGATCCTCCCCGGTCCCTTCCCGGTTCCCCCCGTGCCCTTCCCGGTTCCCCCCGTGCCCCTCCCGGTCCTCACCGGACCCTTCCCGCTCTTCACCGACCCCCACCAGGTCCTCACCGACCCCTTCCCGGTCCCTACCGACTCCTTCTCGGTCCTCACCGACCCCCACCGACCCCTCCCCGGTGCCTCCCGTGCCCCTCCCCGGTCCTCACCGATCCTCCCCGGTCCCTTCCCGGTTCCCCCCGTGCCCCCCCCCCCATTACCGACCCCCCACGTGCCCCTTCCGCCCCCCCACCGACCCCAAGGACCCCTCCCCCACCCCGTGACCCCCCCCCACCCCCCGCTGTCTCTCACCGAGCGCCCCCAGCAGCAGCAGCAGCCTCGGGCCCCCCCGGGGCCGCTCCCGGTGCCGCCGCTCCGCTCCCGGTGCCGCCATGGCGCCGCCGCCCCCGCGCCAGGTGAGAGCCACGCCCCCGCCACGCCCATGGGCGGGGCCGGCCACGCCCAGCCCGCCAGGTGCGGCTAAAGCCACGCCCCCTCCGCGCTCTCATTGGTTGGAGGGGTTGTCAATTTAAAGTGGTGCTCGGTGATTGGTTAAAGCGCCCCGCCCCCCGCGCGGTGATTGGTTGAAGGGAGGGGCGTGGGGAGGGCGGGGAGAGGCGGCCAATGGGAGAGCGCGCTGGAACTTCTGGCCAATGGGAGAGCGCGGGGGGCGGGGCGAGCGGGGTTGTCATGGAGACCGAGGTGCCTGGGCCGGTAGGGGGCGCTGAGGGCCCGGCCAGGGCGACCAGTTCGGACCAGTTTGGACCAGTTCGGACCAGTTTGGACCAGTTCGGACCGGTTTGGACCAGTTCGGACCAGGTTCCCCCCCCCAGTGACCCCCCCAGTGACCCCAGTGACCCCTGAGTGACCCCCAGTCCCCCCAGTGCCTCCCAGTTTGGACCAGTGACCTCCCAGTGACCACCCAGGGCTCCCAGTTCAAACCAGTGACCCCCAGTCCCCCCCAGTGCCCCCCCGGTGATCCCCAGTGACCCCCAGTTCAGACCAGTGACCCCCAGCAACCCCCAGAGCCCCCCAGTGACCCCCAGTTTGGACCAGTGGCCCCCAATGACCCCTCCAGTGACCACCCAGGGCTCCCAGTTCAAACCAGTGACCCCCAGTTTGGACCAGTGACCCCCAGTCCCCCCAGTGACCCCCAATGACCCCCAATGACCCCCAGTGCCTGCCTGGGGCCCCCAGTTCAAACCAGTGACCCCCCAGTGACCCCCCATGACCCCCCCAGTGACCCCCAGTGACCCCCCAGTGACCCCCAGTGACCCCTCAGTGACTGCCCAGGGCTCCCAGTTTAAACCAGTGACCCCCCAGTGACCCCCCAGTCCCCACCAGTGACCCCTCAGTGACCCCCAGTGACCTCCAGTTCAAACCAGTGACCCCCAGTGATCCCCCCACTGACCCCCAGTGACCCCCAGTTTGGACCAGTGACCACCAGTGACCCCCCCCAGTGACCCCTGACCCCCCCAGTGACCCCCCAGTGCCTCCCAGTTTGGGGGTCCCTGGGGAAAATCAGGAATTTTTTGGGGTCCCTTTGAGGAATTCAGGGGAATTTTGGGGTCCCTTTGGGGGAGATTTGGGACAATTTGGGGTCCCTTGGGGGCAGTTTTGGGGTCTCTGGGTGGGATCAGGAATTTTTGGGGTTCCCTTGGGGGAATTTGGGAGAATTTTGGGGTCCCTTTGGGAGAATTGGGGGTCCTTTTGGGGGAATTCCGGGCGCTTTTGGGGCTCCAGGAGGATCAGGAATTTTTGGGGTTTCCTGGGGGGGTTTCAGAGGAATTTTGGGGTCCCTTTGGGGCAATTCCCAGCACTTTTGGGGTTCCTGTTGGGATCTCGAATTTTTTTGGGTCCCTTTGAGGAATTCAGGGGAATTTTGGGGTCCCTTTGGGGGAATTCTGGGCAAATTTGGGGTCCCTGGGTGAGATCCAGAATTTTTTTGGGGTTCTCTGGGGGAATTTTGGGGTCCCTTTGGGGGAGATTTGGGACAATTTGGGGTCCCTTGGGGGCACTTTTGGGGTCTCTGGGTGGGATCAGGAATTTTTGGGGTTCCTTTGGGGAAATTCCTGGAACTTTTGGGGTTCCAGGGGGAATCAGGAATTTTTGGGGTTCCCTGAGGGGGTTTCAGAGGAATTTTGGGGTCCCTTTGGGGGAATTCCGGGCAGTTTTGGGGCTCCTCTTGGGATCTGGAATTTTTTGGGGTCCTTTTGAGGAATTCAGGGCAATTTTGGGGTCCCTTTGGGGGAGATTTGGGACAATTTGGGGTCCCTTGGGGGCACTTTTGGGGTCCCTGGAGGGATCCGGAATTTTTTAGGGTCTCTGGGGGAATTTTGGGGTCCATTTGGGGCAATTCCCAGCACTTTTGGGGTTCCTGTTGGGATCTCGAATTTTTTTGGGTCCCTTTGAGGAATTCAGGGGAATTTTGGGGTTCCTTTAGGGGAATTTGGGACAATTTGGGGTCCCTTTGGGGCACTTTTGGGGTCTCTGTTGGGATCAGGAATTTTTTGGGTCCCTTTGAGGAATTCAGGGGAATTTTGGGGTCCCTTTGGGGGAATTTGGGACAATTTGGGGTCCCTTTGGGGCAGTTTTGGGGTCTCTGGGTGGGATCAGGAATTTTTGGGGTTTCCTGGGGGGGTTTCAGAGGAATTTTGGGGTCCATTTGGGGGAATTCCGGGCAGTTTTGGGGTTCCTGTTGGGATCTGGAATTTTTTTGGGTCCCTTTGAGGAATTCAGGGGAATTTTGGGGTTCCTTTAGGGGAATTCTGGGCAAATTTGGGGTCCCTGGGTGAGATCCAGAATTTTTTAGGGTCTCTGGGGGAATTTTGGGGTCCCTTTGGGGGAGATTTGGGACAATTTGGGGTCCCTTGGGGGCACTTTTGGGGTCTCTGGTGGGATCAGGAATTTTTGGGGTTCCCTGAGGGGGTTTCAGAGGAATTTTGGGGTCCCTTTGGGGCAATTCCCGTCACTTTTGGGATTCCTGTTGGGATCTGGATTTTTTTTGAGTCCCTTTGAGGAATTCAGAGGAATTTTTGGGGTCTCTTTGGGGGAATTCCGGGGAATTTTGGGGTCCCTGGCTGGAATCTGGAATTTTTTAGGGTCTCTGGGGGAATTTTGGGGTCCCTTTGGGGGCACTTTTGGGGTCTCTGTTGGGATCAGGAATTTTTGGGGTTCCCTTGGGGGAATTTGGGAGAATTTTGGGGTCCCTTTGGGAGAATTTGGGGTCCTTTTGGGGGAATTCCGGGCGCTTTTGGGGCTCCAGGAGGATCAGGAATTTTTGGGGTTCCCTGGGGTTGTTTCAGGTGAATTTTGGGGGTTCTGGGAGAAAAAACCTTTAGGACCAAAAAAAAAAAAAAAAAAAGACACAAAAAACCAAATCCCTATTTTTTTTATTCTTTTTTTTTTTTTTTTAATCCGCTTGCTTTTTTTTGGTTTTTTTTTTTCCGAATTCTTTTTCCTTTTTTTTTTCCCTTTTTTTTTCCTTCTTTTTTTTTGGTTTTTTTTTTTGTTTTGTTTGTTTTCTGCAATTCCCGAGAGTTTTTAAAAAAAAAAAAAAAATCCCAAAACCCCGCGAGGAGGGGGGGGGAGGGGGGAGGACAAAGGGGGGGTGGGGGAGGGGCAGCCAAGGGTGGGGGAGGGGAAGTGAGGAGGGGGGCCCCAAAAACCCCCCCAAAAATCCGCTCCCCTCCCCCCCAAACCCCAAAACCGCCGCTGGGGGAGGGGAGGAAACCCCCAAATTTTTTTTTTTTGGGGGGGGGGGAGGGGGGTCCCAAAATTTTCGGGGTGGGGGAGGGGCGGCGCCCACCGGGCCGAGAGCGTGGGGGGTGAAATGGGGGAGGGGAGGGGGGTGAATTTTGGGGGGTGGGGGCGATATTTGAGGGGATTTGGGGAATTCTGGGGGGGGTCTCGGAGCCCCCCGAGACCACGTGGGGGGAGGGGTGGGGGTGGGGGTGGGGGAGGGGTCACACGGTCCATGATTGGGGGAGGGGGAGGGGAACAAACCGAGCGTGGAGGGGGGAGGGGTGCAAGGTGGGGGTTTTGGGGGGTCCTGAGGGGGGTTTTTTGGGGGTCCCGAGAAGGATTTTGGGGGTCCCGAGGGGGGGTTTTGGGGTCCGGGGGGGGGTTTTGGGGTCCGGGGTGGGGGAGGGGGGGGTCAGTGGGTGTCGTTTTTGATGACGATCTCCAGCCCGTGCTGGCGGAGCTGCGCCCGCAGCAGCAGGTTCTTGTTCTTCAGCTCCTCCACCTGCGTTTGGGGAGGGGTCCCCAGGGGGTTTGGGGGGTGTCAGGGACCCCCTGAACCCCAAAATATCCCCCCAGTACAGCCCAGTACAGCCCAGTGCTCCCAGTAACTCCAAACCCGCAGCAGCAGGTTCTTATTGTTCAGCTCCTCCGCCTGAATTTGGGGAGGGGTCCCGGGGGGTTCAGGGGAAGTCAGGGACCCCCTGAACCCCAAAATATCCCCCTGAACCCCAAAATATCCCCCAGTACGCTCCCAGTGTTCCCAGTACAGCCCAGTGGTCCCAGTAACTCCCAGTAGCTCCAAACCCTTCTTGCTCTTCAGCTCCTCCACCTGCATTTGGGGAGGGGTCCCGACGGGCTTTGGGGGGAGTCAGGGACCCCCTGAACCCCAAAATATCCCCAACCCCAAAACACCCCCAGTGCCCTCCCAGTACATCCCAGTACAGCCCAGTGCTCCCAGTAACTCCCAGTGCTCCCAGTAACCCCAAACCTTTCTTGTTCTTCAGCTCCTCCGCCTGAATTTGGGGAGGGGTCCCGAGGGGGTTTGGGGAGGGTCAGACCCTCCTCGCGCCCCAAAATATCCCTCGGAACCCCAAAATATCCCCCCAGTAACTCCCAGTGCTCCCAGTACAGCCCAGTACTCCCAGTAACCCCAAACCTGCCGCAGCAGGTTCTTGTTGTTCAGCTCCTGCACCTGAATTTGGGGAGGGGTCCCGAGGGGGTTTGGGGGGAGTCAGGGACCCCCTGAACCCCAAAATATCGCCCCAGTACAGCCCAGTACAGCCCAGTGCTCCCAGTAACTCCCAGTGCTCCCAGTAACTCCCAGTAACCCCAAACCTTTCTTGTTCTTCAGCTCCTCCGCCTGAATTTGGGGAGGGGTCCCCAGGGGGTTTGGGGGGAGTCAGGGACCCCCTGAACCCCAAAATATCCCCCCAGGATCCCAAAATATCCCCCAGTACGCTCCCAGTACATCCCAGTGCTCCCAGTATATCCCAGTGCTCCCAGTAACCCCAAACCCGCAGCAGCAGGTTCTTGTTCTTCAGCTCCTCCGCCTGAATTTGGGGAGGGGTCCCCAGGGGGTTTGGGGGGTGTCAGGGACCCCCTGAACCCCAAAATATCCCCCCAGTACAATCCCAGTGTTCCCAGTACAGCCCAGTGCTCCCAGTAACTCCCAGTGCAGCCCAAGAACTCCCAGTGCTTCCCAGTTCCTTTCAGCTCCCCCACTGGGATTTGGGGAGGGGTCCCGGGGGGGGTCAGGGACCCCCTGCACCCCAAACCCATCCCAGTCCCTCCCAGTCCATCCCAGTGC
>JAMPIT010000247.1:0-42041 GCA_026261815.1 Monarcha castaneiventris obscurior
CCCCCAACCCCCCCCCGGCAGCCCCAAAATCGCTGTTTTTTCCCCAAAATTCCCTTTTCTCCCCCAAACACCCCTGGGAAGCCCCAAAATCCCCATTTTTACCCCCAAAATCCCTGGTTTTTGCCCCAACCCCCCCCCCCCGGCAGCCCCAAAATCACCGTTTTTCTCCCCAAACCCCCGGAAAGCCCCAAAACCTCAGGTTTTCGCCCCAAAGCCTCACCCCCGGGGGGGGGCTCCCCGTCGCTGTCGTCGCTGCCGGGCTCCCCTCCCCCACCCGGGGGGCGCAGGGGGGGGGGCAGCGCCCCCTCCCCCACCCGCTCCCGGGCCTGCAGCCAGAGCTTCTCGCGGGAGCTGCGGCGGCACACGGAGCTCCTGGGGCCAAAAACGGGGATTTTGGGCAAATTGGGGATTGGGGGGGGCAATGGGGGGTTTGGGGGGAAAAACACGGAGCTCCTGGGGCGAAAAATGGCGGTTTTGGGCAAATTCGGGAGTGAGGGGGGGGGAATGGGGGGTTTGGGGGGAAAAACACGGAGCTCCTGGGGCCAAAAACGGGGATTTTGGGCAAATTGGGGGTGGGGGGGGAAATGGGGAGGTTTGGGGAAAAAAACAAGGAGCTCCTGGGGCGAAAAATGGCGGTTTTGGGCAAATTCGGGAGTGAGGGGGGAAAAAGGGAGGTTTGAGGGAAAAAAATGAGCTTTTTGGGGGAAAAAACGGGAGTTTTGGGGTGGGTTTCGGGGTGGTTTTTGGGGTGGTTTTTGAGGTGTTTTTTTGGGGTGGTTTTTGGGATGATTTTCGGGGTTTCTGGGGTTCCCAGGGTGTTTTTTGGCATTTTTGGGGTTCCTGGGGCAGTTTTTGGGGCGATTTTCGGGGATTTTGGGGATCCCGGGGCAGTTTTTGGGGTGATTTTCAGGGTTTTTGGGGCTCCTGGGTGGTTTTTGGGGTGATTTCCGGGGTTTTTGGGTCTCACCGTCGGTGCCTGCCCCCCCCCGGGGCTGGGGGGGCTCCGTCGGGGTCCGGCGCCGGGGGTGGGGGAGGGGCCCCGGGGTCCTTCTGGCTGCGGAGCTGGGGGGGGGAGGGGCGGTCAGGGCCCCCCGGGGCCGGTTTGGGACCCCCGAATTGGGGGGGGGTCCCGGGGGAGGATTTTGGGGAGGTTTTTGGGGGGATCTCAGGAGTTTGGGGGTCTCTGGGATAAATCTGGGGAGGTTTTTGGGGTCTCAGGGGTCCCCAGAGAGGATTTTGGGGGGGGGGGGGGGGGGGGGGGTGTGGGGGGGGGGGGGGGGGGGGGTTGGGGGGGGGGGGGGGTTTTGGGATCCCTGGGGGGGTTTGAGGGGTCCTGGGGGGGTTTTGGAGATCCCAAAGGGGATTTTGGGGAGGTTTTTGGTGTTCCAGGGGAGTTTTTTTGGGGGAGGTTCCCAGGGTTTTTTTTGGGGGGGTCCCAGAGAAGGTTTAGGGGGTCCCGGGGGCGTTTGGAGGTTTTTGGGGAGGTTCCAGGGGTTTTTTGGGGTCCCAGAAGGTTTTTGGGGGTTTTTGGGAAGGAGCCGGGGGTTTTTGGGGCATTTTGGGGGGTCCTGGGGGTTTTTGGGGGGGTCCCGGGGGTTTTTGGGGAGGTCCTGGGGGTTTTTGGGGGGTCCCGGGGGTTTTTGGGGAGGTCCTGGGGTTTTTGGGGGATTTTGGGGGGGTCCGGGGGTTTTTTGGGGATTTTGGGGGGTCCCGGGGGGTTTTTTGGGGAGTTCCTGTGGGTTTTTGGGGGTCCCGGGGGTTTTTGGGGGGTCCTGGGGGTTTTTGGGGGGGTCCCGGGGGTTTTTGGGGAGGTCCCGGGGGTTTTTGGGGGTCCCGGGGGGGTTTTGGGGGATTTCTGGGGGTCCCAGGGGGGACTTTGGGGGTTTCTGGGGGGTCTCACGTGGTGCTGGCGCCGCTGCAGCTCCTCCAGCAGGGGCAGGGTCTCCTCGTCCGCCAGGTCACAGGGACGCTGCCCCTGCGGGGGGCACGGTGGGGACCCCAAAATCCCCAGAACTGACCCCAAATCCACCCCGGGACCCCAAAGACGCCCCAAAAACCCCCCCGGGACCCCAAAAACCCCGTAACTGACCCCAAATCCACCCTGGGGACTCCAAAAACCCCCCGGGACCCCAAAAACCCCCCCAGGACCCCCTAACTGACCCCATAACTGACCCCAAACCCCATAACTGACCCATAACTGACCCCTGGCTCCATAACTGATCCATAACTGACCCCAAAGGCCCATAACTGACCCCAAACCCCCCTCACCACGTTGTTCTGGGGGCTCATGTCACAGAGATGCTCGGCCAGCACCCTGCAGGGATCCCTGACCCCATAACTGACCCCTGACCCCATAACTGACCCGTAACTGACCCCAAAGCCCCATAACTGACCCCAAACCCCACAAATGACCCCACAGCTGACCCCAAACCCCGCTCACCACATTATTCTGGGGGCTCATGTCACAGAGATGCTCGGCCAGCACCCTGCAGGGATCCCTGACCCCATAACTGACCCATAACTGACCCATACCTGACCCCAAACCCCACAAATGACCCCAAAACCCCACAGCTGACCCCAAACCCGGCTCACCACATTATTCTGGGGGCTCATGTCGCACAGGTGCTCGGCCAGCACCCTGCAGGCCTCCTCCACGCCCCAGTGCGCGGCCGCGTGCAGCGGCGTCCAGCCGTCCTTGTCCCGCACGTCGGGGTCGTAGCCGGCGGCCAGCAGCAGCCTGGGGGCCCCCACGGACCCCAGACCCCATCAGGGCCACCCCAAAAACCCCCGGGGGCACCCCCAGGGCCCGGCGGGGCTCAAATCCCAGGCATTTGTGTTAAAATCCCATTAATTTGGGTTAAAATCTCATTGGTTTGGGTTAATATTCCATTAATCTGTGTTAAAATCCCACTGATTTAAAACCCTGTTAATTTCTGTTAAAAACCCCATAATCTGAGTTAAAATCCCCTTAATTTATACTAAAATCCCGTTAATTAAAAACCCCATTATTTTGTGTTAAAAACCTAATAACTTGTGTTAAAATCCCATTAATTTGGGTTAAAATCTCATTGGTTTGGGTTAATATTCCATTAATCTGTGTTAAAACCTCATTGATTTAAAACCCCATTAATCTGTGTCAAAAACCCAATAACTTGTGTTAAAATCTCATTGATTTGTGCTAAAATGCCATTAGTTTGTGACAAAATCCTGTTGATTTCTGTTAAAATTCCATTAATTTCTGCTAAAACCCCAATAATTTGCATTTAAACCCCACTAATTCGTGTCAAAATCCCCAAAATCCCCCATTTTCACCTCATGACCTCGGTGTAGCCCTTGGCGGCCGCCACGTGCAGGGCGCTGGGGTCACTCAGTGTCCATCCCACACCCAGTGTCCACCCCACACCCAACGTCCACCCCAGACCCCTGTGATCCCTGAGGCACATCAGAACCCCCCGAATCAGCCCAAAAAGCCCCAAAAGGGCCCTTTCTGACCTCATGACCTCGATGTAGCCCTTGGCGGCCGCCACGTGCAGGGCGCTGGCCCCGGTGGCCGGGTGGGGGCAGTCCCGGAGCTGGCCGGAGTCCAGCCACAGCCGCGTGTCCTGCAGCATCCGCTCCTCCTCCGCCCGCTTGGCCGCGGCCACGTCCACGCCTGGGGGGCACCGAGCGTCCGGCCGGGCACTGACCGCACCCTGACCACACCCTGACCACGCCTGGGGGGCACCGAGTGTCCGGCCGGGCACTGACCGTGGCCTGGGGGGCACCGAGTGTCCGGCCGGGCACTGACCGCACCCTGACCACACCCTGACCACACCCTGACCACGCCTGGGGGGCACCGAGCGTCCGGCCGGGCACTGACCGCACCCTGACCACACCCTGACCAGGCCTGGGGGGCACTGAGTGTCCGGCCGGGCACTGACCGCACCCTGACCACACCCTGACCACGCCTGGGGGGCACCGAGTGTCCGGCCGGGCACTGACCGCACCCTGACCACACCCTGACCACGCCTGGGGGGCACCAAGCGTCCGGCCAGGCACTGACCGCACCCTGACCACACCCTGACCACACCCTGACCACGCCTGGGGGGCACCGAGTGTCCGGCCGGGCACTGACCGCACCCTGACCACACCCTGACCACACCTGGGGGGCACCGAGTGTCCGGCCGGGCACTGACCGCACCCTGACCACACCTGACCACACCCTGACCACACCCTGACCACCCTGGGGGGCACCGAGTGTCTGGCCGGGCACTGACCGCACCCTGACCACACCCTGACCACGCCTGGGGGGCACCGAGCGTCCGGCCGGGCACTGACCGCACCCTGACCACACCCTGACCACGCCTGGGGGGCACCGAGTGTCCGGCCGGGCACTGACCACACCCTGACCACACCCTGACCATGCCTGGGGGGCACCGAGTGTCCGGCCGGGCACTGACCGCGGCCTGGAGGGCACTGACCACAGCCTAGGGGGCACTGACCACAGCCTGACCACACCTGGGGGGATGGGGTGTCCGGCCGGGCACTGACCACGCCTGGATGGGCGCTGACCACACCTGGGCACCCCTGGACATGCCCTGACAACCTCTGACCACTCCTGGGGGGCACCGAGTGTCCGGCCAGGCACTGACCACACCCAGACCACGCCCGGCCACACCCAACCCCTCATTGGGCCACGCCCTCTCACCTAAAGCCCCTCCCACCCTCCCAAGCCCCTCCCACTCCACCTAAACCCCACCCACTGAATAAGCCCCACCCCCAGCAGGCCCCACCCCTTTTATGAAGCCACACCCACCCTCAGAGACCCCACCCACCCTCAGAGACCCCGCCCACCTGTCAGAGGCCCCACCTACTTCCAGCAGGCCCCACCCTCCCTCCACAGGCCCCACCCTTTCCTCAGAGGCCCCGCCCCTTTCCTGAAGCCCCGCCCTCCCCTCCGAGGCCCCGCCCACCCCCGGAAGCCCCGCCCACCCCCGGAAGCCCCGCCCACCGCGGCGCTGCAGCTCCGCCCTCAGCAGCTCCTCCAGGGCCTCGTCCTCGCAAACCTCCAGCGGCAGCTCCAGGTCGCTCGTCACGGCCGCGGCGTCGGCCCCGTGCTCCAGCAGGTACCTGGGGGTGGATTTTGGGGTGAATTCGGGGGGTTTGGGGGCGGTTTGGGGCAGTTCGGGGGATTTTGGGTCAGTTTGGGGGGTTTTGGGTCAATTTGGGCCTTTTTCAGTGGGTGTGAGGGGGTTTGGGCCTTTTCAGGCCGCGGCGTTGGCCCCGTGCTCCAGCAGGTACCTGAGGGGGGATTTTGGGGTGAACTGGGGGGTTTTGGGGCAGTTTGGGTCACTTTGGGGGGTTTTGGGGCGTTTTGGGTCACTTTGGGGCACTTTTGGGTGGGTGTGAGGGGGTTTGGGCCTTTTCAGGCCGCGGCGTCGGCCCCGTGCTCCAGCAGGTACCTGCAGAGGGGCTTTGGGGTAAATCTGGGGCTTTTTGGGGCATTTTTGGGCTGTTTCAGGGCTATTTCAGGCCATTTTTAGGGCATTTTCGGGCTGTTTCAGGGCTGTTTCTGGGGTTGTTTCAGGGGTATTCCAAAACTGTTTTTTGGGGTATTTCAGGGCCATTTCAGAGCCGTTTTGGGGCCATTTTGGGCCCGTTTCTGGGGGCATTTCAAACCCATTTTTGGGGCCATTTCAGGCCCGTTTTTGGGGCCATTTCAGGGTTTGGGTTTTGGGTTTGGGTTTAGGCCCGTTTTTGGGCATTTCGGGTTTCAGGCCGTTTTGGGGCCATTTCAGGGTTTAGGCCCGTTTTGGGGCCATTTCAGGGCTATCTCAGGCCCGTTTTTGGGGCCATTTCAGGGCTGTCTCAGGCCCGTTTTGGGGCCATTTCAGGGCTGTCTCAGGCCCGTTTTGGGGCCATTTCAGGGCTATCTCAGGCCCGTTTTTGGGGCCATTTCAGGGCTGTCTCAGGCCCGTTTTGGGGCCATTTCAGGGCTGTCTCAGGCCCGTTTTGGGGCCATTTCAGGGCTATCTCAGGCCCGTTTTTGGGGCCATTTCAGGGCTGTCTCAGGCCCGTTTTTGGGACATTTCAGGGCTGTCTCAGGCCCGTTTTGGGGCCATTTCAGGGCTGTTTCAGGCCCGTTTTTTGGGGCCATTTCAGGGCTGTCTCAGGCCCGTTTTTGGGACATTTCAGGGCTATTCAGGCCCTCACTGGGCGATGCGGCGGCAGCCGCAGGCGGCAGCGACGTGCAGCGGCGTCCAGCCCTCGTTGTCGGCCTGGTTCACGTCAGCGCCGCTCTCCACCAGGAACTGCACCACGTCCATGTTCTCGTCGATGCACGCCTGCGGCCCGGAGTGACCCCTGAGTGACCCTGAGTGACCGCTGAGTGACCACAGTGACCCACAGTGACCCACAGTGACCGCTGAGTGACCACTGAGTGACCACAGTGACCCCCAGCACCCATGCACCACCTCCATGTTCTCGTCGATGCACGCCTGCGGCCCGGAGTGACCCCGAGTGACCGCTGAGTGACCCACAGTGACCACAGGGACCCACAAGTGACCCCCAGGCCACCCCCAGACCCCCAAATGACCCCCAGTGACCACCAGGACCCCCCGGGACCCCCAAAGGGATCCCCAGTGACCACCCCCAGACCCCCAAGCTCCGCCCCCTCCTGCACAGACCCCGCCCACTCCCATCAGAGCTGTCACTCACACAGAAGCCCCACCCCCTCACCGCAGACCCACCCACCACGCCCCTTTAGGCCCCGCCCACACCTCAAAGCCCACCCCTGATGCTGTTAGCCCCGCCCCTTTCCCCACAGGGCCCCGCCCCTTTAGATGCAGCCCCGTGATTAACACTGCATTTACCACGCCCCCTTCCCACCGAGCCACGCCCCTTTCCACCCACACCACGCCCCCTCATTATAGCAATGCCGGCCACGCCCCTTTTTACCAAACCCCGCCCCTTTCTGCTCGGACCACGCCCCCACACAACCACTTATCAACGCTGGCCACGCCCCCATCCTCGTTAAGCCCCGCCCTTTCGCCTTTAAGCCCCGCCCTTTCACCTTTAAGCCCCGCCCACCTGGTGCAGCGCGCTGATGCCGTCCCTCTCTCTAAGCCCCGCCCGTTCCCGCTAAGCCCCGCCCCTGTGCCTAAGCCCCGCCCACCTGGTGCAGCGCGCTGATGCCGTCCCTCTCTCTAAGCCCCGCCCATTCCCGTTACGCCCCGCCCCTGTACCCAAGCCCCGCCCACCTGGTGCAGCGCGCTGATGCCGTCCGCGTTGGCCCCGCCCCATCCCGCTAAGCCCCGCCCCTGTGCCTAAGCCCCGCCCACCTGGCAGCGCGCTGATGCCGTCCGCGTTGGCCCCGCCCCTATCCCGCTAAGCCCCGCCCACCTGGTGCAGCGCGCTGATGCCGTCCGCGTTGGCCCCGCCCAGCAGCGCGCGCCCCCCGCCCTCGGGCGCCATCACCATGGCGCGCGCCTCGGCCAGCTCGGCGCCTGCGCACACGGCGCGGAACTCGGCCGCCCGCTCGAAGCGAACCCGCGCGGGCCGCGGCCGCCCCTCAGGAGCCTCGGGCGGGCCCGGGGCCGCCGCCGCCGCCTCCTCCCAGCGCCGCAGCTGCTCCCGGCGCCGCTCCCGAGCCGCCGCCGCCGCCGCCGCCGCCGCCGCCATCGCGGGCAGGGGCGGAGGGGGGCGGGGCCGGAAGCGCGGCGCGCCGAGGGGCGGGGTCGCCATGGCGACGGCGCGGGGCAGGGCGGGAAGGCGGAAGTGACGCGGTAAAGGAGGAGGGTGACGTTGGTTTATTGCGTGATGTAAGCGTGACGTCACAGGGAGGGGGCGGGGTCACTTCCAGCGCCCGCCCACGCGGCCTTTGGCCACCTTCTTGCTGTGGGGGAGGGGCGGCGTGTGGGGGACAACGGGAACGGCACAAAAACGCCCAAAAAATACCCAAAAATCACCCAAAACCCACCCAAAAAACCCAGCCAGAAATCCCCCAAAAACACCCCAAAAAACCACCCCAAAAATACCCAAAACCACCCCAAAAAACCACCCAAAAACCACCAAAAACACCCAAAAAATCCACCCAGAAACCACCCAAAACCACCCAAAATAACCACCCAAAAACCACCCAAAAATACCCAAAAAACCACCCAGAAACTAACCAAAAAAACTTGCCCAGAGAACACCCAAAAACCACCCAAAATCACCCAAAAATCACCCAAAAAACCCGCCCAGAAACCATCCAAAAACACCCAAAAAACACCCAAAACCACCCAAAAAAATCCGCCCGGTGCCCACCCAAAAAATCACCCAAAAACACCCAAAAAACCTGTCCAGAAACCACCCAAAAAAACACCCAAAAACCACCAAAAAACACCCAAAAAACCAGCCAGAAACCGCCCAAAAAAACCGCCCAATAACACCCAAAAAAACCGCCCAAAAACGACTCAAAAATCCGCCCAGAAACCACCAAAAAAACCCAAAAAATCCAGCCAGAAACCACCCAAAAAACACCCAAAAACCACCCAAAAAAACAACCCAAAAACCACTCAGCGACCCCAAAAACACCCAAAAATACCCAAAAAACACCCAAAAACCACCCCAAAACCACCCAAAACCCAACCAAGACCCCCCAAAAACAGCCCCAGGACCCCCCCGAACCCTCCCAAATCCCCAAAACTCCCCAAAACCCCCAAAACCCCCCAAATTTACAATTTCTGGGCGTGGCTGATGCGGTTGTAGAGGACGTTGATCTGGGGGGGGAGGGGCGGGCGTGAGGCCCCAAAATTTGGGATCCCCCCCCCAAAAAACCCCCAAATCCTCCCAAACTCCCCCAAAATGCGGCTGGGGGTCCCAAAAACCCCAAATTTGGGGTCCTGGGGGTCCCAAAATCCCCAAATTTGGGGTCTAAGCGTCCCAAAAACCCCAAATTTGGGTCTGGGGGGGTCTCAAAAATCCCAAATTTGGGTCTGGGGGTTTCAGGGGTCCCGGAGCCCCTCAGATTTTGGGTCTAGGGGATTTTGGGGATCCCAGAGCCCCCCGGAATTGGGTCTGGGGGTTTTGGACCCCTCCGAATTTGGGTCTGGGGTCTCTGGGGGGGGTCCCGAATTTGGAGTTTGGGGGTTTCAGGGGTCCCAGAATTGGGTCTGGGGGCTTGGGGGGGTCCCAGATTTTGGGTCTGGGGGATTTGGGGCCCCCGGATTTGGGTCTGGGGGCTTTGAGAGATCCCAGAATTGGGTCTGGGGTCTCTGGGGGGGCCGGAATTGGGTCTGGGGGTCCCAGAGCCCCTTGGATTTTGGGTCTGGGGGATTTTGGGGGTCCCAGAGCCCCCCAGAATTTGGGTCTGGGGGTTTTGGACCCCTCCAAATTTGGGTCTGGGGGCTTTGGGGGGTTCAGAATTGGGTCTGGGGGTTTCAGGGGTCCCAGAGTCCTCCGGAATTTGGGGCTGGGGGCTTTGCCTGCCTAGATTTGGGTCTGGGGGTTCTGGGGGTCCCAGAGCCCCCCTAATTTGGGTCTGGGGGTTTTGGACCCCTCCGATTTTGGGTCTGGGGGTTTGGGGGTCCCAGATTTGGGTCTCGGGGTCCTGGAAACCCCCGAATTTGGGTCTGGGGGCTCTGGGGGGGTCCCAATTTGGGTCCGGGGTCTCTGGGGGGTCCCAAATTGGGTCTGGGGGATTTTAGGGGGGTCCCAGATTTGGGTCTGGGGGTTTTGGACCCCCCTGAATTTAGGTCTGGGGGTTCTGGGGGGTCCCGAATTTGGGTCTGGGGGTTCTGGGGGTCCTGGAGCCCCCCAAATTTGGGTCTGGGGGCTTTCGGGTGTCCCGAATTTGGGTCTGGGGGCTCTGGGGGGCTCTGGAATTGGGTCTGGGGGCTTTGAGAGATCCCAGAATTGGGTCTGGGGGATTTGGGGGTCCCGGAGCCCCCCGAATTTGGGTCTGGGGGATTTCAGGGGTGTCCCAATTTGGGTCTGGGGGCTTCCCTAGCCCCCACCTCGTAGCGCTGGCGCCGCAGCTTCTCCATGAGGTCGAACTTCTCGGACTCGAGCTGCTGCAGCCACGAGTGCAGCTCCTGAGCCTTGGCCCTGCGGGTTTGGGGGCAATTGGGGAGAATTCGGGGGGATTTGGGGCGTTTCGGGGAATTTGGGGGGTCCCGGGGGGAATTTGGGTCAGATTTGGGGGTCTCAGGGGGGGTTTGGGGGGGATTTGGAGGGAATTTGGGGGGTTTAGGGGCATTTGGGGGTCCCAGGGGGGATTTTGGGGGGAATTTGGGGGAGAATTTGGGAGGTCCCGGGGGAATTTTGGGGGAATTTGGGAGGATTTGGGGGTCCCAGGGGCTATTTCGGGAAAATTTATGTAGATTTGGGGCGGATTTGGGGGGAATTGGGGGATTTGGGGTGGATTTTGGGGTCCCAGGGGGCATTCGGGGGGAATTTGGGGGTCTCAGGGGGGATTTGGGGGGATTTTGGGAGTCTCGGAGGATTGGGGGGTCCCGGGGGGGAATTAGGGGAATTCAGGGGGGATTGGGAGAAACTGGGGGGGGATTTGGGGAGAATTTAGGCAGATTTGGGAGTCCCAGCGGGAATTTGGGGTCCCAGGGGTGGATTCGGGGGTTTGGGGTGGGATTTGGGGGAATTTTGGGGTAGATTTCGGGGTCCCAGGGGTGGATTTGGGATCCCGGGGTGTTTTTGGGGTGAATCTGGGGGGTTTTGGGTCCCACCTGAGCTCGTCCTGGCGCAGGTGCTCGATGTCCAGCGGCCGCTCGCGCTCGGCCGGGGGGGTTTGGGGTGGGATTTGGGGGGATTTTGGTGGCGTTTTCGGGTGTTTTGGGATCCCAGGGTGGATTTTGGAGTCTCAGGGTGGATTTGGGGTGAATCTGGGGGGTTTTGGGTCCCACCTGAGCTCGTCCTCGCGCAGGTGCTCGATGTCCAGCGGCCGCTTGCGCTCGGCCAGGATCCGCAGCTTCATCTCACGCCCGGTCTGGCGCCGGCCCCGGCGCTGCTCGGCCTGGGGGGATTTGGGGTGAATTCGGGGGGATTTGGCGTCCCAGGAGGAATTTGGGGTCCCAGAAGGAATTTGGGGTGAAACAGCCCAAAAAACAACCCCAGAAATGCCCCAAAAATGTCCCAGAAACGCCCCAAAATATCCCAAAAACACCCAAGAAATGCCCCAAAAAACATCTCGGAAATACCCCTGAAATACCCCAAAAACATCCCAAAATTAGGGGGGGTTTGGGATCCCAGAGGGGGTTTGGGGTGAATCTGAGGGGATTTGGGAGTTTCAGGGTGGATTTTGGGTGAATTCGGGTGGATTTGGGGTCCCAGGGGAGATTTGGGGTGAATTCAGGGGGATTTGGGCAATCCCAGGGTGGATTTTGGGGTTGCTGTGGGCTCTATGGGATCTATGGGGTTCCTGTGGGGTTCCTGTGGGTCAGGGGGGATTTCTATGGGGTTTTTTTGGGTCTGTGGGGTTTCCGTGGGTCTGGGGGCTTTCTGTGTGTCTGGGGGGTCCCTGTGGGGTCCCTGTGGGGTGTCTGTGGGTCTGGGGGCTTTCGGTGGGGTTTCTGTGGGGTCCCTGTGGGGTTTCCATGGGTCTGGGGGGATTTCTGCGGGGTTTCTGTGGGTCTGGGGGATTTCTATGAGGTTTTTTTTGGGTTGGGAGAATTTCTATGGGGTTTTTTTGGGTCTGTGGGGTTTCCGTGGGTCTGGGGGCTTTCTGTGGGGTTTCTGTGGGGTCCCTGTGGGGTTTCTGTGGGGTTTCTGTGGGTCTGGGGGCTTTCTGTGTGTCTGGGGGGTCCCTATGGGGTCCCTGTGGGGTGTGGGTCGGGGTTCTGTGGGTCCTTGGGGTCTGTGGGTCTGGGGGCTATCTGTGGGTCTGGGGGGTCCCTGTGGGGTCCCTGTGGGTCTGGGGGGTCCTGTGGGTCCTGTGGGTCCTGTGGGTCTGGGGGTCCCTGTGGGGTCCCTGTGGGGTTTCCATGGTCTGGGGGATTTCTGCGGGGTTTCTGTGGGTCTGGGGATTTCTATGAGGTTTTTTTTGGGTTGGGAGATTCTATGGGGTTTTTTTGGGTCTGTGGGGTTCGTGGGTCGGGGGCTTTCTGTGGGGTTCTGTGGGGTCCCTGGGGGTTCTGTGGGTTTCTGTGGGTCTGGGGGTTTCTGTGTGTCTGGGGGGTCCTAGGGGTCCTGTGGGTGTCTGTGGGTCAGGGGGTCTCTGTGGGGTCCCTATGGGGTCCCTGTGGGTCTGGGGGCTATCTGTGGGTCTGGGGGTCCCTGTGGGGTCCCTGTGGGCTGTCTGTGGGTCCCTGTGGGGTTTCCGTGGGTCTGGGGGGTCCTGTGGGGTTTCTGTGGGGTCCCTGTGGGGTCCAGTGGGGTTCTGTGGGTCTGGGGGGTCCCTATGGGGTCCCTATGGGGTCCCAGTGGGGTCCCTGTGGGTCTGGGGGGTCCCAGTGGGGTCCCTGTGGGGTCCCTGTGGGTCTGGGGGGTCCCTGTGGGTCTGGGGGGTCCCTGTGGGGTCCCTGTGGGGTCCCTGTGGGGTCCCAGTGGGGTCCCTGGGGTCCCTGTGGGTCTGGGGGCTATCTGTGGGTCTGGGGGGTCCCTATGGGGTCTGTGGGGTTCTGTGGGGTCCCTGTGGGTCTGGGGGGTCCCTGTGGGGTCCCTGTGGGGTGTCCGTGGGTCTGGGGTCCGCGGCCGGGCCCCACCTTGGCCAGGTAGCCCCCGAAGTGGGGCATGGCCGACAGAACTTTCTTCTTCTTGGCGTCGTCCTCCGCCCTCTTCTTGGCCTCCTCCTCCTCCTTGCGCAGCTTCTCCTCCTGCGGGGTTTGGGGGGAATTCGGGGGCTTTTGGGGCAGGTTTGAGGGGTTTGGGGCAGGTTTGGGGGGTTTGGGTCAGATTTGAGGGGTTTGGGGCAAATTCGGGGGGATTTGGGTCAGGTTTGGGGGTTGTGGGGGGAATTCGGGGGGATTTGGGTCAGATTTGGGGGGTATGGGGCAAATTCGGGGGGCTTGGGGGGAATTCCGGGGGTTTTGGGGCAGATTGGGGGGTTTGGGGCAAATTCGGGGGGATTTGGGTCAGGTTTGGGGGCTGTGGGGGGAATTCGGGGGGATTTGGGTCAGATTTGGGGGGTATGGGGCAAATTCGGGGGGCTTGGGGGGAATTTGGGGGGTTTTGGGTCAGATTGGGGGGGATTGGGGCAAATTCGGGGTCCTGGGGGGGGGTTGGGGTGAATTCGGGGGGATTTGGGGCAGATTTGGGGGGGAATTCGGGGGTCCCAGGGGGTTTGGGGTGACTTCAGGGGGATTTTGAGTGATTTGGGGGGGTTTGGGGTGAATTCAAGGGGATTTGGGTCAGATTTGGGGAGAATTCAGGAGTTCCGGGGGGTTTTGGGGCAAATTCGTGGAGTTTAGGGTGAATTCAGGGGGATTTTGGGTGATTTGGGGGGAATTTGGGGGTCCCAGGGAGCATTTGGGCCAGATTTGGGGGGGAATTGGGGGTCCCAGAGGGGATTTTGGGTGAATTCAGGGGGATTTAGGAGTCCCAGGGGGGTTCAGGTCAGATTTGGGGGGAATTCTGGGGTCCCAGGGTGGGGTTTGGGGTGGATTTGGGTGATTTGGGGTGAATTCGGGGGATTTGGGGTGAATTCAGGTCAGATTTAGGGGTCCCGGGGGATTTTGAGGGCCCCGAGCCGGTTTCTGGGGGTCCCCAGGCTGAGTTTTGGGGCGAATTGGGGCGGTTTTGGGGTCCCCCCTCACCGCCAGCCGCGCCTGCCTCTCCCTCTCCTTCTCGGTGCGGCTCCGGAGCTGCTCGTTCCTCTCGGCCCGGCGCCGCTCCTGGCATGGGGCCGGGCTCCTGAGGGCCCCAAAAAACCCCAAAAACCCCCCAAATCCCCCCAAAACCCTCGCCGCCGCTTCGTGCTGCAGGAACAGCCCCGGTTGTGGGGCGAGACCCCAAAAACCCCGCGAATAACCCCAAAATGGCCCTTAAAATCCCTTTTCTGCCCCTTCCCGGGAGCCTTTAGGATCCCAAATCCCCCAAAACAACCCCAAAAAGCCCCGAACTGACCCCAAAACCCACCCTGGGACCCTCCTCCGGCACCGTCTGCGGAGTGAGACCCCGAAACCTCCAAAAATCAGCAAAATCCCCCCCAAAAAATCCCTTTTCTGCCCTTCCCGGGACCTTTTGGGATCCCAAAACCCCCTGAAATGACCCCAAAACCCCTGAAATGACCCCAAACTTCCCAAAATGACCCCAAAACACCTGAAATGACCCCAAAATGACTCCAAACCCCCCAAAATAAAACACGTTAAGACCCCAAAACCTCCCAAAACGCCCCCCAAAAACCCCTTTTCCGCCCTTCCCGGGCCTCTCCGGGACCCCAAACGCCCCGAAAAGCCCCAAAAAGCCCGGAATTCGCCCCAAAAAGGCCCCACAATTCTCTCCATGAGCCCCTGCAGCTCCTCCTCCTCGCGGCGCCGCTGCTCGAAGTGGGCGTCGATGAGGGTCTGCAGCTCCAGCAGATCCTTCTCCATGCGCTTGCGGTGGATGTCCTGCGGCCCCCAGACCCAAATCAGACCCCCTCGGAAACCCCCAGACCCAAAAAACCCCGAATTCGCCCCAAAAAAAAAAAAAAACCGCAAAAAAATCGCCCCCAAAAACCACCAAATAAACCCCAAAAAACCCCAAATAAACTCAAATAAACCCAAATAAACCCCCCCTCCATGCGCTTGCGGTGGATGTCCTGCGGCCCCCAGACCCAAATCAGACCCCTCGGAAACCCCCAGACCCAAAAAACCCCGAATTCGCCCCAAAAAAAAAACCCGCAAAAAAATCGCCCCCAAAAACACCAAATAAACCCCAAACGAACCCAAAATAAACCCCCCCGAGATCCTTCTCCATCCTCTTCCCGTGGGCGTCCTGCAGCCCCCAGACCCAAAATCACCCTCCCAGAGACCCCAAATTACCCCCCTAGACCCAAAATTACCCTCTAAAGGCCCCTTAAAAAACCCCCAAAGACCCCCAAAAAAACCCCCAAAACCCCCCCAAAAAAAACCCCCAAAAACCCTCCCAGACCCCAAATTACCCCCCAAAACCCCCAAAAAATCCCCAATCCCCCTCCAAAAAAACTCCAAAAACCCCCAAAAAAACCCCAAACCCCCCAATAAAACACCCCAAAAACCCCAAACCCCCCCCCAAAAAAACCCCAAACCCCCCCAAACCCCCCCCCAAAGCCCCCTCCCCACACTCACGTCGAAGTCCACGCGCTCCCCCTCGGGGATTTTGGGGGGGGCCAGCTGGGACACCATGGGGCTGGGGGGGCCCGGGGGGGTCCGGGGGGGTCAGGGGGGGCCCGGGGGGGTCCGGGGGGGTCCGGGACCCCCCGAAACCACCCCAAAATCCCCCCCAAATCCCCTCCCCCTCCTCACCGGGGCCGGGGCCGCTCCTCTTCTGGGGAGGGGGGGAAAAAATGGGGGGGTCAGGGGGGCTTTTGGGGGGTTTTTGGGGGGGTCAGGGGAGGTTTCGGGGGTCCCAAAGGGGTTTTTGGGGAGGTTTTGGGGGTCTTGGGGGATTTTTGGGGGATTTTGGGGGGATTCTAGAGGGACTTGGGGGTCCCAAGGGGGTTTTTGAGGGATTTGGGGGGGCTTTGGGGGTCCTGGGGGATTTTGGGGGTCCTGGGGGATTTTGGGGAGGTTTTGGGGGTCCCAGGGGAGGTTTTGGGGAGGTTTTGGGGGTCCTGGGGGTGGATTTTGGGGGTCCCAGGGTTGTTTTTGGGGGATTTTGGGGGTCCTGGAGGGTTTTTGGGGGATTTTGGGAGTTTTGGGGAGGTTTTGGGGGTCCTGGGGGGTTTTGGGGAATTTTAGAGGGATTTGAGGGGTCCCAGGGGCATTTCTGGGGGTCCCAAGGGGATTTTTGGGGTAGTTCTGGGGGATTTTGGAGGTCTCGGGGATTTTTGGGGGAATTTTGGGGTCCTGGGGCTGTTTTTGGGGGATTTTGGGGGTCCCGGGGGTGTTTTGGGGGTTCCAAGGGGGTTTTTGGGGAGATTTTCAGGTTCCCAGGTTGTTTGGGGGGGGATTTGGGGGGTCCCAAGGAGGTTTTTGGGGTGGTTTTGGGGGATTTTGGGGTTACCAGGTGGGTTTTGGGGGGATTTTGGGGTGGTTTTGGGGGGATTTTGGGGTGGGGGGGGTCGTACCTGGCTCCTCGGGGGGTTTGGGGGGCTCCGAGGCTGTGGGGGGAGGGGGGGGGTCAGAATTTGGGGATTTCCCCCCAAATTTGGGGAGTTTTTGGGGGGGATTCCCCTAAAATGTTGGGGGGTTTTTTTTGGGGGGAATTCCCCCAAATTTGGGGGTTTTCCTTCCTCACCTTCCTCCTCCTCTTCCTCCTCCGCCACCTCCTCTGTGGGGGGGTAATTAGGGAGGTGGTAATGAGCTAATTATGGTAATTAACCCCTCCCCCGAGTTGTTTGTTAGGATTAATTAATGGTTTTGGGCTTAATTAGGGTTTTGGAGGAGGTTAACGGGAATTAATCGAGGGTTAATTAACGGTTTTGGGGTTAATTAAGGTTTTGAGGAGGGTTAATGGGAATTAATTGAGAGTTAATTAACGGTTTTGGGGTTAATTAAGGTTTTGAGGGGGTTTAACGGGAATTAATCGAGGGTTAATTAACGGGTTTGGGGTTAATTAGGGTTTTGGGAGGGTTTAACAGGAACTAATAGAGGATTAATTAACGGGTTTGGGGTTAATTCAGGGGATTTTGGGTCCGTGCAAGCCCGAGGCCGTTAATGAGGTCAGCAGGGTTAATTAACCGGGGTTAATTGGGGTCACTCGGGGTCACTCACCCTCCTGCTGCTCCCTGGGGGGGGAAGAAGAAAAAGGTGAGGGGGGGGACCAAAATTGGGGAGATTTTAGGGGGTCCCAGGTGAATTTGGGGAGGTTTGAGGGGTCCCAGGAGGGTCTCGGTGGAATTTGGGGAGGTTTTGGGGGTCCCGGGGGGTTTTGGGGGGGGGTTTTGGGTGAATTTGGGGAGGTTTCGAGGACTCCTGGGTGAATTTGGGGAAGTTTCTGGGGGTCCTGGGGAGGTTTTGGGGGTCCCGGGTGAATTTGGGGAGGTTTTGGGAGGTCCCAGGGGGGTCCCGGGGGGTTTTGGGGTTCCTGGGTGAATTTGGGGAGGTTTTTGGGGGTCCCGGGGGGGGGTCACTCACTCGAACTCCTCCTCAGGCTCCGACATGGCGGCGATTTTGGGGGGGGTCCTGGGGAGGGGGGGAGGGGAGGGGCACATGGGGGGGGTCAGGAGGGTCCTGCACCCCCCAAAACCCCCCAAAACCTCCCAAAACCTCCCAAAACCCCCTCCCCAAACCCCCCCAAAAAACCCCCCCAAATCCCCCCAAAAATCCCCCAAACCCTCCCCAAAATTCCCCAAACCTCCCAAAATCCCCAAAACCCCCTCTCCAAACCCCCCAAATCACCCCAAAACCCCCCAAATCACCCCAAAACCCCCCCAAACGCCCCAAAACTCCCCCAAATCACCCCAAAACCCCCCAAACCCCCAAAAAATCCCCCTCAAATTCCCCAAAATCCCCCCCAAATTCCCCAAAATCCCCCCAAAACCCCCTCCCCACCCCCCCCTCCCCCACCGCCGCTCCT
The DNA here is from genome assembly GCA_026261815.1 of Monarcha castaneiventris obscurior. NCBI lineage: Eukaryota > Metazoa > Chordata > Aves > Passeriformes > Monarchidae > Monarcha > Monarcha castaneiventris. Next base: position 17,614 of record JAMPIT010000247.1, read on the forward strand.
CTCCCGGGGGGTCTCTCTCGCGCCCCTCCCCCCCCCCCATTTGGGGGTCCCTTTATGGGCGCGCGCCCCTCCCCCCGCGATGACGTCACCGCCCCATTGTTCCCGGCGCTATCGCGACATCCGACACCGACAGCGGGGGAGGGGAGGGGTCGGGACCCCCCCCCAGGGCCATTTTTGGGTGAAAACAAAAGCTCCCGGGGGGGTTGGGGGGGGTTTATTCTCGGCGATGACGTCACGGCGCGCCCCTCCCCCACCCCGCACCTGTCGGACCCCCCCCAAAAAAGGAGGGGAAAAAAAAAAAGGGGGGGGAGGGGTCACCTTCACCCCTCCCCCCCCCCCCCAAAAAAATTCCCTAAAATCCTCCGGAGGCCGTTTTTGTTCCAAATTCCTTTATTTTGGTACAAAACGACCCCCCCCAAAAAACCCAACCCCCCCCCCAAAAAAAGCACCATGGGCCCCCCCCCCCAAAAAATGGCACGGGGGGGGGGGTCCCCAAATGAGGGGGGGGCTCAGCCCCCCAAATTTGGGTGGAAATTTGAATTTTGGGGGGGTCTCTGCACCCTAAATTTGGGTCTAAATTTAATTTTTGGGGGTTTCTGTCCCTCCAAATTTGGGTCTAAATTTCAAGGGGGGGTCTCAGCACCCTAAATTTGGGTCCAAATTTGAATTTTGGGGGTTTCTGCTCCTCCAAATTTGGGACTAAATTTAAAGGGGGGGGGTCTCTGCCCCTCTAAATTTGGGTCCAAATTTAAATTTTGGGGTTCTCTGCCCCTCTAAGTTTGGGTCCAAATTTAAATTTTAAGGGATCTCAGCATCCCAAATTTGGGTCTAAATTTAAAGGGGGGGGGGTCTCTGCCCCTCCAAATTTAAATTTTGGAGGGGTCTCAGCACCCCAAATTTGCCTCTCCCCCCCCCCCCCAAAGGAGCCTCACCCCCAAAATTTCCATCCGGGCCTAAACTCAGGATGCTCTCAACCCCCCAAAACCCAACCCAAAAAAACCCCTAAAAAAATCCCCAAAAATCCCAGCTTCACCCCCCAAGCAGAATTAGAGGGGGGGGGGGGTCCAGCCCCCCATAACCCGGGGGGGGCACTCAGGGCTCGGCCGTGGGGGGCAGTGCCAGGGCCAGGCCCCCCTGAGTGACCACCAGCCGCAGCCGGGGGGGGGTCCCGCCGCCCCCCCCATCCCCCAGCCCCCCCAGCCCCCCCAGCCCCCCCAAGCCCCCCAGCCCCCCCAGCCGGACGTGGGCGTACAGGGACAATTTGGGGTCGGGGGCGTCCGAGGAGGAGGAGGTGGGAGGGGGCAGTGGGGGCGTTTTGGGGGCGCGTTTGGGGGGCGCCGGGACCCCCAGGAGCACCAGCGGGACCCCCCCCCGCAGGCGGCAGCCCCTCCCGCAGGACACGCAGTCGTGCAGGGACACCCGGGGCTGGGGCGGGGGCGGGGGGCGGCCGTGGTGCTGGTGACCACGGTGGTGACCACGGTGCTGGTGACCACGGTGCTGGTGACCACGGTGATGACCACGGTGGCGGCGATGGCGGGGCCGGGGGCGTTTTTGGGGGGTCCCTCCCGCGCCCCCCCCCAGCCGGCGCAGCCTCACGTCGGTCTGGCGCAGTTCGTATTTGGGGAGGGGGTCCTGGGGGGCAGGAGGGAGGGGAGGGGGAGGCTCCGAGACCCTCGCCCGGTGTCGGAAAGCGCCTTCGCCGCGTCTGGGGGGGAAAACGACCCAAAATTAGGGAGTCTCGCCCCAAATCGGGGTGTCCCCCCCACTTTGGAAGCGCCTTTTTGACACCCCCATGGAGGTTTTAGGGACCCCCCACCCACAATTTTGGAGTCCCCCCCTCAAGGTCTTAAACCTTAAACCCGCCCAGGTGTTTTTGGGGTCCCCCCCAAGAGGATTTTGGGTGCCTTCCCTGAGGTTTTTTGGGTGTCCTCCCCAAGGTTTTTGTGGTTTTCCCACAAGATTTTTAGAGCTCCCTCCACAAAATATTCAAAGTCCTCCTACGCAAAAATTTTGGGCCCCCCCTGAGGTTTTTTGGGTCCCTTTCTCCCAGATTTTTGGGTCTCTTCCCCAGATTTTCGGGTGTTCCCCCTCAGATTTTCGGGGTCCCTCCCCCAGATTTTCGGGTCCCTTTCCCCCAGATTTTGGGGTGCCCTTTCCCCAGATTTTCAGGTGCCCTCCCCCAGATTTTCGGGGCCCCTCCCTCAGATTTTCGGGGTCCCTCCCCCAGATTTCGGGTGCCCTTCCCCCGGGTTTCGGGGGTACCTCTCGCAGGTGCGGCACTCGCAGCCGCGGTTGCCCTCGCCGAAGAAGCCGTCGCCATAGAAACAGGTGATTTCTGCCCGGGGGGGGATGTCCCGCAGCGCCTGCACCCGCGCCCCGCCCGGGGCCGACACGAACTGCGCCCCGAAAATGGCAGAGAGACCCCCGTGAGCCCCGGAACAGCGGCCCCGAGCGTGAGGGAGCTCCTTCTGCCCTCACGCTTCTGTCCCTTTTTCCCCTCACGTTTCCCTCCCTTTTTCTCCCTCACGTTTCCCGCCATTTTTCTCCCTCACGTTTCCCGCCATTTTTCTCCCTCATGCTTCCCTCCCTTTTCCCCTCACATTTCCCGCCCTTTTTCCCCTCACGTTTCCCTCCATTTTCTTCTCACATTTCTCACCCTTTTCCCCTCACGTTTCCCTCCCTTTTTCCCTCACGTTTCCCACTCTTTTTCCCCTCACATTTCCCACTCTTTTCCCTCACGTTTCCTTCCATTTTCTCCCCTCACATTTCCTTCCATTTTCCCCTCACATTTCCCACCCTTTTCCCTCACGTTTCTCTCCCTTTTCTCCCCTCATGTTTCCCTCCATTTTCCCCTCACATTTCTCACCCTTTTCCCCTCACATTTCCCGCCCTTTTCCCTCATGTTTTCCTCCATTTCCCCCCTCACATTTCCCGCCCTTTTCCCTCACATTTCCCTCCATTTTCCCCTCACGTTTCCCACCCTTTTCCCTCACGTTTCTCACCCTTTTCCCCTTGTTTCCTGCCTTTTCCCTCACGTTTCCTGCCATTTTCCCTCCCCTCACGTTTCCCACCCTTTTCCCCCTCACTTTTCCTGCTCTTTTCCCCCTCACGTTTCCCACTCTTTTTCCCCTCACATTTCCCTCCCTTTCCTCTCATTTCCCACCCTTTTCCCCTTCACGTTTCCTTCCCTTTTTCCCCTCACATTTCCCTCCATTTTCCCCTCACATTTCCCACCCTTTTCCCTCACATTTCCCTCCCTTTTCCCCTCACGTTTCCCACCCTTTTCCCCTCACATTTCCCACCCTTTTCCCTCACGTTTCTCCCTTTTCTCCCCTCACGTTTCTCCCTTTTCTCCCCTCACGTTTCCCTCTTTTTCTCCTCACATTTCCCACCCTTTTTCCCCCTCACGTTTCCCTCCATTTTTCCCTCACATTTCCCACCCTTTTCTCTCCATTTTCTCCCCTCACATTTCCCTCCCTTTTCTTTCTCCACATTTCTCACCCTTTCCCCCTCACGTTTCCCACCCTTCTCCCTCACGTTTCCCACCCTTTTCTCCCCTCACGTTTCCCGCCTTTTTCTCCTCTCACATTTCCCTCCCTTTCTCTTCCCTCACGTTTCCCTCCATTTTCTCCTCACATTTCTCACCCTTTGCCCTCACATTTCCCTCTTTTTCCCTCACGTTTCCCTCCGTTTTCTCCCCTCACGTTTCCCTCTCTTTCCCCCTCACATTTCTCACCCTTTTCTCTCATGTTTCTCTCAATCTTCTTTCCTCACATTTGCCTCCCTTTTCTTCCCTCACGTTTCCCGCCATTTTTTCCTTCAAAACTCTCTTTATCCCTTACCCTTCCTATTCTTTCTATTGTGTTTCTTACCACTTTCACCCGTTATCTTTCCCACCATATTTCCCTCGCATTCCGCTTCTTTTCTGTTTTTCCACCGCTTTTCTCCCTCTCATTTCTTGCCATTTTTCCCTCACCTTTCCCATTTTTTCCCTCACATTTCCCGTTTTTTCCCTCACCTTCCCCACTCTTTTCCCCTCGCATTTCCCACCCTTTCTCCCCTCACCTTTCCCAGCACAAAACCACACCCCAAACCCACCATTTCCACCCCAAAAAACACCGACCCCGTCCCCAACACCCTCCTCACTCTCACCCTGCAGTTCGGGTGACAATCTGGAGGCAAGAAAGGAACCATCAGCTCAGGGACCCCTGAAACGTTCAGGCGGCACCTGGGGGCACCCGGGGGGGATTTTGGGGCCGTCCCAGGACAGGATTTTTGGGGCCGCAGGTGAATTTTTGGGCGGTTTCGGGGCCCCACCGTGGTTGATGAAGGCGGCGGGCCCCAGCCAGAGCTGGGTCCTCCTGCGGCGCGTCGAGTACATGAGGCTGAAGTCGTTGTCCCCCGCCCGCAGCAGCGCCCGGTCCGAGCCCCGCAGCTCGACCCCGCAGCCCCCCAGCAGCTCCAGCACCTCGTGCTTGTGCCTGAGGGGGCAAAAACGGGGCAAAACACCGAGATTTTGAGGGTTTGGGAGCCCACGGAGGGGTTCAGGGATCCCCGCGCGCGGGTGGAGGCTCCTCGGTGTCGCGGCTGTGGCGGCTACAGGGGGTTTTGGCGTTCCTGGGGCAGTTTTGGGGGTTTTTAAAGGGTTTTTGGGGTTGTGGGCTGTGCCCAGGACTCACCAGGTGCGGGTGGCCACCACCCTGGCGCCGTTGGTGTCGCGGCTGTAGCGGGTGCAGCGCTGGATGCTGAAGCCGCTCTCGGGCAGCAGCGTCCGAAGGTAGCGGAAAACCTGCGGGGGACAGAAAGGGGGGTCGGGACCCCCCCCCGACCCCATTTCTGCCCCTACAGACCCCGTAAAAACCCCACAGAGACCCCCTCAGCCCACAGAGACACCACAGAGACCCCTCACCCCACAGAGACCCCACAGAGACCCCCTCAGCCCACAGAAACCCCACAGAGACCCCTCACCCCACAGAGACACCACAGAGACCCCACAGAGACCCTTCACCCCACAGACCCCACAGGGACTCCCTCACCCCACAGAGACCCCCAGTGCTCCCTGTGGGGACTCCCCTGTGCATCCCTCGCCCCCCAAACCCCCCCCGGGCACCCCAAAACGTCCCCAAAACCTCCTGGAGCTCCCTCCCCAAACCCCCCGTACGTGGTTTTTGAGCGCTGCCCGTTGCACCGGGCGCCGCTGGCGGAAGAAAGCCGGAGCCCAAGCCCCGCTCAGGGTCCTCCACGCCGCCTCCAGGTCCCGGCGCTGCCGGAAAGCCTCGATGGCCGCCCGCAGCTGGGCCCGGCGCCGCAGGGCGGGCAGGGGGCTGCGGGGGCAGAGAGAGACCCTCGGGACTCGGCACCTCCGGGCTCGGGGGCCCCGCACACCGGGCACCCCCTGGCACCGGGACCCCCTCAGGAGCCCGGTTCTCCCGCCCGGAGGGTCCCGGTGCCCCCTCGCCTCCCCCTCCCAGGGGTCCCGGTGCCCCCCGGTGCCCCCCATCCTCACCTGACCCCCATCTTGTGCGTGCGGAAGCCCAGCACCGAGTCCAGCACCAGGCTGGTGGCCAGGTCGTCGTTCTCGCAGAGCTCCCGCGCCGTCACCGCCGTCACCGCCGCCCGGGGCCGCATGGGCTGCTGCTGCTGCTGCTGCCGCCGCCGCCTCCGCCGCCGCCGCGCCTGCGGCACCGGGAGCGTCACCGGGAGGGAGCCACGGGGCGGGACCCCGAGCGCGGGGCGAGCCCCGAGAGCCCCGTCCCGGCCGTTACCGCAGCGCCGCGGGAGCGGGAGCGGCCGGAGCCGCCGCCGGTACCGGGCTCGGCCCGGCCCCGCCGCCGCCGCCCGCCCGCTCCCGCCGCCCGCTCCGCCATCCCCATTGGCCGCCCGCCCCCCGCGCCGCCGCTCCCATTGGCTGCCGGCGCGGGAGTCCCGCCCCGCTCCGTGAGGGGCTCGGAGATCTGATTGGCGGAGGGGGTAGCACCTCCTGATTGGTCAGCGACGTTTCGGGGTTGCTATTGGTCGAGAGAGACGTCGGTCACGCAGCTCCGTTTTCTCATTGGCTAAAACAAAATGAGTCCCGCCACTCTGCTGCTATTGGCTAACACCAACAGCCCTCCTCGTTTCCTATTGGCCGTCGCTGTTGTGGTTCTTGTTTCCATTGGCTGATCTCGCCGTCACTCAGCGCCGCCGGCTCACAATGAGCTCAGCGTGCGGCCGGCCATAAACAATGCGGCCGAGGCCCCGCCCCGTTTCCGCCGTTAGGCCCCGCCCCTTCCGCCGGCGGCTCCCGCCTTTCCAAGATGGCGGCACCCAGGCGCGGCTGGCGGCGCTAGGAGCTCCCGGCGGCTCCCGGCGGCTCCCGGCGGCTCCCGGCGGCTCCCGGGGGTCGCGGGAATCCCCTGAGGGGTGTCCCGGTAGCGCGATGGCGGCGGCGGCGGGCGGCGGGGCCGGCGGGGGCCGGCGGGAGCCTCCGCGCACGCTGCAGGGGCTGCTGGAGATGGCGGTGGCGGCCGGCGAGGCGCAGCCCGAGCCCCGCGAGCCCATGGGCGAGGAGGTGAGGGGGGCCCGGGGCCGGTTTGGGGTCTGGGGGCTTCTTTGGGGGGTCCCGGGGGGTCTTCGGGGATTTGGGGAGGTTTTGGGCTGATTTTGGGGGATCCCGCAGGTGATTTTGGGGGATTTTCGGGGCGGTCCCGGGGGTGGTTTCGGGGTGATTTTGGGGTTTTTTTTGGGGGTGATTTGGGCTAATTTGGGGGGATTTTTCGGGCCTGTCCCAGGGGTGATTTTGGGGTGGTTTGGGCTGATTTTGGGGGATCCCAAGGACTGGTTTTTGGGGATTTTTCGGGACTGTCCCATGGGTGGTTTCGGGGTGATTTTGGGGGTTTTTTTGGGGGTGATTTGGGCTGATTTTAGGAGAATTTTTTGGGGTGATTTGGGCTGATTTTGGGAGGATTTTCGGGGCTCCCAGGAGCTGATTTTCAGGGATTTTTCCGGGGGTGTTCGGGGAGTGATTTAGGGGTGGTTTCGGGGTGATTTAGGGGTGGTTTTGGGCTGATTTTGGGGTGGTTTCGGGGTGATTTTGGGGTGGTTTCGGGGTGATTTTGGGGGAATTTTTTGGGGTGGTTTGGGCTGATTTTCAGGGATTTTTCGGGGCGGATTTTGGGGCGATTTTGGCTGATTTCGGGGCAATCCCCGGGGCTGATTTTGGGGTAATTTTGGCTGATTTCGGGTGATTTCGGTCCCTCCCAGCGGCAGCGGTGGCTCCGCGCCGCCGTGTCCGAGGCGCTGGGGGGCCCGGGGGGTGATTTTGGGGTGATTTTGGGTGATTTCGGTCCCTCCCAGCGGCAGCGGTGGCTCCGCGCCGCCGTGTCCGAGGCGCTGGGGGGGCCCGGGGCTGATTTTGGGGTGATTTTGGCTGATTTTGGGTGATTTCGGTCCCTCCCAGCGGCAGCGGTGGCTCCGCGCCGCCGTGTCCGAGGCGCTGGGGGGGCCCGGGGGGGCCGGGGCCGAGCTGCGGCGCTGCCTCGGGGTCCTGGCCGGGCCCTGTCCGGGCGAGGCGGCGGCCGAGAGGGGCCCCGGGGACACCGCGGCGCACGAGAGGGCGCTGGAGGAGCTGGGGGAGCTCTGCGAGAGCCTGGACAACGCCACCGGTACGGACAGCGGTCAGCCAGGGGTCAGCGAGGGGGCTGGGGGGTCAGGGAGGGGTCAGTCAGGGGTCAGCGAGGGGGCTGGGGGGTCAGTCAGGAGTCAGTCAGGGGGCTGGGGTGGTCAGTGAGGGGTTTGGGGGTTAGTGAGGGGTTTGGGGGGTCAGGGAGGGGGCTGGGGGGTCAGGGAGGGGGCTGGGGGTCAGTCAGGGGTCACTCAGGGGTTTGGGGGGTCAGGGAGGGGGCTGGGGGTCAGTCAGGGGTCACTCAGGGGTTTGGGGGGTCAGGGAGGGGGCTGGGGGTCAGTCAGGGGTCAGTCAGGGGGCTGGGAGGGTCCTGGGGGTGTTGGGGTGGTCACTGAGGAGTCTGGGGGGGGTCACTGGGTGGTCAGTGAGGGGTGAGCCAGGGGGCTGGGGGGTCACTGAGGGGTCACTGAGGGGCTGGGGGTCACTGGGGGGGTCAGCGAGGGGTCTGGGGGGTCAGCGAGGGGTTTGAGGGGGTCCTGAGGGCTCTGGGGTGGTCACTGAGGGGTCACTGAGGGGTCAGCAAGGGGCTGGGGGGGTCAGTGAGGGGCTGGGGGGTCACTGGGTGGTCACTGAGGGCTCTGGGTGGTCACTGAGGGGTCCGTGGGTGGTCACTGGGGGGTCACTGGGGGGTCACTGGGGGGTCCGTGGTCACTCCCCGAGCAGCCCCCGCTCTCCCCCCCTCTGCCACCCCCAATTTCCCCCTTTTTCTCCCCAGATTGATTTCTGCTCTTTCGGAGCCGGTTCTGAGCCCCAATTTCTGTGTTTTTCCCCCCAAATTTCTGCTCTCTCTGGTGGGGCCCAGAGCCGGCTCCGAGCCCCAATTTCCATGTTTTTCTCCCCAGATTTCTGCTCGCTGGGGGTCACTGGGTGGTCCCTGGGTGGTCCCTGAGCACCGTCCGCTGCCTCCCCCCTTCTCCCACCCCCAGTTTCCCCGTTTTTCCCCCCAGATTTTTTGTCTCTGTTGGGCGGCCTGTAGGCACCGCAAAGCCCCAATTTCGGCGTTTTTCTCCCCAGATTTCTGCTCCCTCGGGGGCCTGGAGGCGGCGCTGGGGCTGCTGGGCCACCCCTGGGCCCCGCTGCGCTCGGGGGCCGCGCGGCTCCTGGGCCGGGTGGCCCAAAACCTGCCGGGGGCTCAGGCCCGGGCCCTGGCCCTGGGGGCTCTGCCCGCGCTGCTGGGGGCTCTGAGGGGGGACCCCGACCCCCGGGTGCCGCCCGCCGCCCTCTTCGCCATTTCCTGTGAGTTACTGACATTTTGGGGTGATTTATGGGGATTTTGGGCAATTTCGGGGCAATTTCGGGTGTCCTGGTGCTGGGTTTGGGGGCAGGTTTGGGGTGGGTTTGGGGGGTGCTGGGGGCTCTGAGGGGAGACCCCGACCCCCGGGTGCCGCCCGCTGCCCTCTTCGCCATTTCCTGTGAGTGACAGAGGGGTTTTGGGGTGATTTATGGGGATTTTGGGCAATTTGGGGAGATTTGGGGGTCCCAGGGGAGTTTGGGGTGGGTCTGAGGAGATCCTGGGGAGATTTCAGGAGATTTGGGGGGTCCTGGGGGGATCTGGGGGGGATTTGGGGGTCCTGGGGTGGTTTCGGGTGGGTTTGAGAGGTTTTTGGGGGGATTTCGGGTGGTTTTGGGGGGATTTGGGGGTCTTGGGAGAGTTTGGGGAGGAAAAACAAACCCAACAGGGAGATTTGGGGTGGATTTGGGGGTTATTGTTGGGGGGCTGATTTGGGGAGGCCTGGGGCAGATTTGGGGCTTTTTGGGGTGGTTTTGGGCGTTTCTGGGGCGGTTTTGGGGGTTTTCAGGGCAGTTTTGGGACTTCTCGGGGTGGTTTTGGGGCAGTTTTGGGGGTTTTCGGGGTGGTTTCGGTGGGTTTCCGGGGCGCTTTTGGCCGATTCTGGGCGTTTTCACCCCGTTTTCGCCCCCTCTCTCCCCAGGCCTGGTGCGGGCGCAGCCGGAGGGGCTGGAGCAGCTCGAGGCTCTGGGGGGGCTCGAGGTTTTGGGGGGGGCCCTGCAGAGCCCCCACCCCCCCCTGAGGGCCCGGGCGGCTTTTCTGCTGCACTGCCTGCTCAAGGAGCACCCCCGCCTCAAAGGTGAGCCCCAAAAACCCCCAAAATCGCCCCAAAAACGAGCCCAAAATCCCCCAGCAATGGCTGAGGAGCAAAACCCCAAAAGCCCCTAAAATAACCCCAAAATTCACCCCCAAAACCCCCCCAGAATCCCTTTCTTCACATCTCTGCTCCTTCCCGGGAGTCTTTAGGACCCCAAAATCCCTGAAATGACCCCAAAATCCCTGAAATGACTCCAAAATCCCCCAAAAACGATCCCAAAACCCCCCCAGTGCCGGCTGAAAAGCAAGACCCCAAAAACCCTTAAAATAACCCCAAAATTCCCCCCCAAAATCCCCTTCCTTGCTCCCCCCGCTCCTTCTTGGGAGTCTTTAGGACCCCAAAATCCCTGAAATGGCCCCAAAATCCCCCAAAACCACCCCAAAATCCCCCCAGCACTGGCTGAGGAGCAAAACCCCCAAAACCCCTAAAATAACCCCAAAATTCCCCCCAAAATCTCCCCAAAATCCCCTTCCTCACATCCCTGCTTCTTCTCGGGAGTCTTTAGGACCCCAAAATCCCTGAAATGACCCCAAAATCCCTGAAATGACTCCAAAATCCCCCAAAAACGATCCCAAAACCCCCCCAGTGCCGGCTGAGAAGCAAGACCCCAAAAACCCTTAAAATAACCCCAAAATTCCCCCCCAAAATCCCCTTCCTTGCTCCCCCCGCTCCTTCTTGGGAGTCTTTAGGACCCCAAAATCCCTGAAATGGCCCCAAAATCCCCCAAAACCACCCCAAAATCCCCCCAGCACTGGCTGAGGAGCAAAACCCCCAAAACCCCTAAAATAACCCCAAAATTCCCCCCAAAACCTCCCCAAAATCCCCTTCCTCACATCCCTGCTCCTTCCCGGGAGTCTTTAGGACCCCAAAATCCCTGAAATGACCCCGAAGTTCCCCAAAATGACCCCAAAATCCCCCAAAAATGACCCCAAATCCTCTCCTAAAACAAAACACAGTAAAACCCCAAAACCCCTAAAATACTTCCAAAATCTCCTCCAAAATCCCTTTCCTGGCTTTGAAAGCCCCCAAAATCCCCGAAACGGCCCCGGAATGACCCAAAATCGCCGGAAATGAACCCAGAATTCCCTAAGTCACACCAAAACCCCCAAAATTACTCCAAAATTTCTCCTAAAATAAAACACAATAAAACCCCTGAAACACCCCCAAAACCCTCCCCAAAAACCCCTTTCTTGCCCTTCCAAGACCCCAAAATCCCTGAAATGACCCCGGAATGACCCAAAATTGGCGGAAATGACCCCAAAATCCTCCAGAATGATCCCAAATGCTGCCTTAAATAAAACACAATAAAACCCCAAAAACGCCCCCAAAACCCCCCCCAAAACCCCTTTTCTGCCCTTCCAAGACCCCAAAATCCCTGAAACGCCCCCGGAATGACCCAAAACCGCCGGAAATGAGCCCAAAATCCCCTCCCGCAGGGCCCCTGGTGAGGCAGGGCTTGGTGGCCCGGCTGGCGACGCTGCTGCGCTCGGAGCACGACGGAGCCCACGAGCACGGCCTGGGGACCCTCTGCGGGTGGGTGAGACCCCCGGGGGGCTCCCCAAATTCCGGGGGGGGTCCCCAAAATCCCGGGAAATCCCAAAAATCCCGGGAAAAACGCAAAAATCCCGAAGGAAATCCGAAAATCCTGGGAAAAATGGCAGAATTCTGAAGAAAATGCCCCAAAAAAGGGCGGGCTAAGGTCACTCTGAGGGGGGGTTGAGACCCCCGGGGGGCTCCCCAAATTCATGGGGGGGTCCCCAAAATTCTGGGAAATCGCAAAAATCCCAGGAAAAACGCAAAAATCCAAAAATCCCGAAGGAAATCCGAAAATGCTGGAAAAAATGGCGGAATCCTAAGGAAAACCGCAAAAAAAAGTGGGGGAAAAGGGGGGGTTTGGGGTCACTCTGAGGGGGTTTGAGACCCCCGGGGGGCTCCCCAAATTCCGGGGGGGGTCCCAAAAATCCGGGAAATCCCAAAAACCCTGGGAAAAATCCGAAAAATCCCGGGAAAAATGCAAAAATTCAAAAATCGTGAAGGAAATAGCGAAATCCTGAGAAAAACCCCCAAAAAAAGGGGGGAAAGGGACCAAGGGAGGGGTTGGGGGGTTTGAGACCCCCGGGGGGATCCCCAAATTATGGGGGGGTCCCCAAAAATCCTGGGAAATCCCAAAAATCCTGGGAAAAATCAAAAATCCTGGAAAAATCAACGAATTATGGGAAAAATCCAAAAAATTCAGGAAAAACCCCCAAAAGCCCCAAAAATCCCGAGGGAAATCCCCAAATCCGGGGGGTTTTGGGGGTCCCTGGGGGTTTTGGGGTGTCCCGGGTTGATTTTGGGGCAGTTTTGGCCGATTTGGGGAGTCCTGGGCTGGTTTTGCCAACCCAAATTTCCCAAAATCGCCGTTTTTCACCCCAGAATTTCCCCGATTTCCCACGGGGGTGGATTTGGGGACGGTTTTTGGGGCAATCCCAGGAGGTTTGGGGTGAATTTGCGGCGATTCGGGGCTTTCTGGAACAATGGAGGTTTTTGGGAAGGCGATTTTCCCAAATTTGCCGTTTTTCACCCCAGAATTTCCCGGATTTCCCACGGGGGTGGATTTTGGGGGGCGGTTTTTGGGACGATCCCAGGAGGTTTTTGGGACGATCTCGGGAGGTTTTGGGGCGGTTTTTGGGGTGAATTTGGGGCAATTCGGGGATTTTTGGGACAATGGAGGTTTTTGGGAAGGCGAATTTCCCAAAATCGCCGGTTTTCACCCCAGAATTTCCTGGATTTCCCACAGAGGTGGGTTTGGGGGCGGTTTTTGGGGCGATCCCAGGGTGTTTGGGGCGGTTTTTGGGGTGAATTCGGGGCGATTTCGGGATTTCTGGAACAAAGGAGGTTTTCGAGAAGGCGGTTTTCCCAAATTCGCCGTTTTTCGCCCCAGTTTGGCCGCGGATTTCCCCGAGGGGGCGCGGGAGTGCCGAGCCCCCGCCCTGGGGCTGGAGGAGCTGCTCAGGGAGCGCCGGGAGCAGCTCCGGGGCCGCGACGAGTTCCAGGTGCTGGGTTCGGGGCAAAATCCCGGGATTTTGGGCAAAATCCGCGAGGGTTTGGGGCGGGAAAACCTCGGGGTTTGGGGGGGAAATTCCTGGAATTTTGGGGGGAATTCTCGGAGTTTTGGGTTGGAGGAAATGCCTTGGGTTTTAGGGGAGAAAAGTGGGATTTTGGGGGAAAAATCTGCAGAAATTTGGGGCAAATTCCTGGGATTTTGGGCAAAATCCATGAGGTTTTGGGAGGGGAAAAACCTCGGGATTTCGGGGGGGGGAAAAATCCGGGGGTTTTGGGGGAAATTCTCGGGGTTTTGGGGGTGGAAAATTCCAAGGATTTTGGGGCAAAATCCCGGGGTTTTGGGCGGGGGGGGAAGTGGAATTTTCTGTGGAATTTTGGGGGCAGAAATCCTGGGATTTTGGGGCAAAACTGGGATTTTTGGGGGGCAGGAAATCCGCAGGATTTTGGGGGGAAATCCCGAAATTTTGGCGGGGAAATCCCTGGGAATTTGGGGCAAATCTTTGGGATTTTGGGAGGAGGGAAATCCCGGAGATTTTGGGGCAGATCCTTGCAATTCTGAGGGGGGGAAATCCCTGGGAATTCTGGGGAAATCTGCAGGATTTTGGGGTAAAAACCCCGGAGATTTTTTGGGGATGAATCCTCGAGGTTTTGGGGTGAATTCCTGGGATTTTGAGGCTGAAGCCCCCCCGAAATTCCCCTTAGGAGGAGCTGGAATTCTGCGAGCGGCTGCTGCAGCTCTGCTTCGAGACCCCCCCCGAAGAAGCCACCATGGACCGGTGACCCCAAAAACGCCCGAAATCACCCCAAAAACCCCTCCCGTGGTGGGGGGGGGGGAGTCACCAAAACCCCCAAAATCCCCCCAAATCCCGCGGCCCCCCCCAATCCCGGGGGGAATAAACGCTCCAGGCCTGACCCGGGCTGAGGTTTTGGGCTCAAAAAGGGGCTGGGGAGCGTCATCGGTGACGTCATTGAGGAAAAAAGGGGAAAAAACCCCAAAATTCTGCGCCCCCCCCCCCCGCAAATTCAGCACCGCGGACAGCGCGGGGGCGGGGTTATGCTAATGAGGGGCGGGGTTATGATAATGCTATTTGGGGTGTGGTTATGTTAATTATGGTGTGGAGTTATGTTAATGAGGAATGTGAGCGTGGTTTTCCCGTTACCGTGGCAACCGCGTCCCGGTGGGCGGGACCCCCCCGCGCCCTCCTCGCTCCCCATTGGCCCGCCGCCGTTTCCCGCCGCCGTTCTCGCTCCCTATTGGCCCGATCGCGGCTCACCGGCGGCGTTCTGGCCGCTGATTGGTTACGGGGCGGTTACCGGCGGTTACCGGCGGGGCCTGAGGGCTCCGCCATGGCGGCCGCGCTGGAGGAGGCCGCGGGCACCGTGTGCTGGTGGGGGCTGTCCCCGGCCATCGATCTCCGCCTGCACCGTGAGCCCGCAGCCCGCCGCACCCCTCCCGCTGCCCGGTACCGCTGCCGGTGCCGCTCCCGGTGACCGCAGTCCCCTCACGTTCCCCGCAGTCCCCCCGGAGCCGGCGGAGGCCTCGGTGCTGTTGGTGGGGGCGGCCGAGGGTCGGCACCTGCTGATGACGGCGGCTCGGGCCCGCCGGGGACCCCCCCGCGACATCACCGTACGGACCGGGACCGGGGGGGGACAGCGGGAGGGGAAAATCGTGAGGGGGGAACCGGGAGGGGAGAACCGGGAGGGGACACCGGCAGGGGAAAACCGTGAGGGGAGAACACCGTGAGGGATGAACCGTGAGGGGACACCGGGAGTGGACATCGTGAGAGACGAACCATGAGGGGAAAACCATGAGGGAACCCCGGGAGTGGAACCGTGAGGGAAAAGCCGTGAGGGAGGAACCGGGAGTGGACACCGGGAGGGAACAACCCTGAGGGGAAAATCGTGAGGGGAGAACCGGGAGGGCTGAACCGGGAGTGGACACCGGGAGATCGATGAACCGTGAGGGATGAACGGTGAGGGATGAGCGGTGAGGAGACAGTCCTGAGGGGACACCGGGAGGGGAAAACCGTGAGTGGACATCGTGAGGGGAAAATCGTGAGGGGACACCGAGAGGGCTGAACCGGGAGTGGACACGGAGAGGGGAACCGTGAGGGGACACCGGGAGTGGAACAACCCTGACGGGACAGCGCGGGGGAAAACCGTGAGGAGAAACCGGGAGGGGAAAACCCTGAGGGGGCACCGGGAGTGGACACCGGGAGTGGACACCGGGAGTGGACACCGGGAGTGGACACCGGGAGTGGACAAGCGGGAGGAGAAAACCCTGAGGGGAGAACCGTGAGGGATGAATCGGGAGTGGACACAGTGAGGGGACACCGTGAGGGGAAAACCCTGAGGGGACACCGGGAGGGGAGAACCGGGAGGGGAAAACCGTGAAGGAGAGAACCGTGAGGGGACACCGGGAGTGGACAAGCGGGAAGGGACAACCCTGAGGGGAAAATCGTGAGGGGAAACCCGTGAGGGGACACCGGGAGGGAACAACCGTGAGGGGTCACCGGGCGCGGGGAGCGGCGAGGTCGCGGGTTCGCGGTGCCGGGAGGCTCGCAGGGCACCGGGGAGCAGGGGGAAGGCTCCGTGCGGGGGTTCCCGGGGCTCTCCCGGTGTTCCCGGGGCTCTCTCTGTGTTACCGGGGCTCTCTCTGTGTTCCCGGGGCTCTCTCTGTGTTCCCGGGCCTCTCCCGGCGTTCCCGGGCATCTCCCGGTGTTCCCGGGGCTCTCCCGGTGCTCCCGGCCTCTCCCGGTGCTCCCGGGCCTCTCCCGGTGCCCCCAGGTGTTCGTGGCCGAGCAGAGCCCCGAGCCCGTGGCTCGCCAGCTCCTCTTCCTCCTGCTGGCGCTGGAAGCCCCGGACCGCCCCAGGCCCGCAGGTACCGGCAGCCCCCCGCTGACCCCTCCGCTGACCCTCCCGCTGACCACCGCTGACCACCGCTGACCACCGCTGACCACCGCTGACCCTGCCGGTGTCCCCCGGTGTCCGCAGCCCGCGCCGCCGCCATCCTGGAGCTGCTGGGCTCCGGGAGCCTCCGGGCCGGCACGGCCGCGCTGCTGCGCGGGGCCGCGGGGCGCCTCCGCCGCTGGGTCAGCTCCGACCGCCACCGGGACCGGCACCGGGACCAGGACGGACCCGCCGAGCTGGGGCTCATGAAGGTCACAGCCGGGGCTGGGCGGGACCGGGCTCCTGTCCGGTACCGGGGTTCTGGGCTCCCCGGCGCTGTGCGGTACCGGCGCTGGGAGGTACCGGGGTTCTGGGACGGGTTCTGGGCTCCCCGGCGCTCTCCGGTACCGGCTCCTGTTCGGTACCGGGGTTCTGGGACGGGTTCTGTGCTCCCCGGCGCTGTCCGGCACCGGCTCCTGTCCGGTACCGCGGTTCTGGGCTCCCCGGCGCTGTCCGGTACCGGGCCGCTCCTCCCTCCCGCAGTGCCGGGACCGGGACGCGCTGGAGGCGGTTCTGCGGCGCTGGGAGCGGGCGCTGCCGGGCCCGGGGCCGGTACCGGAGGCGGAACCGGGACCCCCGGGACCCCCGGGACCCCCGGGCTGGGACCGGCGGCTGCGGAGGCGCCTCGGGCCCCGTTACGAGTCCCGGGCGGCGGTGGCGGACTGGGAGCTGCGGATGGCGCTGCACCCGCGGGGGGTAACGGGGGAAACCGGGGGGAAACCGGGGGGAAACCGGGGGAGTAACGGGGGGAAACCGGGGGAAACGGGGGGTAAAACCGGGGGGAAACCGGGGGGAAACCGGGAGGGTAACGGGGGGAAACCGGGGGTAACCGGGGGAAAAACCGGGGGTAACCGGGGGAAAAACCGGGGGGAAAAACCGGGGGGAAAAACCGGGGGGTAACGGGGGGAAACCGGGCGGAAAACCGGGGGAAACCGGGGGTAAAACCGGGGGAAACCGGGGGGTAACGGGGGGAAAACCGGGGGGAAACCGGGGGAAAAACCGGGAGGGTAACAGGGGGAAATGGGGAAAACCGGGGGGGAAACCGGGGGGAAAACCGGGGGTAGCGGGAGGAAAACCGGGGGGACACCGGGGAAGCCCTGGGGACATCGGGGGGGTAACGGGGGCTCCGGGGGGGAAAAGCGGGGAGGAAGAGGGGACACCGGGGGTAAAACCGGGGGTAGAACCGGGGGGACACCGGGGGTAGAACCGGGGGGACATCGGGGGAGGACAGGGGAAGCCTTGGGGACACCGGGGGGGTTCGGGGGACACCGGGGGGGTTCCGGAGAAGCCTTGGGGACCCCGGGGCCGCCCCGGGGGGGTCTCCGTGCTCCCGGCGGGCCCCGTGACCCCCCCCCGGTGCCCCCGAGGCCTCCGCGGTGTCCCCGGCCGAGTTCGGGCGCTGGCGCGAGAGCGGCGACGCCTTCGGGGGAGGGGGCGCGACCCCCAACCCCACCCTGCTGAGCGACCCCCGGCCCCGAGCCGTGAGTGGGGGGGGTCCGGGGGGGTCCTGGGGGGGGTCACCGGTGTCCGGGGGGGGTCACCGGTCACTCTGTGCCCCCCCGGCCCCAGGACGGACAATCGGTGTCGCCCCCCGGGTATTGGGGGGACACCGCGACCGGACCCTTCCTCAGCTTCGGCCTCGACCCCGGCGAGCTCCGGAGCCCCCCCAAGGTGCGGGGGGGGGGTTTAAATGGGGAGGGGGGGGTTGAAGGGGGGGTGAGGGTCTCTCACGGGACCCCCCCCCCCCAGACGGCCACCGAGGTGTCCCTGGCGGTGGTCACGGCGCTGCTGCAGGAGCTGCTCACCGGGGACCCCCCCCAAGAGGAGCGGGACCCCCCCGGGGACACCCCCGGGCACCGGGACCCCCCCCAAGAGGAGCGGGACCCCCCCCAAGAGGAGCGGGACCCCCCCGGGGACGATTCCAGCCCGCTGGGTGAGTGACCCCCCCCCGTGTCCATCCGTGTGTCCATCTGTGTCCATCCCGTGTCCCTGACCCCCCAAATCCTCCCCAGATCCCCCAAAATCCTTCCCTGACCCCCCCAGGACCCCCCCAGGACCCCCCCAAACACCCCCCAGGACCCCCCCTGACCCCCTCATAGCCCCCAAACACCCCCCTGACCCCCTCATAGCCCCCAAATTCCCCCCCTGACCCCCCCGTGCCCCCCCGCAGGACCCCTGGCTCCGCTCCCGCTCCGGGTCCGGTTCCTGCCCTTGGGGGGCCCCCCCGCGACCCCCGCCCGCCTCGGGGGGCTCTGCCGGCTGCTGGTGCTGGGCTGGAGGTGGGCGGGGGTCCGGGGGGGGGCCCGGGGGGGTCTCGGGGGGATTTGGGGGGTCCCGGGGCTTTTTGGGGAGGTTTTGAGGGGGTTTTGGGGGGTCCCGGAGTGGGAGGGGGGGATTTGGGGAAGGTTGGGGGGTCCTGAGAGGATTTGGGGGGTTCCGGGGGGGGGTTTGGGGGGTCCTGGGGGATCTGAGGGGGATTTGGGGGACATTTGGGGGGTCCCGGGGGGATTTGGGGTGGATTTGGGGGGTCCTGAGAGGATTTGGGGGCTCCTGGGGGGTCCCGATGAGGATTCGGGGGTCTCGGGGGGTCCTGGGGGATTTGGGGGGGATTTGGGGGGTCCCGATGTAGATTTGGGGGGTCCTGGGGGGTCCCGGGGGGTCTCAGCCTCACCCGGCGGTCAGTGCGGGGATCCCGAAATGAGTCTGGGGTCTGCCGCAGGTCGCTGCCGGCGCTGACCCCCGAGCTGGGGGCGCTGGCGGCTCCCGGGGCCACGCTGCTGCTGGAGCTGCCCACGTGGGTGCCGCGCCCCCTCCCCAAATTACCCTGCCCGGGACCCCCCCCCGACGCCCCCTCCCCAAATTACCCTGCCCGGGACCCCCCCCGGGACCCCCTCCCCAAATTACCCTGCCCGGGACCCCCCCGACTCCCCCTCCCCAAATTACCCATCCCCGGAGCCCTCCGATGCCCCCCCCCCAAATTACCCCCGGAGCCCCCCCCGGGACATCCCCGGGACCCCCTCCCCAAATTCCCCTCCCCAAATTTCCCCCCCCCGGGCCCCACTGACCCCCCCAGGCCCCACTGACGCCCCCTCCCCAAATTCCCCCCCCAGGTTCGTGCCCCCCCTGCGCCCCCCCCAGCTCGAGGCGCTGCGGGCGCGGGCGGCGGCGCTGGCGGGGGCGGGGGGCTTCGAGCCCTGGGGGGGGCCCGGGGAGCCCCCGGCCCACGCGCGCTTCCGCAGGGCGCCCCCGCCCTGAGACCCCTCCCCAAATTGTCCTCTCGGTGCCCGAGACCCCTGCCCCAAATCACCCCCCAGAACCCCCCCAAATCGCCCTCCCTGTCCCCGAGACCCCTCCCCAAAGTTCACTCCCAGACCCCTCCCCGAATTGTCCCATCAGCCCCCCCAGACCCCTCCCCAAATTTTCCTCTCAGTGCCCCCAGACCCCTCCCCGAATTGTCCTCTCGGTGGCTGAGACCCCCGCCCCAAATTACCCCCCCAAAACCACCCCAAATTTCCCTCTCAGTCCCTGAGACCCCTCCCCAAATTCTCCCATCAATCCTTGAGACCCCCGCCCCAAATTACCCCCCCGAACCCCCCCAAATCACCCTCCCTGTCCCTGAGACCCCTCCCCAAATTATCCCACCTAATCCTTGAGACCCCCGCCCCAAAACCCCCCCTAAATTCGCCCCAGCTCTGAGACCCCCCCCTCAAATCCTCCCCAAAATCCCCCCCCCGGGACCCCCAAATCCCCCCCAGGACCCCAAAATCCGGCCCTGGGACCCCCCAAATTCCCCAAATCCCCCCCAGGACCCCCAAATCCCCCCCAGGACCCCAAAATCCGGCCCTGGGACCCCCCAAATTCCCCAAATCCCCCCCAGGACCCCCAAACCCCCTCCCACGCCCCCCCTTAGGCCCCGCCCCCTCCCATTCATAACCGCGCCCCCTCCCGAGGCCCCGCCCCCTCCCATTCATAAAGCGCCGCCGCTTTCCCACGGCTCCGCTCCCGCAGGTACCGGGGGGGGTCATTTTGGGGAGGGGTCCCGGGGGGTTTTGGGGGGTCCTGAGGGGTTTTTGGGGGGTCCTGAGGGGTCCTGGGGGGTCCCCGGGTGTGTTCGGTGGGGTCCCAGGGGGTTTTGGGGGGAGGTTTTGAGGGGATTTGCGGAGTTTTTGGGAGGTTTTGGGGGGATTTGCGGAGTTTTTGGGAGCGGTGATTTGGGGAGGGGTCTCGGGGTCCTTGGGGGGGTCCTGGGGGTCCTGGGGGGTCCCGGGATTTTGGGGAGGGGGATTTTTGGGGGGGTCTCAGTGTCCCGGGGGGGGTCCTGGGGGTGTTCGGGGGGGTCCCAGGGAGTTTTGGGGGAGGTTTTTGGGGGGATTCGGGGAGGTTTTGGGAGCGGTGATTTGGGGAGGGGTCTCAGGGTCCTGGGGGTGTTTTTTGGGGGAGGATTTTGGGTGGAAATTGAGGGATTTTGGGGAGGATTTTTGGGATTTTGGGAGGAAATTTTGGGTGGAAAATTCAGGGATTTTGGGGAGGATTTTTGGGGTTTTTTTGGGGGGACATTTTGGGTGGGAATTGAGGGATTTTGGGGAGGATTTTTGGGGGGGAAATTTTGGGTGGGAATTGAGGGATTTTGGGGTCCGGGTGGTTTTTTGGGAAGGAATTTTTGGGGGGCGATTTTTGGGTGGGAATTGAGGGATTTTGGAGTTTTTTTGGGAAGGGATTTTGGGTGTCCCGGGTTTTGTGGGGGGGGTCTCAGGGTCCTGGGGGGGTCCCAGGGAGTTTTGGGGGAGATTTTGGGGGAATTCGGGGGATTTTTGGGAGCGGTGATTTTGGTGGGGGGTCTCAGGCTCCCGCTGGGGATTCCCCGGTTTTTTGGGGCAATTTTGGGGATTTTCGGGGATTTTTTTGGGGGGGGGTCTCCGCGTCCTGGCTGCCCTTGGGGAGGGGGTGGGGGTGGGGGTGGGGCCGGCTAAAAATAGCCCCTTATCAGCCCCTCCCCCTCCCTTATCAGCGCCGGCCCCAAATAGGGGCGGGTTTGGGGTGGGGGAGGGGCGGTTGGAATTTTGGGGGGGTCCCGTGACCCCCCCGTGACCCCCGCGTGACCCCCCCGTGACCCCCCCGTGACCCCCCCGTGTTTCGCAGCAGCCCCAGGAATGGCCGAGGAGTGAGTGGGGGTCGTGGGGGGAGGGGGGGGGGCTCAATTTGGGTGGGAATTGGGGGATTTTGGGGGGGATTTTTCGGGGGAGGATTTTGGGGGTTTTGGGGGGGATTTTGGGGTATTTTTGGGGAGGATTTTTGGGGTCCGGGTGCTTTTTGGGGAGGATTTTTTGGGGCTTTTTGGGGGGAGGAATTTTGAGGTTTTTTGGGTGGGAATTGAGGGATTTTTGGGGTCCGGGAGGTTTTGGGGAGGATTTTTTGGGGTTTTTTTAGGGGGAAATTGAGGGATTTTGGAGTCCAGGAGGCTTTTGGGGAGGGTTTTTTGAGGGGAGGATTTTTGGGGGAAATTTTGGGTGGGAATTGAAGGATTTTGAGATCTGGGAGGCTTTTGGGGAGGATTTTTTGGGGATTTTTTGAGAGGATTTTGGGGAGGAAATTGAGGGATTTTGGGGTCCAGGAGGTTTTTGGGGGGGTTTTTTGGGGGGAAGATTTTTGGGGGGGATTTTGGGGTCCGGGTGTTTTTTGGGGAGGATTTTTGGGTTTTTTGGGGGGGATTTTGGGGTCCGGGTAATTTCTGGGGTTTTGGGGGGAGGGTCTCACCCATTTTTGGGTTCCCTAACCCCATTTTTGGCCTCTCTCACCCCATTTTTGGCCACTCTCACCTCATTTTTGGCCTCTCTAACCCCATTTTTGGCCTCTTTAACCCCATTTTTGGCCTCTCTAACCCCATTTTTGGCCTCTCTAACCCCATTTTTGGGGTCTCTAACCCTCCCCTCTCCCCCCCCAGGGAGGACACCCCGGTGAGACCCCTCCCCAAATTCCTCTCCCCCCTCCCCCTCCCCCCAATTTTGGGGACCCTCCCCCATTTAACCCCTCCCCCGCCGCGGCGCAGCGACCCCCGGAGAAGGAGGAGGAGGAGGAGGAGGAGGAGGAGGAGGGGGGGGAGGAAGGCGGAAAAGCCCCCCCGGAGCCGCCCCCTGCGCCCCCTCCCCTGCGCCGCAAATCCTCGGCCAATTACCGCGGCTACGCCGTGGAGCCGCACGCCAAGGTGGGAGCCCCGGAACGGCCCCAAAACGCCCCAAAAACCGCCCCCAAAACCCCCTCCCCACCCAAAAAATCACAAAGGTAGCGAAAAACCAAAAAAAACCCCAAAAAAATGAGAAAGATAGCAAAAAAACTAAAAAAAAATCCTCAAAAAAATCAAAAAACAACCCAAACTCCCAGACCCCAAAATCCCTCAGTTCCTACCCAAAATCCACCCCAAAAAACCCAAAATCCGCCCCAAAACCCCCCCGGAGCCGCAAATCCTCGGCCAATTACCGCGGCTGCGCCGTGGAGCCGCACGCCAAGGTGGGAGCCCCGGAACGGCCCCAAAACGCCCCAAAATCCACCCCAAAATCCCCCCCGGAATCCCCAACCCCTCCCAGAAATCAGAAAAGTAGCGAAAAACCAAAAAAAAAAACCCCAAAAAATGAGAAAGATAGCAAAAATCCTGAAAAAACCACCTCAAAAATTAAAAAATTAACCCCCAAAATCCCCCAGTTCCTGCCCAAAATCCACCCCAAAAAAAACCCCAAAAAAACTCGAAGTCCCCAAAAATCCACCCCCAAAACCCCTCCCCGTAAATCACAAAGGCAGTGAAAATCAAAAAAAAAAAACCCCAAAAAAATCACAGAGATACAAAAAAACCTAAAAATCAACCCAGACCCCAAAATCCCTCAGTTCCTACCCAAAATCCACCCCCAAAAACCCAAAGTCCCCAAAAAACTCCAAAAAACCACCCCAAAACCCCTCCCATAAATCACAAAGGTAGCGAAAAAGCAAAAAAAAAACCCCAAAAAAATCACAAAGGTACCAAAAAAAACACCTCAAAACTTAACAACCCAGACCCCAAAATCCCTCAGTTCCTACCCAAAATCCTCCCCAAAACCCCACCCCAAAAGCCCAAAGACCCCAAAAAAACCCCAAAAAACCACCCCAAACTCCCTGAAATCCCCCCCAAAAACAACCAAAAAAACCTCAAACCCCTCCCCCTAAAAACCCCAAAATCCCTCAATTCCCACCCAAAATCCCCCCCCACAAAAACCCCAAAATCCCTCAATTCCCACCCAAAATCCCCCCCCAATAAAAACCCCCAAAATCCCTCAATTCCCACCCAAAATCCCCCCCCATAAAAACCCCAAAATCCCTCAATTCCCACCCAAAATCACCCCCCCCCCCCAAATTCTGACCCCAAATTTCCCTCCCCCAGAGAAAATCCAAAATTTCGGCGTCCCGGAAGCTGCAGCTGAAGGTGAGGGGGGGTCCCTGGGGGTCCCCAAATTTTTTTGGGGGAGATTTCCCAAATTTTGGGGCCTCTATGGAGGGTCCCTAAATTTTGGGGGCATCCCTGAATTTTTTGGGGGGGAATCTCCTGATTTTGGGGTCCCCAAATTTCCCCCCCCCCACCAGAGAAAATGGCAGCTCTCAACTCAACCCAAATCCCAGGGATTTGCCCCAGAATTTCGGGGGCGGTTCCCTGATTTTTTTTGGGAACTTCTGGGGGGTTTCCCAAATATTTTTTGGGGGCTCCCCTAATTTTTTGGGGGGAGGGGGGTCCCCAAATTTTAATTTTTTTTGGTGGGGAGGGTCCCCAAATTCCCTCATTTCCCGCAGCTCTCAACTCAACCCAAATCCCAGGGATTTGTCCCCAAATTTCAGGGGCATTCCCCTGATTTTTTTGGGAACTTCTGGGGGTGTCCCTAATATTTTTGGGGGGGGGCTTCCCAAATATTTTTGGGAGTGGGGGAGTTCCCCAAAAATTTTTTTGGGAGGGTCCCCAAATTTCCCTGATTCCCGCAGCTCTCAGCTCAACTCAGCCCAACCCAAATCCCAGGGGTTTGTCCCCAAATTTTGGGAATGGTCCCCTGATTTTTTTGGGGCACTTTTGGGGGGGGATCCCAAATATTTTTTTGGGGTGGGGTCCCCTAATTTTTTTTTGATGGAGAGGGTCCCAAATTTCCTCATTTCCTGCAGCTCTCAACCCAACCCAAATCCCAGGGATTTGCCCCAAATTCCGGGGGCATTCCCCTGATTTTTTGGGGGCTTTTCCAAGTATTTTTTGTGGGGTGAGGTCCCCAAATTTTTTAGGGGGCCCCCCAAATTTTTTTTTTTTGTGGGGAATCCCCAAATTTCCCCGTTTCTGGCAGCCCTCAACTCAACCCAAATCCCAGGGATTTGCCCCAAAATTCCGGGGGCATTCCCCTGATTTTTTTGAGGGGAGTTTCCCAAATATTTTTGGGGGTGGGGGGGCGCCCCCCAAATTTCCCGTTTTCCCCCCAAATTCCGCGCCCCCCCCAGACGCTGCTGCTGCAGAGGGCGAAGCGGGAGCTGGAGAAGGAGGAGCAGGAGAGGGCGGCCGAGAAAATTCGGGTGCTGGGGGAGCTCTGCCCCCCCCTGGGCGCCCTGGAGGGGCTGGGGGCGGCCGAGCTGCAGGTGGGGGGCGCTGGGGGGCACTGGGAGGGACTGGGGGG
>JAMPIT010000248.1:0-74553 GCA_026261815.1 Monarcha castaneiventris obscurior
CCCCACCCCAAAATTGGGACCCCCCACCCCAAAACTGGGACCCCCACCCCAAAATTAGGACCCCCAAAAAATCCCCCAGGGGCCTGGAACCGCCCCAATTCCAAGGCCTGGAAATGGCTCCCAAAAATGGGACCCCTTCCCAAAATTGGGACCCCCCACCCCAAAATTGGGACCCCCCACCCCAAAACTGAGACCCCCTCCCTAAAATTGGGACCCCCACCCACAACTGAGACCCCCACACCAAAGTTGGGACCCTCAAAAAAACCTGGAACCACCTCAATTCCAAGGCCTGGAAATGGCTCCCAAAACTGGGAACCCTCACCCCAAAATTGGGACCCCTCACCCCAAAATTGAGACCCCTCCCCAAAATTGAGACCCCCACACCAAAATTGGGACCCTCACCCAAAAATTGGGACCTCACTGCAAAACTGGGACCCCCCAAAAAATCCCCAGGGGCCTGGAACCGCCCCAATTCCAAGGCCTGGAAATGGCTCCCAAAAATTGAGATCCCTCCCCAAAACTGGGACCCCTCCCTAAAATTGGGACCCCCACCCCAAAATTGGGACCCCCCACCCCAAAATTGGGACCCCCACCCCAAAATTAGGACCCCCAAAAAATCCCCCAGGGGCCTGGGATCCCTCCCTGGATCCTCCTGGGCCTGGAACCACCCCAATTCCAAGGCCTGGAAATGGCTCCCAAAAGTGGGACCCCCACCCCAAAATTGAGACCCCTCCCTAAAATTGGGACCCCCACCCCAAAACTGAGACCCCCCACACCAAAGTTGGGACCCCCACCCCAAAATTGAGACCCCACTGTGAAACTGGGACCCCCAAAAAAACCTGGAACCACCTCAATTCCAAGGCCTGGAAATGGCTCCCAAAAATGGGACCCCTTCCCAAAATTGAGACCCCCCCACCCCAAAATTGAGACCCCCACCCTAAATTTGGGACCCCTCCCTAAAATTGGGACCCCCCCCACCCCAAAATTGGGACCCCGACCCCGAAGTTGGGACCCCCAAAAAATCCCCCAGGGGCCTGGAACCACCTCAGTTCCAGGGCTTGGAAATGGCTCCCAAAAATGGGACCCCTCCCCAAAACTGGGACCCACCCACCCCAAAATTGGGACCCCCCCCTCAAAATTGAGACCCCACCCCAAAATTGAGACCCTTCTCCCCAAAACTGGGACCCCCAAAAACCCCCCCGGGGCCTGGGACCCCTCCTTGGATCCTCCTGGGCCTGGAACCACCTCAATTCCAAGGCCTGGAAATGGCTTCCAAAAATGGGACCCCTCCCCCAAAAAACCCCCACCCCAAAATTGGGACCCCCACCCCAAAATTGAGACCCCCACCCCAAAACTGAGACCCCCTAAACCCCCCCCAGGGCTTGGGACCCCCCTCCCGGCTCCTCCTGGGGTTGGGATCTGCGGGGTCTTGGATTTAATTCCAGGTTCGGGACCTTCCCCCCCCCCAAAAAAAAGGGGCCGGGACCCCTCCCCAAAAAACAAGGGGCCGGGACCCCTCCCCTAAAAAAAGGGGCCGGGACCCCCCCAGGATGGAGCCCCCGACCTGCGGCAGCCCCGGGGAGTGGCACCGGTGAGGGGGGGGCGGGATTGGGGGGGGGGGGGGACACCTGGGACCCCCCCAGTGACCCCAAAATGTCCCCAAATGTCCCAAAATGTCCCAAAATGTCCCCCCAAAGCCCCCCAGTGACCCCCCAAATGTCCCCCCAGTGACCCCAAATGTCCCCAGTGACCCCCCCAATGCCCCCCCCAGGGACCCACACAATGTCCCCGATGACCCCAAATGCCCCCCGATGCCCCCCAAAGCCCCCCAATGTCCCCCCAATGTCCCCCCACTGACCCCCAGTGACCCCAAATGCCCCCCAAAGCCCCCCATGACCCCAAATGTCCCCCCGAATGTCCCCCAAAGCCCCCCAATGCCCTCCAATGCCCCCCCAGTGACCCCAAATGCCCCCCAAAGCCCCTCAGTGGCCCCCCAATGCCCCCCAAATACCCCCCAGTGCCCCCCAAAATCCCCCCAATGCCCCAGTGACCCCAAATGCCCCCCAATGCCCCCCAAAATCCCCCCAAAGCCCCTCAGTGACCCGCCAATGCCCCCCAAATGCCCCCCAAAGCCCCCCAGTGACCCCCAGTGCCCCCCCCGTTCCCGCAGCTCCCCCCGGGACTGGCGCTCGCTGCTGCCCGAGCTGGCCCAGATGGTGCCGTGGCCCCGCGGCGGCGGAGGGGGGCGCTCCGAGGTACCGGGGGGGCACCGGGGGCACCGGGGGGGCACCGACAGGGGGGCACTCCGAGGTACCGGGGGGGCACCGGGGGGCACCGGGGGGGACACGGGGGCACCGGGGGGACACTCCGAGGTACCGGGGGGGCACCGGGGGGGACACACCACACACCCACTCCGAGGTACGGGGGGGACCGGGGGCACACCGGCGCTCCAAGGTACCGGGGGGGCACGGGGGGCACCGGGGGGCACCGGGGATCATTGGGGGGCACCGGGGGGACGGGCACCGGAGAGCATCGGGGGGCAATCCGAGGTACCGGGGGGGGCACCGGGGAGGGACACCGTGGGGGAAACGGGGGGACACCGGAGGGGATCCCGGGGGGGGGACAGGGGGACACCGGGGGGCACCGGGATCACAGCCCGTGTGTGCCCCCCCCCCCCCACTCCCGGTGTGCCCCCCCCCCCACTCCCGGTGCCCCCCCCCAGGTGCAGGTGCTGCAGAACGTTCTGGGCTACCTGGAGTTCCTGCAGGAGCGCGTGCGGGCGGCGCGGGCGGCCGCGGGTCCGCCGGGACCCCTCCCCAAATTCTGAGACCCCCCCTCCCCAAAATTTAGGGACCCCCCCCAAATCCTCCAAGACCCCCCCAAAATCCTCCAGACTGCCCCAAAACTCCTCCGTTTATTTAAAGCCCTCCCAACCCTCCCCAAAATCCTTTAGAGCCCTTCCCGGACCCCTCCCCAAATTTAGGGACACCTCCCCAAATTCTGAGACCCCTCCCCAAAATTTAGGGACCCCCACAAATCATCCAGACCCCCCCCAAACTTCTCCGTTTATTTAAAGCTCCCCCAACCCTCCCCAAGACCCTTTAGAGCCCCCCCCCGATCCCACCCGAATTTAGGGACCCCTCCTCAATTTAGGGACCCCTCCCCAAATTTAGAGACCCCTCCCCAAATTTAGGGACCCCCCCAAATCCTCCAGACCCCCCCCAAATCATCCAGACCCCCCCCAAAACTCCTCCGTTTATTTAAAGCTCCCCCAACCCTCCCCAAGACCCTTTAGAGCCCCCCCCACATCCCACCCAAATTTAGGGACCCCCTCCCCAAATTTAGAGACCCCTCCTCAATTTAGGAACCCCCCCAAATCCTCCAGACCCTCCCCAAATCCTCCAAACCCCCCCAAAACTTCTCAGTTTATTTAAAGCCCCTCCAACCCCCCCAAAACCCTTTAGAGCCCCCCCCCGATCCCACCCGAATTTAGGGACCCCCTCCCCAAATTCTGAGACCCCTCCCAACCCACCCCCCCAAACCCAACCCCCAACCCCCCCAAACCAACCCCTCCCCAAATTTAGAGACCCCTCCTCAATTTAGGAACCCCCCCAAATCCTCCAGACCCTCCCCAAATCCTCCAAACCCCCCCAAAACTTCTCAGTTTATTTAAAGCCCCTCCAACCCCCCCAAAACCCTTTAGAGCCCCCCCCCGATCCCACCCGAATTTAGGGACCCCCTCCCCAAATTCTGAGACCCCTCCCAAGCCCCTTTAGACCCCCCCAAATCCCCTTTAAATCCCCCAGACCCCTCCCCAAATTATCCGAACCCCCCCAAATCCCCCCAAAATCCCCTTTAAATCCCCCAGACCCCTCCCCAAATTATCCGAACCCCCCCAAATCCCCCCAAAATCCCCTTTAAATCCCCCAGACCCCTCCCCAAATTATCCGAACCCCCCCAAATCCCCCCAAAATCCCCTTTAAATCCCCCAGACCCCTCCCCAAATATCCCGAACCCCCACCCAAATCCCCCCAAAATCCCCTTTTAAAATCCCCCAGACCCCTCCCCAAATTATCCGAACCCCCCAAACCCCCCAAAATCCCCTTTAAATCCCCAGACCCCTCCCCAAATTATCCAAACCCCCCCAAATCCCCCAAAATCCCTTTTAAACCCCCCAGACCCCTCCCCAAATTATCCAAACCCCCCCAAATCCCCCAAAATCCCTTTTAAACCCCCCAGACCCCTCCCCAGATTATCCAAAGCCCCCCAAATTCCCCCAAAAACTCCTTAAAAACCCCCCAAAATCCCCTTAACCCCCAGACCCCCCCAAATTATCCAACCCACCCAAATCCCCCCAAAATCCCTTTAAACCCCCAGACCCTCCCCAAATACCCAAAACCCCCCAAAACCCCAAAATCCCCCCCAACCCCCTACAACACACCCAGACCCCTCCCCAAATTATCCAAAACCCCCCAAAATCCCCCCAAAATCCCCTTTAAACTCTCCCAGACCCCCCAAAATCCACCCCAAATCCCTTTGAAACCCCCCCAAATCCCCTTTAAACCCCCCAGACCCCTCCCCAAATTACCCAAGCCCCCCCAAATCCCCCCAAAATCCCCTTTAACCCCCCCCAGGGCTCCCCCCCTGCGGGGACACCTCGGAGCCGCCCCCCCCCAGCCTTGGGGGCACCGTGCCCAGGTGGGGACATTTTTTGGGGTATTTTTGGGGCGATTTGGGACTTTTTAGGGAGTCGGGGGCATTTTTGGGGCGATTTTGGAGTTTTTGGGTGGTTGGGCGACATTTTTGGGGGGGATTTGTGTTTTTTGGGGGGAAATTTGGGGTTTTTTGGAGTTTTTTGGAGGGGGTTTGGGGGTTTTTTTGAGGGAGATTTTGGGGGGAAAATTGGGGGATTTTTGAGGGGAAATTTTGAGGTTTTTTGGGGAAAATTTTGGGTGGTTTTGGGGGGCAATTTTGGGATTTTTTTTGGAGTTTCTTGGGGGAGTTTTGGAGGAAAAATCTGAGGAGTTTTGGGGGAGAAATTCGGGATTTTTGAGGGAAAATTTTGGGGGTTTTGGGGGGATTTTCAGAGAAAAAATTTTTGAGGGAAAATTTTGGGGGGAAATTCGGGATTTTTGAGGGAAAATTTGGGAGGGTTTGGGCGGAAATTTTGGGGGTTTTTGGGGGAAATTTTGGGGGGAAATTTTGGTGTTTTGGGTGGAAATTTTGGGGGGAAATTTTGGGGTTTTTGAGGGAAAATCTTGGGATTTTTGGGGGGAAATTTTGTGGGCTTTTTGTTGGTTTTTTGTGGAGTTTTGAAGAGAAAATTTTCGAGGTTTTGGGGTATTTTCGGGTTTTTTTTGGGGGTGTTTCGGGGGATTTTTGCTGCCCCACCCAGGGAGGAAGAAGACGAAGAAGAGGAAGAAGAAGAGGAAGAAGAAGAGGAGGAGGAGGAGGAAGAGGAGGGGGACACCAGTCCCTGGCTGTGCCAAACTGGGCTGGACTGGGAGCTACTGGGAGCGGCCGGGGGGGGGTCCCTGAGCCCCCCCCAGCCCCGGGGGGGGGTCCTGGGGCTCAGCCCCTCCCTCCTCGCCCCCCCCGAGCCCCCCGAGCCCCCCGAGGGCGTGGTCAGAGGTGGGGGAAGGGAAATTTGGGGCAAATTCCAGGGGATTTGGGTTTTTTGGGGTTTTTTTGGGGGGGGATTTGGGTGGAAATTTGGGTTTTTTGGGGGTTTTTAGGGGGGTTTTTTGGGGGTGGGGTTTAATTTTGAGGGGTTTTGGGAGAGTTGTGAGGGGAAATTTGGGGGGTTTTTGTGGGTTTTGGGGGGTTTTTAGGGGGGTTTTGGGGAAATTTGGGATGGGTTTGGGTTTTTGAGGCTTTTATGGCGGAATTTGGGGGTTTGGGGAAAATTTGGGGGGTTTTTAGGGGGATTTTGGGGAAAATTTGGATGGTTTTGGTTTTTTGGGGCTTTTTGGGGGGGAAATTTGGGAGTTGTGAGGTTTTTGGGGGGGAATTTGGGGGAAATTTGGGGGTTTTAGGGGGAATTTCGGGGAAATTTGAGATGGTTTGGGGTTTGGGGTTTTTTTGGGGGGGAATTTGGGGTTTTGGGGCAAATTTGGGGGTTTTGGGGCAGTTTTGATGTTTTTTTGGGGATGGGTTGGTTTTATTGGGAGGATTTGGGGGTTTTAGGTGCAAAATTTGGGGCTTTTGTGTGAAATTTGGGCCATTTTGGGGTTTGGGTGGAAGCTGAGGGAAATTTGGGGGAGATTTTGATGGATTTGGGAGGTTTTGGGGTGGTTTTTTTTAGGGTTTTTATTAGAGAGTTTTGGGAGCGGTTTTTGGGGGGATTTGGGAGGAAAACGGGGAATTTTTGGGGAGATTTGGGGTGGTTTTGGGGTCACTTTTTGTCCCCCTCCCCCCAGAGCTGTTCCCGGATGCTCAGCTCAGCCCCCAGGTGGGTGTAGCCCCTCCCCCACCCCCAAATGTCACCCCAAATTTCACCCTAAATGTCACCCCAAATGTCATCCTCAGTGTCACCCCCAAATTTCACCCTAAATGTCACCCCAAATTTCACCCTAAATGTCACCCCAAATGTCACCCCAAATGTCATCCTCAGTGTCACCCCCAAATTTCACCCCAATTTTCACCCCAAATGTCACCCTAAATGTCACCCCTACAGCGTCATCCTCAGTGTCACCCCAAATGTCACCCCAAATGTCACCCTCACTGTCACCCCCGAATTTTATGTCACCCCTACAGTGTCACCCCAAATGTCACCCTCAGTGTCACCTCCCCAGTGTCACCTCCTGCTGCCCTCCCCCCTGAACGTCACCCTGTCACCCCCAGTGTCACCCTGTCACCCCCTGAATGTCACCCAGATGTCACCCCTACAGTGTCACCTTCCCCAGTGTCACCTCCTGATGTCACCCCCCTGAATGTCACCCCCCGATGCCACCCCCAGTGTCACCCCTTGTTCAGTGTCACCTCCTGCTGCCATCCCCCCTGAAAGTCACCTTATCACCCCCTGAATGTCACCCCCGATGTCACCCTGCCACCCCCTGGTGTCACCCTCTCACCCCCCTGTCACTCCCCGATGTCACCCCTCAATGCCCCCCGGTGCCCCCCCCGGTGCCCCCCTGTCCCCTGGTCACCCCCTGTCACCCCCTGGGGTCACCCTCTCACCCCCCAAATGTCACCCTGTCACCCCCCGATGTCACCCCCTGAATGTCACCCCCAGTGTCACCCTCAGTGTCACCCCCCGATGCCCCCCCGGTGCCCCCCGGTGCCCCCCCGATGCCCCCCGATGCCCCCCGGTGCCCCCCCGGTGCCACCCCCCCTCTCCCCACAGGACCCGGTGGCCGCCGGTGGCTCCGAGGGTCCCCGGGGAGGGACCCGGGGCCGGGGCCGGGCCCAAGGCCAAAGCCAGGCCCAAAGCCAGGCCCAAAGCCGGGCCCAAGGCCCAGGCCAGGCCCAGGGACGGCCCCGAAAGCGCAAATGCGTCAACGGCTTCATCATGTTCTGCCGCGTGAACCGGCGCGAGTACATGAGGTGGCACCGGGGGCACCCGGGGGCATCTGGGGGCACCTGGGGGCATCTGGGGTGCACCTGGGGGCACCTGGGGGCATCTGGGGGCATCTGGGGGGCATTTGGGGCATTTGGGGGCACCTGGGGGCATCTGGGGGCACCTGGGGGCATCTGGGGGCATCTCGGGGCATCTGGGGGCATTTGGGGGCACCTGGGGGTGGCTTCATCATGTTCTGCCGCGTGAACCGGCGCGGGTACATGAGGTGGTACCGGGGGCACCTGGGGGCACCTGGGGGCATCTGGGGGCACCTGGGAGCACCTGGGGGCACCTGGGGGCATTTGGGGACATTGGGGGATATTTGGGGGCATCTTGGGACATCTGGGGGCACCTGGGGGCATCTGGGGGCATTTGGGGGCACCTGGGGGCATTTGGGGACATTGGGGGATATTTGGGGGCACCTGGGGGCATCTAGGGGTGGTCATCATGTTCTGCGCGTGAACCGGCGCGAGTACATGAGGTGGCACCTGGGGGCACCTGGGGGCACCTGGGGGCACTTGGGGGCATCTGGGGCATTTAGGGGGCATCTGGGGGCACCTGGGGGCATCTGGGGGCATTTGGGGGCATTTGGGGGCACCTGGGGGCACCTGGGGGCAGCTCGGGGCATCTGGGGCATTTAGGGGGCATCTGGGGGCATCTGGGGGCATCTGGAGCATTTAGGGGGCATCTGGGGGCATCTGGGGGCATTTCGGGGCAGTTGGGGGCATCTGGGGGCATTTGGGGGCATTTTGGGGCACTTTTGGGGGACATTTAGGGACATCTGGGGACACTTGGGGGACATTTGGGGACACTTTGAGGACATTTGGGGACAATTAGGGACATTTGGGGACACTTTTGGGGACATTTGGGGACATTTAGGGTCACCTGGAGGCACCTGGGGACATTTGGGGGACACCTGGGGACATTTGGGGCATTTGGGGACACTTTTGGGGACATTTGGGGACACTTGGGGACATTTGGGGACATTTGGGGACATTTGGGGACACTTTTGGGGACATTTGGGGTCCCCTGGGGGCACCTGAGGATATTTGGGGGACACTGGGGACATTTGGGGACATTTGGGGACACTTTTGGGGACATTTGGGGACATCTGGGGACATTTGGGGACACTTCGGGGACATTTGGGGACATTTGGGGACACTTTTGGGGACATTTGGGGACATTTGGGGACATTTAGGGTCATTTGGAGGCACCTGAGGATATTTGGGGGACACTGGGGACATTTGGGGACATTTGGGGACACTTTTGGGGACATTGGGGGGACTTTGGGGACTTTTGGGGACATTTGGGGACATTTGGGGACACTTTTGGGGACATTTGGGGACATTTGGGGACATTTGGGGACATTTGGGGACATTTAGGGACATTTGGGGACACTTTTGGGGACATTTGGGGACATTTGGGGTCACCTGGAGGCACCTGAGGATATTTGGGGGACACCTGGGGACACTTTGGGGCATTTGGGGACACTTTTGGGGACATTTGGGGACATCTGGGGACATCTGGGGACACTTTGGGACATCTGGGGACACTTGGGGACATTTGGGGACATTTAGGGTCACCTGGAGGCACCTGAGGATATTTGGGGGACACTGGGGACACTTCGGGACATTTGGGGACATTTTGGGGACATTGGGGGGACATTTGGGGACTTTTGGGGACATTTGGGGACATTTAGGGACATTTGGGGACACTTTTGGGGACATTTGGGGACACTTTTGGGGACATTTGGGGACATTTGGGGACATTTGGGGTCACCTGGAGGCACCTGAGGATATTTGGGGGACACCTGGGGACACTTTGGGGCACCTGGGGGACATTTGGGGACATTGGAGACATTTGGGGACACTTTTGGGGACATTTGAGGACATTTGGGGGACATTTAGGGACATTTGGGGACATTTGGGGGACATTTAGGGACACCTGGGGACACCTGGGAACATTTGGGGCATTTAGGGACACTTGGGTGACATTGGGGACATTTGAGGACATTTGGGGACATTTAGGGACATTTGGAGACACTTTGGGGCATTTGGGGACATTTAGGGACACCTGGAGGCACCTGAGGATATTTGGGGGACACTGGGGACACTTCGGGACATTTGGGGACACTTTTGGGCATTTGGGGGCATTTGGGGACCCTGGGGCCACTTCTGAGGGGGCAGTGACATCACTGTGACGTCACGATGACGTCACGATGACGTCACGATGACGTCACGGCGGCAGCGCCATCCCCGGCCTCACGTCCACGGCGGCCACGAGGGACCTGGCGCAGCTCTGGCGCAGCCTCGGCCCCGACGAGCGCCGCCCCTACTGGTGCGTACTGGTTTGTACTGGTTTGTGCTGGTTTGTACTGCTTTGTACTGGTTTGTACTGGTTTGTGCTGCTTTGTACTGGTTTGTACTGATTTTTACTGCTTTTTTCTGGTTTATACCAGTTTATAAGGGTTTTTACTGGTTTGTACTTGATTTTACTGGTTTTTAGTGGTTTTTACTGGTTTGTACTGGTGTGTACTGGTTCGTACTGGTTTGTACTGGTTTGTACTGGTTTTTATTGCTTTTTTCTGGTTTGCACCAGTTTATAATGGTTTTTACTGGTTTATACTTATTTTTACTGGGTTTTTGTGGCTTTTACTGGTTTTATGCTGGTTTATACTGGCTCTTACCAGTTTATATTGATTTTTACTGGTTTTTACCAGTTTTTACTGGTTCTTGCTGGTTTGTACTGGTTTTTACTGGTTCTTACCAGTTCATACTGGTTTGTACTGGTTAATACTGGTTCATACAGGTTCTTACTGGTTCATATTGGTTCATACGGGTTTATACTGGTTTGTACTGGTCCATACTGGTTTGTACTGGTTTATACCGGTCCATACTGGTTTGTACTGGTTTATACCGGTTCATACTGATTTTTACTGGTTTTTGTGGGGTTTTTTCTGGTTCATACCGGTTTATACTGGTTCATACTGGTTCATACTGGTTCATATGGGTTTATACTGGTTCATACTGGTCCATACCGGTTTGTACTGGTTTATACTGGTTCATACGGGTTTATACCGGTTTTTACTGGTTCATACCGGTTCATACTGGTTCACACCAGTTTCTACTGGTTTCTACTGGTTCATACTGGTTCATACCGGTTCATACCGGTTCATACTGGTTCACACCAGTTTCTACTGGTTCATACTGGTTCATACTGGTTCATACAGGTTTTTCCCGGTCCGTACCGGTTCATACTGGTTCACACCAGTTTCTACTGGTTCATAGCGGTTCATACCGGTTCATACCGGTTTTTCCCGGTGCCCCCCGTGCCCCTCTCCCCTCTCCGTGCCCCCGCAGCCGCCGGGCGCGGCGCTTCAGCCGGCAGCACGACCGCATGGTGCGGCCGGAGCGCGGCAGCGACAGCGACAGCGACGGCGACGGCGACGGCGCCACGCCCCTGCGCCTCCTGCTGGCCGCCCACGCCCGGCCCGGGGACTGCGGCTGACAGCCGGGGACACAACCGGGGACACAACCGAGGACAGCAGGTGACACCCCTGGGGAGAGCGGGTGACACCCCCAGGACAGTGGGTGACAACCGGGTGACACAACCGGGGACAGCGGGTGACACCCCTGGGGAGAGCGGGTGACCCCCTGGGGACAGCGGGTGACAGCCCCGGGGACAGCGGGTGACAACCGGGGACACCCCCGGGGACAGCAGGTGACACCCCCGGGGAGAGCGGGTGACACCCCCAGGACAGTGGGTGACAACGGGGACAGCGGGTGACACCCGGGTGACACCCCCGGACACAGCAGGTGACACCCTGGGGACAGCGGGTGACACCCGGGTGACGCTCTGGGGACAGCGGGTGACAACCGGGTGACACCCCCGGACACAGTAGGTGACACCCCGGGGACAGCAGGTGACACCCCCAGGACAGTGGGTGACACCCCCAGGACAGTGGGTGATGCTCTGGGGACAGTGGGTGACACCCGGGTGACACCCTGGGGACAGCGGGTGACAGCTGGGGACACCCCCGGGGACAGCGGGTGATGCTCTGAGGACAGCAGGTGACAACTTGGGGACACCCCTGGGGACAGCAGGTGATACCCCGGGGACAGCGGGTGACACCTCCGGGTGACACCCAGGACAGCGGGTGACACTTTGTGGACAGCAAATGACACTCCCGGGACAGTCGGGGATAGGCTGAGGACAGCTCAGAGACAGCCTCGTGTCGCCTCTGGGGTGTTGTCCCCATCCCAGTTCCTGTCCCCATCCCAGTTTGTGTCCCCATCCCAGTTTGTGTCCCCACGGTGTCCCTGTTCCTGTCCCCATCCCAGTTTGTGTCCCCATCCCAGTTCCTGTCCCCATCCCAGTTTGTGTCCCCATTGCATTTCGTGTCCCTGTTGTGTCCCAGTTCCTGTCCCCACCCGGGTTTGTGTAGCCACCCCAGCTCTTGTCCCCACGGTGTCCCCACGGTGTCCCTGACCCCATCCCAGTCCATATCCTCATCCCAGTTCCTGTCCCCATCCAGTTGTGTCCCCATCCCAGTTCCTGTCCCCATCCCAGTTCGTGTCCCCATCCCAGTTTGTGTCCCCAGTCCCCATTTGTGTCCCCATCCCAGTTCCTGTCCCCGTCCCCATTCCCGGGACTTTGGGAGGGGACCCCTTACCCCCACCCCTGGGGACACCCAGTGACACCCTGGGGCCACCCTGGGGACCCCCAGGGACACTCTGGGGACACCCTGGGGACACCCTGGGGTCACCCTGGGGACACCCAGTGACCGTCCCTCTGTCCCCACCCCCAATATCCCCCAGTGCCACCTCCCTGTGCCCCCCAATGTCCCCTGTGCCACCTCCCAGTGCCCCCCAATGTCCCCCAGTGCCCCCAAATGTCCCCTGTGCCACCTCTCTGTGCCCCCCAATGTCCCCCGATGTCCCCAAATGTCCCCAAAATGTCCCCAAATGCCCTGTGCCCCCCAAGTGTCCCCCCAACGTCCCCAAATGTCCCCAAAGTGCCACCTCCCTGTGACCCCAATGTCCCCCCGATCTCCCCAAGTGTCCCCAAGTGACCCCAAATGTCCCAAAATGTCCCCTGTGCCCCCCCAGTGCCACCTCCCTGTGCCCCCAATGTCCCAAAATGTCCCCAAATGTCCCCTGTGACCTCCCAGTGCCCCCCAATGTCCCCCCGATGTCCCCAAGTGTCCCCAAATGTCCCAAAATGTCCCCAAATGTCCCCTGTACCCCCCAAGTGTCCCCTGTGCCCCCCAAGTGTCCCCCGATGTCCCCAAATGACCCCAAATGTCCCCAAATATCCCCTGTGCCCTCCCAGTGTCCCCAAATGTCCCCCAATGTCCCCAAAATGTCCCGTGTCCCCAATGTCCCCCCAAATGTCCCCAAAGTGCCACCTCCCTGTGCCCCCCATGTCCCCAAGTGTCCCCTGTGCCCTCCCAGTGCCCCAAAATGTCCCCAAAATGTCCCCAAATGTCCCCTGTGCCCCCCAGTCCCCAAAATGTCCCCCAAATGTCCCCAAAATGTCCCCAAATGTCCCCTGTGCCCTCCCAGTGCCCCCAAATGTCGCCGATGTCCCCAAAATGTCCCCAAAATGTCCCCAAGTGTCCCTGTGCCCCCCAACTGTCCCTTGTGCCCTCCCAGTGCCCCCAATGTCCCCAAGTGTCCCCCCATGTCCCAAAATGTCCCCAAATGTCCCCAAAAGTCCCCCCAATGTCCCCAAATGTCCCCAACCCAGGGGGGGTCCCCCATCAGTGACAGAAGGGACAGGAGGTGACAATGGGGGAAATCTGGGGACAATGAGGGGAATTTGGGGACAATGAGGGGGATTTGGGGACAATGAGAGGGATTTGGGGACAATGAGGGAGATTTGGGGACAATGAGAAGAACTTGGGGACACTGAGGGGGATTTGGGGACACTGAGGGGGATTTGGGGACAATTGAGAAGAATTTGGGGAAAATTAAGAAGGACTTGGGGACAATGAGAAGGATTTGGGGACAATGGGGGAGATTTGGGGACAATTCAGGAGGATTTGGGGACAATTGAGAACAATTGGGGGACAATGAGGGGGATTTGGGGACAGTGAGGGGGATTTGGGGACAAGGAGGGGGATTTGGGGACAATGGGGGAGATTTGGGGATAATGAGAGGGATTTGGGGACAATTGGGGGAGATTTGGGGATAATGAGAGGGATTTGGGGACAATCAGAAGGATTTGGGGACATTTGAGCGGGATTTGGGGACAATTCAGGGGGATTTGGGGACAACTGAGAAGGATTTGGGGACAATTGAGAATTTGGGGACAACTGAGAGGGATTTAGGGACAATTGAGAGGGATTTGGGGACAATGGGGGAGATTTGGGGACAATTGAGAAGAATTTGGGGACAATTCAGGAGGATTTGGGGACAACAAATTTTGGGGACAACTCCAGGGCGGCGCTGACACCACAAATTTCCCATTTTTGTCCCTTTTTTTTGTCCCTTTTCATCCCCTCCCCCGCTCCAGGACACCACAGCTCTTTCCAAAATCTTTTATTGACGCCCCTCCCCCACTTCCCCCCCCCCTCCCCCCACCCCACAAAAAAACCCCCAAAAAAACACCAAATAAATACCCAAGAAAATTCCGTTAAAAAGGGGAATTTCGGGGGAAATTCAGGGAATTTTGGGGGATTTTTTGGGGAATTTTGGGGTGGGGGAGGGGACACGGCACCCGATTATCACACGGTGATAAGGCAGCGGCGACAGCCCCGGATTTTGGGGGGATTTTGGGGGATTTTAGGGGATTTTTAGGGGATTTCGAGGGGTTTTGGGGAGTTCTCGGCTGTACAAATTTACAAAGTGGGGGGGGGGATCCCAAAATTTGGGGGAAAATCCCAAAAATTTGGGGTGGGGAAGTCCCAAAAGTTGGGGGAGGGGGGGGATCCCAAAAGTTGGGTAAAAAATCCCAAATTTGGGGAGGGGGAGAGGGGGGGGGAATCCCAAAATTTGGAGGGAAAAAGTCCCAAAAATTGGGGGAAAAAAATCCCAAAAATTGGGGGGAAAAATCCCAAAAAATTTGGGGGGAAAAATCCCAAATTTGGGGTTGAGAGGAAAAAAATCCCAAAAATTTCGGGGAAAAATCCAAAAAATTTGGGGGAGGAAAAAATCCACAAATTTGGGGGGGGGGGAAAAATCCCAAAAATTGGGGGAAAAAATGCCCAAAATTTGGGATTTACCCACAGGAGGAAAATTCCAAAAATTTGGGGGGAAAATCCCAAAAACTGGGGGAAAAAAACTCCCTAAAATTTGGGATTTATCCAGGGGAAAAAAATCCTAAAAATTGGGGAAAAATCCTAAAAATTAGTGTTTATCAGGGGAAAAAAAATTCCAAAAATCAGGAAAAAAACCTCCCTAAAATTTGGGATTTATCCAGGGGAAAAAAATCCTAAAAACTGGGGGAAAATCCTAAAAATTCGGGGAAAATCAAAAAAATTAGTGTTTGTCGGGGAAAAAAATTCCACAAATTGGGGGGAAATCCCCAAAATTTGGGATTTACTCGGTGGGGGGAGGAAATGCTAAAAACTGGGATTTATAGGGAGAAAAATACAAAAAATTGGGAGGAAAATCCCCCAAATTTGGGATTTCTCCAGGGGGGGGGGGAAAAAAAAAAATCTCCTAAAAACTGAGGGGAAAATCCCCAAAATCAAAATTTGGGGGGAGAGGGGGGAAAAAAAAAAAATCCCTAAAATTTGGGATTTACCTGGAAGAGAAAGAATTCCCCCCAAATTGTCCCAAAATTGTCTCAAAATTGTCCCAAATTTTAGGGAGGGGGGGGATGGGAATTTTCCTACCCCAGGTGTCACCCCCCTGTCCCTTGGGTGTCCCTGGGTGTCCCTGGGTGTCCCCTGGGTGTCCCTGGGTGTCCCCTGGGTGCCCTTGGGTGTCCCTTGGGTGCCCCGGATGTCCCTGGGTGTCCCCTGGGTGTCCCTGGGTGTCCCTGGGGGCTCTGGGTGCCCTTGGGTGTCCCTGGGTGTCCCTGGGTGTCCCTGGGGGTCTCTGGGTGTCCCTTGGGTGCCCCTGGGTGTCCCTGGGTGTCCCTGGGGGTCTCTGGGTGCCCTTGGGTGCCCCTGGGTGTCCCTGGGTGTCCCTTGGGTGCCAGTTGGGTGTCCCCTGGGTGTCCCTGGGTGCCCCTGGGTGTCCCCTGGGTGCCCCTGGGTGTCCCTGGGTGCCCCTGGGTGTCCCCTGGGTGTCCCTGGGCATTCCCAGGTGCCAGCTGGGTGTCCCTGGACATCCTTGGGCATCCCTGGGTGTCCCTTGGGTGCCAGTTGGGTGTCCTTGGGTGTCCCTGGGTGTCCCTTGGGTGTTTTTTGGTGTCCCCTGGGCATCCCCAGGTGCCAGCTGGGTGTTCCTGAACATCCCTGGATGTTCCTTGGGTATCCTCGGGGTGTCCCTGGGCATCCCTGGACATCCCTGGGTCTCTCTGGGTGCCACCTCAGGTGTCCCTGGGTGCCCTCCGGGTGTCCCCTGGGCATCCCTGGGTGTTCCTGGGTGTCTCTGGGTGTCCCTGGGCATCCCCAGGTGCCAGCTGGGTGTCAGCTGGGTGTCCCTAGCATCCTCAGGTGTCCCTGCGTGCCATCTGGGCATCCCTGGGCATTCCCTGGGCATTCCTAGGTGCCAGCTGGGTGTCCCTGGGCATCCCTGGGTGTTCCTTGGGTATCCTCGGGGTGTCCCTGGGCATCCCTGGACATCCCTGGGTCTCTCTGGGTGCCACCTCAGGTGTTCCTGGGTGCCCTCTGGGTGTCCCTGGGCATCCCTGGGTACCCCTTGGGTGTTCCTGGGCATCCCCAGGTGCCAGCTGGGGGTCCCTGGACATCCCTGGGCATCCCTGGGTGTCTCCAGGATGTCGCCGGGTGTCCCTGGGCATCCTCAGGTGTCCCCGGGGGTGCCATCTGGGCGTCCCTGGGCATCCCCAGGTGCCAGCTGGGTGTCCCTGGGCATCCCTGGGTGTTCCTGGGCACTCCTGGGTGTCCCTGGGCATCCCTGGGTGTTCCTGGGCATTCCTGGGTGTCCCTGGGTACCCCTTGGGTGTTCCTGGGCATCCCCAGGTGCCAGCTGGGTGTCCCTGGGCGTTCCTGGGCATTCCTGGGTGTCCCTGGGTACCCCTTGGGTGTTCCTGGGCATCCCCAGGTGCCAGCTGGGGGTCCCTGGACATCCTTGGGTGTCCCTGGGCATCTCCAGGTGCCAGCCATGTGTTCCCCAGGCTGTCCCTGAGCATCCCTGGGCATCCCCAGGTGCCAGCCGTATGTCCCTGGACATCCCCGGGCATCCCCGGGCATCCCTGGGTGTCCCTGGGT
Organism: Monarcha castaneiventris obscurior; assembly: GCA_026261815.1. NCBI lineage: Eukaryota > Metazoa > Chordata > Aves > Passeriformes > Monarchidae > Monarcha > Monarcha castaneiventris. The sequence continues at coordinate 16,902 of JAMPIT010000248.1, forward strand.
GCCATCCGGGTGTCCCTGGGCATCCCCAGGTGCCAGCCGGGTGTCCCTGGGCATCCCTGGGTGTCCCTGGGTGTCCCTGGGTGCCATCCGGGTGTCCCTGGGCATCCCCAGGTGCCAGCCGGGTGTCCCCGGGCATCCCTGGGCATCCCCGGGTGTCCCTGGGTGTCCCTTGGGTGCCACCCCAGATGCCCCCCGGGCGTCAGACGAAGACCTTGGCCAGGGCGTCGGCGCCGGCGCTGGCACTGAGGGGGCGCCGGGGGTGGAAGGCCACGGCCAGCACGGCCTCCTCGTGCTTGCGGCGGTGAGCGGGCAGCTCCTGCACGCAGGTGCGCTGGCACAGGTGCCACAGCCGCAGCGAGCAGTCGTGGCCTGGGGGCACAGAGGGCACTGGGGTCAGTGAGGGGCATTTGGGGTCAGTGAGGGGTCAGTGTGGGCAGCTCCTGCACGCAGGTGCGCTGGCACAGGTGCCACAGCCGCAGCGAGCAGTCGTGGCCTGGGGGCACAGAGGGCACTGGGGTCACTGAGGGGTCAGTGAGGGGTCAGTGAGGGGCACTGGGGTCAGTGAGGGGTCAGTGAGGGGTCAGTGAGGGGCACTGGGGTCAGTGAGGGGTCAGTGAGGGGTCAGTGAGGGGTCAGTGAGGGACATTTGGGGTCACTGCGGTGCCAGGCCTGGGGACACTGCGGACAGCGGGGATGGGAGACCATGACACAATGAGAATGGTCACTCAGGGGTCACTCAGAAGTCACTCAGTGGTCACTCAGGGGTCAGTGGTCACTCGGGGGTCACTCATTGGTCACTCAGGGGTCAGTGGTCACTTGGGGGTCACTCAGGGGTCACTCAGTGGTCACTCAGGGATCAGCAGTCACTCAGCAGTCACTCAACGGTCACTCAGTGGTCAGTGGTCACTCACTGCCGGACAGCAGGCACAGGTGACAATGACACAAGGCAATGACACAATGACAGCGGTCACTCAGGGGTCACTCAGTGGTCACTTGGGGGTCACTCATTGGTCACTCAGCAGTCACTCAGTGGTCACTCGGGGTCAGTGGTCACTCAGGGGTCAGTGGTCACTCACTGCTGGACAGCAGGCACAGGTGACAATGACACAATGACGGGTCACTCGGGGGTCACTCAGGGGTCACTCAGCACTCAGGGGTCACTCAGTCACTCAGGGATCAGCGGTCACTCATTGGTCACTCAGGGTCACTCAGGGGTCAGTGGTCACTCAGCGGTCACTCACTGCTGGACAGCAGGCACAGGTGACAATGACACAAGGCAATGACACAATGACAGCGGTCACTCATTGGTCACTCAGCGGTCACTCATTGGTCACTCATTGGTCACTCAGGGGTCAGTGGTCACTCACTGCCGGACAGCAGGCACAGGTGACAATGACACAATGACAGGGGTCACTCGGGGGTCACTCAGGGATCACTCAGGGGTCACTCAGGGATCAGCATTCACTCATTGGTCACTCAGGGGTCACTCAGGGGTCAGCGGTCACTCATTGGTCACTCACTGCCGGACAGCAGGCACAGGTGACAATGACACAAGGCAATGACACAATGACAGCGGTCACTCGGGGGTCACTCAGCGGTCACTCGGGGGTCACTCATTGGTCACTCAGCAGTCACTCAGTGGTCACTCAGGGGTCAGTGGTCACTCAGGGGTCAGTGGTCACTCACTGCCGGACAGCAGGAAGGCGCCGCCGGGGTCCAGGGCCAGGCAGGTGACCGCGTCCAGGTGAGCGACCATCGAGTGCACGACCTGGCCTGGGGGGGCGGGGCCAGAGGGGGCGTGGTCAGTGGGGGGCGTGGCCAGAAAGGACCCGCCCCTCCCCGACCTCATCATGCTAATTAATCCATAATTAACCCCTAACTGACCCCAACTGACCACTAATTAACTCCCAATTAACGCCCAATTAAACCATAACTGACCCCTAATTAACCCCGAATTGATCCCTAATTCACTTCTAATTAACCCCCAATTAACCCATTAGTAACCCCTAATTAACTCCTAATTGACCGCTAATAGATCTCTAATTAGCCCCTGACTGCTAGTTAACTCCTAATCAACCCCCAATTAACCCATAATTGACCTCTAATTGACCCCTAAGTAACTCCTAATTGATCCCTAATTAACCCCTAATTAACCGCTAATAACCCCTAATTAACCTTCCAATCACCCCAATGAACCCCTAATTAACCTTCCAATCACCATAATAAACCCCTAATTAACCTTCCAATCACCCCAATGAACCCCTAATTAACCTTCCAATCACCATAATAAACCCCTAATTAACCTTTTAACCACCCCAATGAACCTCTAAGTAACTTTTTAATCACCCCAATGAACCCCTAATTAACCTTCCAATCACCCCAATGAACCCCTAATTAGTCTTCCAATCACCCCAATGAACCCCTAATTAACCTTCTAATCACCCCAATGACCCCCTAATTAACCTTCTAATCACCCCAATGAACCCCTAATTAACCCCAAACGACCTCAGTTAACCCCCACCAAGCCAATTAACCCCCGATTACTCCAATTAACGCTGCAACCGCTCTCACTGGCCCCCTAACTACACTAATTAAGCCCTAATTAAGCCCTAATGACTCTAATTAGCCCCTAATTAGCCGCTAACGAGCCCCACCTGTGCGGATGTCCAGGTAGCGGATGGCGCGGTCATCGCTGGCCGTGATGGTCAGTGGCTGGGAGGGGTGGGCGACCACCTGGTTCACCTGGCCCGAGCCACCTGCGGGGTCACTCGGGGTCACCAGGGGTCACTTGGGGTCACTCAGGGTCACTCGAGGGGTCAGGGGTCACTCGGGGTCACTCAGGGGACACTTGGGGTCATTGGTTGGGTCAGGGGTCACTCAGGGGGTCAGGGGTCACTTGGGGACAAGGGGAAGGGTCAGGGGACACATGTGGACACTTGGGGTCACTCAGGGTCACTTGGGGTCACTCGGGGAGGGTCAGGGGTCACTCGGGGTCACTCAGGGGCTCAGGGGACCCTCAGGGACATTGGGGGGGGGTTCAGGTAGCCCTTGGGGCCAGTTGGGGCCGGTTTGGGGCCGGTTAGGATCAGTTGGGGCCAGTTTGGGGCTGGTTGGGGTCAGTTTGGGGTCAGTTGGGGTCAGTTTGGGTCCGGTTTGGGGTCAGTTGGGGCCCGTTTGGAGCCAGTTTGGGGCCAGTTGGGGCCAGTTGGGGCCAGTTTGGGTCCGGTTTGGGGTCAGTTGGGGTCAGTTTGGGGCCAGTTGGGGCCAGCTGGGACCAGTTTGGGTCAGTTGGGGCCAGTTTGGGGCTGGTCAGGGCCAGTTGGGACCAGTTTGGGGCCAGTTGTGGCCGGTCAGGGCCAATCTGGGGCCAATTTGGGGCCAGTTTGGGGCCGGTTGGAGCCAGTTTGGGGTCAGTTGGGGTCAGTTTGGGGCCAGTTTGGAGCCGGTTGGGGCCAGTTGGGGCCAATTTGGGGCCGGTTAGGCCAGTTTGGGGCTGGCTGGGGCCAGTTGGGGCCGGTTTGGCGTCAGTTTGGGGCCAGTTTGGGGTCAGTTTGGGGCCAGTCGGGGCCGGTTGGGGCCAGTTTGGCGTCAGTTTGGGGCCACTTGGGGCCAGTCGGGGCCGGTTGGGGCCAGTTGGGGCCGGTTAGGATCAGTTGGGGCCAGTTTGGGGCTGGTTGGGGTCAGTTTGGGGTCAGTTGGGGCCAGTCGGGGCCAGTTTGGGGCCACTTGGGGCCGGTTGGGGCCACTTGGGGCCAGTTTGGGGCCAGCTAGGACCAGTTGGGGCCAATTTGGGGCCACTTTGGGCTGGTTTGGTCACTCACCGCCGTTGGGGGCCACCAGCGTGGCCTTGGTGACCTCGAGGTCGTAGAGGACGGCGGCGCCCGAGCGGAAGCCGGCCACCAGCTGGGCTGGGTGGGTGGCCACAAACGTCACCGAGGTGGGGACACCGTGCTCTGGGGGGGGACAGGGGGGCACTGAGGGGGCACCTGGGCAAGTGGGACAGCCCTGGGTGGCCACCGACGTCACTGAGGTGGGGTCACTGAGGGGTCACCTGGGCAAGTGGGACAGCCCCGGTGGCCACCAACGTCACTGAGGTGGGGTCACCTGAGCAAGTGGGACACCTCTGGGTGGCCACCAACGTCACTGAGGTGCTCTGAGGGTCACAGGAGGGACACTCCAGGTGTCCCCAGGTGTGTCCAGGTGTCCCCCCAGGTCACCCAGGTGTCCCCAGGTGTGTCCAGGTGTCCCCCCAGGTCACTCAGGTGTCCCCAGGTGTGTCCAGGTGTCCCCCCCAGGTCACCCAGGTGTCCCCAGGTGTGTCCAGGTGTCCCCCCAGGTCACCCAGGTGTGTCCCCAGGTGTGTCCAGGTGTCCCCCCAGGTCACTCAGGTGTCCCCCCAGCTCACCCAGGTGTCCCCAGGTGTGTCCCCAGCGTGTCCAGGTGTCCCCCCAGGTCACCCAGGTGTGTCCCGAGTGTGTCAAGGCGTGCCCAGGTGCGTCCCCCATTGTCCCAAATCACTCAGGTGTCCCCCAGGTGTGTCCCCAGCATGTCCAGCTGACCCCCAGGTCACTCAGGTGTCCCCCAGGTGTCCCCCCAGGTCACCCAGGTGTCCCCAGGTGCGTCCCCAGTGTATCCCATTGTCCTCAGCTCACTCAGGTGTGTCCCCATTGTCCTCAGCTCACTCAGGTGTCCCTCCAGGTCACTCAGCTGTCCCCAGGTGTGACCCCAGCATGTCCAGGTGTGTCCCCAATCGTCCCCAGGTGTGTCCCTAAAGTGTCAAGGTGTGTCCCCAGGTCACTCAGGTGTCCCCAGGTGTGTCCCCAGCATGTCCAGGTGTCCCCCTAGGTCACTCGGGTATCCCCAGCTCACCCAGGTGTGTCCCCACGTCACTCAGGTATCCCCAGGTGTGCCACCAGCATGTCCACCTGTCCCCCCAGGTCACTCAGGTGTCCCCAGGTGCATCCCCAGTGTCCCCAGCTCACCCAGGTGTGTCCCCCAGGTCACTCAGGTGTGTCCCCAGCATGTCCAGCTGACCCCCAGGTCACCCAGGTGTCCCCCCAGCTCACCCAGATGTCCCTCCAGGTCACTCAGGTGTCCCCAGGTGTGTCCAGGTGTCCCCGCAGCTCATCCAGGTGTCCCCAGGTGCGTCCCCATTGTCCCTAGCTCACTCAGGTGTCCCCCCACATCACTCAGGTGTCCCCCAGGTCACTCAGGTGTCCCCAGGTGTGTCCCCAGTGTATCCCATTGTCCCCAGCTCACCCAGGTGTCCCCAACTATCCCCAGGTGTGTCCCCGCTCACCCAGGTGTCCCCAGGCGTGTCCCCAGTGTCCCCAGCTCACCCAGGTGTCCCTCCAGGTCACTCAGGTGTCCCCAGGTGTGTCCCCATTGTTCCCAGGTGTCCCTTCAGGTCACTCAGGTGTCCTCAGGTGTGTCCCCAGTGTCCCCAGCTCACCCAGGTGTCCCTCCAGGTCACTCAGGTGTCCCCCCAGGTCACCCAGGTGTCCCCAGGTGCATCCCCATTGTCTCCAGGTCACCCAGGTGTCCCCCCAGCTCACCCAGATGTCCCTCCAGGTCACTCAGGTGTCCCCAGGTGTGTCCCCATTGTTCCCAGGTGTCCCTTCAGGTCACTCAGGTGTCCTCAGGTGTGTCCCCAGCATACCCCATTGTCCCTAGCTCACTCAGGTGTCCCCCCAGGTCACTCAGGTGTCCCCACAGCTCATCCAGGTGTCCCCAGGTGCGTCCCCATTGTCCCCAGCTCACCCAGGTGTCCCCCCACATCACCCAGGTGTGTCCCCCAGGTCACCCAGGTGTCCCCAGGTGTGTCCCCAGCATGTCCAGGTGTCCCCCCAGGTCACTCAGGTGTCCCCAGGTGCGTCCCCAACACGTTCAGGTGTCCCCCTAGGTCACTCAGGTATCCCCAGGTCACCCAGGTGTCCCTCCAGGTCACCCAGGTGTCCCCCAGGTCACTCAGGTGTCCCCCCAGCTCACTCAGGTGTCCCCAGGTCACCCAGGTGTCCCCCCAGGTCACTCAGGTGTCCCCAGGTCACCCAGGTGTCCCCAGGTCACCCAGGTGTCCCCCCACATCACCCAGGTGTCCCCAGGTGTGTCCCCAACACGTTCAGGTGTCCCCCCGGGTCACTCAGGTATCCCCAGGTCACCCAGGTGTCCCCCCACATCCCCCAGGTGTGTCCCCGCTCACCTTTGTGCCCGTCCAGGACGCTCAGGCAGGTGCCAGCCCCGGTGCCACCCCCAGTGCTGTCCCCGCGGGGGTCCCAGAGCCGTGTCCCCCCTGTATCCCCACCTGTCCCCAGGTGCGTCGCTGGTGTCCCCAGCTCACCCAGGTGTCCCCAGGTGTGTCCCCAGCATACCCCATTGTCCCTAGCTCACTCAGGTGTCCCCAGGTCACCCAGGTGTCCCCCAGGTGTCCCCCCAGGTCACCCAGGTGTCCCCCAGGTCACTCAGGTGTCCCCCCAGGTCACTCAGGTGTCCCCCAGGCCACTCAGGTGTCCCCCAGGTGTGTCCCCAGTGTATCCCATTGTCCCCAGGTCACCCAGGTGTCCCCAGCTATCCCCAGGTGTGTCCCCAGCTCACCCAGGTGTCCCCAGGTGTGTCCCCAGCATGTCCAGGTGTCCCCCCGGGTCACTCAGGTGTCCCCAGGTGCGTCCCCAACACGTTCAGGTGTCCCCCCAGGTCACTCAGGTATCCCCAGGTCACCCACATGTCCCTCCAGGTCACCCAGGTGTCCCCCCAGCTCACCCAGGTGTCCCCCCACATCCCCCAGGTGTGCCCCCGCTCACCTTTGTGCCCGTCCAGGACGCTCAGGCAGGTGCCAGCCCCGGTGCCAGCCCCGGTGCCAGCCCCGCGGGGGTCCCAGAGGCGCACGGTGCCGTCGGCCGAGCACGAGGCCAAGCGTTGCCCGGAGCCGTCGAAGGCCAGGCCCCACACGGCGTCGCCGTGGCCCTCCAGGACCCCCCGGAGCACCCCCGGGTCTGGGGGCAGCAATGGGGACAGTTGGGGGGCGTTGGGGAGACGTTTTGGGGGATACTGGGGGGCATTGGGGAGCGTTGGGGGGCGTTGGGGTGACACCGTCCCCATGTCCCCGAGTGCCACCAGACCCCAGAGTGTCCCCAGAGCATCCCCAGGTGTCCCCAAATGTCCCCAAGTGTCCCCAGGGTGCCCCCAAACCCAGAGTGACTCCAGAATGTCCCCAATGTCCCCAGAGTGTCCCCAAATGTCCCCAAATGTCCCCAGGGTGCCCCCAACCCCAGAGTTTCCCCAGGGTGCCCCCAAACGCCCCCAGCTGTCCCCAAATGTCCCCAGTGCCCCCAAATGTCCCCAGGGTGCCCCCAAATGTCCCCAAGTGCCCCCCAAATGTCCCCAGGGTGTCCCCAAATGCCCCCAGGTGCCCCCAAACGCCCCCAGGGTGCCCCCAGGGTGCCCCAAATGTCCCCAGGGTGTCCCCAAACGCCCCCAGGGTGCCCCCAAATGTCCCCAGGGTGCCCCCAGATGTCCCCAAGTATCCCCAGGTGCCCCCAGGTGTCCCCAAATGTCCCCAGGGTGCCCCCAAATGCCCCCAGGGTGCCCCCAAACGCCCCCCAGCTGCCCCCAGGGCCGCCACCCACCGTAGCCATCGTAGGGGTCACTGTCCAGGGCGGGCAGGCGCCAGCAGCGGATCCGAGCGTCCACCCCGGCGCTGCAGCACAGGGCGCTGTCACTGCTGTCACTGCTGTCACCCGCGTCACCTCCTGCCACTGCCACGGCCAGCACCGGGCCCCTGAGGGTGACACAGGGACACCGAGGTGACAAAGTGACACCGCTGCAGCACAGGGCGCTGGCACTGCTGTCACTGCTGTCACCTCCTGCCACTGCTACCGCCAGCACCGGGCCCCTGAGGGTGACAAATGAGGCTGAGGTGACACTGAGGTGACACCGAGGTGACAGGGAAGTGACAAAGTGACACTGCTGCAGCACAGGGCGCTGGCACTGCTGTCACTGCTGTCACCCGTGTCACCTCCTGCCACTGCCACGGCCAGCACCGGGCCCCTGAGGGTGACAAATGACACCCAGGTGACCCTGAGATTACAAAAATCACAGCAGAGCCACCAGAAGGTGACACAGAGGTGACAAATGATACTGAGGTGACCCCGAGGTGACAGGGAGGTGACAAATGACACCGAGGTGACACTGAGGTGACACCACTGCAGCACAGGGCGCTGTCACTGCTGTCACCTGTGCCACCCGTGCCACCTCCTGCCACCGCCAGCACCGGGCCCCTGAGGGTGACAAATGAGGCTGAGGTGACACCGAGGTGACACCAAGGTGACAGGGAGGTGACAAAAACCACAGCAGAGCCACCAGGAGGTCACACGGAGGTGACAAATGACACTGAGGTGACACTGAGGTGACAAAAATCACAGCAGAGCCACCAGGAGGTGACACAGGGGTGACACCGAGGTGACACTGAGGTGACAAATGACACAGAAGTGACACAGAGGTGACGTGGAGATGACAGGGAGGTGACAAATGACACAGAACTGACACCGAGGTGGCAGGGGGGTGACAGGGAGGTGGCACAAAGGTGGCACGAAGGTGACACGGGGCTGGCACCGCACCTGTGCCCGCGGAAGGCGTACACGGGCTCCACGTCCAGCGCCGCGCTCCTGAGGGGGCACAGAAAAAGGTGAGAAAAGGTGAGAAAAGGTGACAAAAGGTGACAAAAGGTGACAAAAAGTGACAAAGCAGCCCCGAGGCCACCCCTGGGTGCCACCCCACCATCCCTGAGGCCACCCCTGGCCATGCTGAGGACACCCTTGGGTGCCACTCCCTCCATCCTCGAGGCCACTCTGCTGTCCCTGAGGCCACCCCTGGGTGCCACCCGGGCCATTCCTGAGGCCACCCCTGGCTACCACCCCCTCCATCCCCGAGGCCACCCCTGGGTGCCACCCCCTGCCCTCTAGGTGCCCCCCACCCCTAGGTGCCACCCCACCCATCCCCGAGGCCACCCCTGGGTGCCACCTGCCCATCCCCAAGGCCACCCCTGGGTGCCACCCCCGCTGTCCCTGAGGCCACCCCCTGGCTACCACCCCCACCATCCCCGAGGCCACCCCTGGGTGCCACCCCACTGTCCCCAAAGCCACCCCCGGGTGCCACCCGCCCATCCCCAAAGCCACCCCTGGGTGCCATCCCACCATCCCTGAGGCCACCCCTGGGTGCCACCTGCCTGTCCCCGAGGCCACTCTGCTGTCCCTGAGGCCACCCCTGGGTGCCACCCCCTCCATCCCTGAGGCCACCCCTGGGTGCCACCCCGGCCATCTCTGAGGCCACCTCTGGCTACCACCCACCATCCCCAAGGCCACCCCTGGGTGCCACTTGGCCATTCCTGAGGCCATCCCTGGCTACTACCCCCACCATCTCCAAGGCCACCCCTGGCTACCACCCGCCCATCCCCAAGGCCACCCCTAGGTGCCACCCACCCATCCCCAATGCCACCCCCTGGGCACCTTTTGGGGACCAGCGGCTTCTGGAGGTTCCAGAGCTTGAGGGTGGCATCCTCGGAGGCCGTGACCAGCGCCGGCTGCCCGGGCACGAAGGCCAGAGCCCGCACGGCGTCGTAGTGCCCACGCAGGGTCAGCCGCGGGCTCCAGCTGCGCTTCGGGGCCAGCGTCCGGCCCGGGGGCACCTGGGGTGGGGGGGAGAGACACGGGGGTGGCACCTGGAGATGCTTTGGGGGCACTTTGGGGGCACTGGAAGCTCTGGGGGCACTTTGGGGGCACTGGGGAGCTTTGGGGGCACTCTGGGGGCATTTGGGGGCACTCTGGGGGCATTTGGGGACACTTCTGGGGGCACTTTGGGGGCACTGGGGATGCTTTGGGGGCACTCTGGGGGCATTTGGGGGCACTCTGGGGGCATTTGGGGGCACTGGAATGCTCTGGGGGCACTTTGGGGGCACTGGGGACGCTTTGGGGGCACTCTGGGGGCATTTGGGGGCACTGGAAGCTCTGGGGACACTTTGGGGGCACTGGGGATGCTCTGGGGACACTTTGGGGGCACTGGAATGCTCTGGGGACACTTTGGGGGCACTGGGGATGCTCTGGGGGCACTCTGAGGAATTTGGAGACATTTGGGGAGCTCTGGGGACACTCTGGGGACATTGAGGGACACTTTGGGGGCACTGGAATGCTCTGGGGACACTTTGGGGGCACTGGGGATGCTCTGGGGACATCTGGGGACATTTGGGGACACTTTGGGGACATTTGGGGGCACTCTGGGGGCATTTGGGGACACTGAGGACATTTGGGGACACTGGGGACACTCTGGGGACATTTGGGCACACTTGGGGAGATTTAGGGTCACTTTAGGGACACTCTGGAGACATTTAGGGTCACTCTGGGGACATTCGGGGACACTTTGGGGACATTTGGGGACATTAGAGACACTTGGGGACATTTGGGGACACTTTGGGGTCACGCTGGGGACACTCTGGGGACATTTGGGGACACTCTGGGGACATTTGGGCACACTTGGGGAGATTTAGGGTCACTTTAGGGACACTCTGGGGACATTTGGGCACACTTGGGGAGATTTAGGGTCACTTTAGGGACACTCTGGGGACATTTGGCAACACTCTGGGGACATTTGGGGTCACTCTGGGGAAATTTGGGGATATTGGGGACACTGAAGACATTTAGGAACATTTGGGGACACTTTGGGGACATTTAGGGTCACTCTGGGGACATTTGGGGTCACTCTGGGGACATTTAGGGTCACTCTGGGGACATTTGGGGCCAGCTTTGGGGTCACTCACGTCGCCGCCGTCGTTGTCGTTGGTCACTGTGAGCTCTGCCAGGTCCCCGAGGCCGTCCAGGAGCAGGACATCGGCCGGGACCCCCAGGGGAGCTGTGGGGTCACGGGGGTCAGTGGGGTCAGTGAGGGGTCAGTGGGGTCAGTGAGGGGCAGTGAGGGGCAGTGAGGGGTCAGTGAGGGGTCAGTGAGGGGTCAGTGGGGGCAGTGAGGGGCAGTGAGGGGTCAGTGGGGTCAGTGAGGTCAGTGAGGGGTCAGTGGGGTCAGTGAGGGGTCAGAGGGACAGAGAGGGTCAGTGAGGGGTCAGTGAGGGGTCAGAGGGGGCAGTGAGGGGTCAGAGGGACAGAGAGGGGCAGTGAGGGGTCAGTGAGGGGTCAGAGGGGTCAGTGGAGGAGGTCTGAGGGGCATGAGGGGTCAGTGAGGGGTCAGTGGGGTCAGTGAGGGGTCAGTGGGGTCAGTGAGGGGCAGTGAGGGGTCAGTGAGGGGTCAGTGGGGTCAGAGGGGGTCAGTGAGGGGTCAGTGGGGTCAGTGAGGGGTCAGTGGGGTCAGAGGGGGTCAGTGAGGGGTCAGTGGGGTCAGTGAGGGGTCAGTGGGGTCAGAGGGGGTCAGTGAGGGGTCAGTGGGGTCAGTGAGGGGTCAGTGGGGTCAGAGGGGGTCAGTGAGGGGTCAGGGGGTCAGTGAGGGGTCAGTGGGGTCAGAGGGGGTCAGTGAGGGGTCAGTGGGGTCAGTGAGGGGTCAGTGGGGTCAGAGGGGGTCAGTGAGGGGTCAGTGGGGTCAGTGAGGGGTCAGTGGGGACAGAGGGGACACCGCAGGGTGACACATGGGTGACCCACAGGTGATGGGTGACACGGGGGTGACACAGGTGACCCACGGGTGACGGGTGACACCCACAGGTGATGGGTGACCCATAGGTGACCCACAGGTGACCCACAGGTGACGGGTGACACAGGGGTGACACAGGTGACCCACAAGTGACACAGGTGATGGGTGACCCCCCCAGGTGATGGGTGACACATGGGTGTGATGGGTGACCCAGGTGACCCCCCCAGGTGACCCCTGCCTACCTTCGGGGGGCCGCGGGGGCCCCGGTGGCCGCGGGGGTGCCAGGTCCCCGTCCCGCAGGTGGCACCGGGGGCTCTCTGGGGCAGCGCCAGGGGGGAGGGCACAGCTCGGGGGTGTGCCCGGGGTGCCCCCAGGTATCCCCTAAAGTGCCCCAAATTCACCCCAGGTGGCCCCAAATGTCCCCAAGGTGTCCCCAAACTCATCCCAGGGGTCCCCAAGGTCACCCAAAGTGTCCCCAGGTGTCCCCGGGTGTCCCAAAATGTCCCCAGGGTGTCCCCAGGTGTCCCCAAGGTGGCCCCAGATGCCCTAAGGTGTCCCCAAGGTGCCCCAAGGTGTCCCCAGATGTCCCCAAGGTGTTCCCAGTGTCACCCCAATGTCCCCAAATGTCCCCGAGGTGTCCCCAAACTCATCCCAAGTGTCCCCAAGGTGCCCCCAGGTGTCCTCAAATGTCCCCAGGCTCATGCCAGGTGTCCCCAAGGTCACCCAAAGTGTCCCCAGATGTTCCCAGGGTGTCCCCAAGGTGTTCTCAGGGTGTCCCCAATATCACCCCAGTGCCCCCAGATGTCCCCAGGTGCCCCTAGATGTCTCCAAGGTCACCCCAGGCTCATCCCAAATGTCCCCAGGTGTCCCCAAGGTGTCCCCAAACTCACCCCAGATGTCTTCAGGTGTCCCCAAGGTCACCCAAGGTGCCCCCAGATGTCCCCAGGGTGTCCCCAGGGTGTCCCCAGATGTCCCCAGATATTCCCAAGTGTCCCCAAACTCATCCCAGGTGTCCCCCGATGTCCCCAAGGTGCCCCAAAGTCACCCCAGATGTTCCCACTGCCCCCAGCTGTCTCCAAGGTGTCCCCAACCTCACCCCAGGGTGTCCCCAAGGTGTTCTCAGGGTGTCCCCAGTGTCACCCCAGTGCCCCCACGTGTCTCCAGGTGCCCCAAGATGTCCCCAAGGTCACCCCAGGCTCATCCTAAATGTCCCCAGGTGTCCCCAAGGTGTCCCAAGGTGTACCCAGGTGCCCAAAGGTCACCCCAGATGTCCCCAGGTGCCCCAAGGTGTCCCCAAACTCACCCCAGGCTCATCCTAAATGTCCCCAGGTGTCCCCAAGGTGCCCCCAAGGTGTACCCAGGTGCCCAAAGGTCACCCCAGATGTCCCCAGGTGTCCCAAGATGTCCTCAATGTCATCCAAGGTGTCCCCAGGTCACCCCAGGTGTCCCCAAACTCACCCCAGGTGTCCCCAGGTGCCCCCAGATGTTCCCGGGTATCCCCAGGTACCCCCAAAATCACCCCAGGTGTCCCCAGATGTCCCCCAGGTACCCCCAAATCACCCCAGGTGTCCCCCAGGTGCCCCCAGGTGTCCCCAAACTCATCCCAGGTGTCCCCAGGGTCACCCAAGGTGTCCCCCAGGTGCCCCCAGGTACCCCCCAGGTGCCCCAAATGCCCCCCAGGTGCCCCCAGGTGCCCCCCAGATACCCCCAGGTGCCCCCAAATTCACCCCAGGTGCCCCCAGATGTCTCCAAGATGCCCCAAATTCCCCCAGGTGCCCCCAGGTGCCCCCCAAATGCCCCCCAAGTTGCCCCAGGCTCACCCCCCGCTGGCCCCAGGTGCCCCAAATGCCCCCAGATGCCCCCCAAGTTACCCCAGGCTCACCCCCCACTGGCCCCAGGGTGTCACGTCCCCAGGTGCCCCAACCTCACCCCAGGTGCCCCCAAATGCCCCCAGGTGCCCCCCAGACGCCCCCAGGTGCCCCAAATTCACCCCAAATGTCCCCAGATTCACTCCAGGTGCCCCCAGATGCCCTCAGGCCACCCCAGATGCCCCTAAGTGCCCCAAATTCACCCCAGGTGCCCCCCAAATACCCCCCAGGTGCCCCAAATGCCCCCCAGATGTCCCCTGGCATCCCCCAAATGCCCCCCAGATGCCCCAAATTCACCCCAGATGCCCCCCAGATGTCCCCAAATGTCCCCAAATTCACCCCAGGTACCCCCAGATGCCCCAAATTCACCCCAGATGCCCCCCAGGTACCCCAAAGTGCCCCCAGGTACCCCCGGGTGCCCCAAATTCACCCCAGATGCCCCCCAATCCCCACCCCCCCCAACCCCCCCCCCCAGTGGCCCAAATCACCCCAGATGCCCCCCAGATGCCCCCAAATGTGGCCAAATTCACCCCAAATGCCCCCCAGGTACCCCAAACCCCCACCCCAGGTGCCCACCCCCACCCGGGCCCCCCAAATGCCCCCAGATGCCCCCCAGGTGCCCCCCACTCACCCCCCACTGGCCCCAGGGTGTCCCCGGGGGTCCCCAGGAAGTCGAACTCCCCCAGGGCGTCCTCAGAGTCCTCCTCATCCTCATCTTCATCCTCCTCCTCCTCCTCCTCGGGGGCCTTGGGGGCGGCCTGGGGGGGGGAAGGGGGAAAGGGGAACCAAGGAGAGAAAAAGGGACAAGGATGGCCCAAAAATCCAGTAAAAACGACCCAAAAATGGTCTAAAAATCAAAAAAAAAATTCCCCTAAAAACCCTCTAAAATTAAAAAACAAAAAGCCCCTAAAAATGCCCAAAAATCCTCTAAAAATTCTCTAAAAAATCCCCAAAAAATCCTTTAAATATTCTCTAAAAAATAAAAAAAAAATCCCTAAAAATAAAAAAAACCCCTAAAAATAAAAAAAATCCCTAAAAATAAAAAATTCTCTAAAAATCAAAAAAAATCTCTAAAAATTCTCTAAAAATCCATTAAAAAGTCTCTAAAAAATCCCCTAAATATTCCAAAAAAATCCTTAAAAAAATCCTCTAAAAAAATCCAAAAAAATCCTCTAAAAAAATCCAAAAAAATCTCTAAAAATCCCCCAAAAAATCTCTAAAACTCCGAAAAAAAAAATCCCTAAAAATCCAAAAAAATTCTCTAAAAATCCAAAAAAAAAGATCCCTAAAAACCCCCTAAATAAATTCAGGGATTGGGGAATTCGGAATTTTGGGGGTTGCCCCTCCCCCACCTTTCCCCTCCTGCGGATCTGGGCGGGGCCCGGGGTGGGGGAGGGGCACTCGGGATCCTCGTCCTCATCGCTGTCCTCGTCGGTGGGGGAGGGGCTGAGCCCCGGCTCCGGCTCCTTCCCGGCGTTCCTGGAAGTTGTAGGGGGAAAAATTTGGGAATGGGGGCAGGAAATTCCCAAAATTCCCCCGAAATTGCTGGAAAAAATGAAAAAAAAAGGAAAAAAAAGGGAAAAAAGGGGAAAAAAGGGAAAAAGGGGAAAAAAAAGGAAAAAAAAGGAAAAAAAGAGGGAAAAAAAGGGAAAAAAAGGGGAAAAAAGGAAAAAAGGAAAAAAAAGGAAAACAAAAGGAAAAAAAAAGAAAAAAAGGAAAAAAAAGGAAAAAAGGAAAAAAGGAAAACAAAAGAAAAAAAGGAAAAAAAGGAAAAAAAAGGAAAAAAGGAAAAAAGGAAAAAAAGGAAAAAAAAAGAAAAAAAAAGGAAAAAAAAGAAAAAAAGGAAAAAAAGGAAAAAAAAGGGAAAAAAGGAAAAAAAAGGAAAATAAAGGAAAAAAAGGAAAAAAAAGGAAAAAAAGGAAAAAAAAGGAAAAAAAAGAAAAAAAAAAAGGAAAAAAAAGAAAAAAAGAAACAAAGGAAAAAAAAGGAAAAAAAAAAAAGAAAAAAAAAAGAAAAAAAAGAAAAAAAACCCCTCCCAGAATGGTACAAAAAAACCCCAAAAAATCTCCAAAACCCCCTAAAAAAACCCTAAAACCCAGAAAAACCCCCAAAAAACCCTCAAATCTCCCCAAAAAATCCCAAACCCCACAAAACCCAACCCCAAAACCCCAACCCCCAACCCTCCCCAAAAAATCCCCAAAACCCCCTAAAAAACCGCCCAAAAATCCCTAAAACCCCCTAAAAAAGCACCAAAAATTCGGAAAATCTCCTTAAAAAGACCCCAAAACCCCCAAATCTCCCCCCAAAACCCCCAAATCCCCCCAAAAATCCCAAAATCCACCCAAAAATCCCCAAATCCCCCCAAAAATCCCCAAAACCCCCCAAACCTGCTAAAAAAACCCCCAAAAATCTAGAAAAAACTCCAAAAATCCCCAAATCCCCCCCAAAATTCCCAAAATCCCCCCAAAAACCCCCAAATCTCCCCCAAAAATTCCCGAATTTCCCCCAAAATCCCCAAATTTCCCCCAAAAATCCCCAAATTCCCCCCAAAATCCCCAAAATCCCCCCAAAACCCCAAAACCCCCCCAAAACCCCCCAAAAAACCCCCCAAAAATCCCCAAAAAAACCCCAATCCCCAAATCTCCCCCAAAATCCCCCAATTTCCCCCAAAAATCCCCAAATTCCCCCCAAAACCCCCCAAATTTCCCCCAAAATCCCCCCATTTCCCCCCAAAAATCCCCAAATCCCCCCAAAATCCCCAATTCCCCCAAAACCTCCCCAAAAAAATCCCAAAACCCTGAAAAAACCCCCCAAAATCCCCCCAAAAAACCCCCCAAACCCAAAAAAACCCTCAAAACCCCCCAAAAATCCCCAAAATCCCCCAAAAATCCCCAAATTCCCCCCAAAACCTCCCAAATCCCCCAATTTTCCCCCCAAACCTCTGGATCTGCTCCTCGATTCTCCGCAGCAGCAGCGACTCCGTGGGTGGGGGAGGGGAGGGGGGGCTCCCGGGGCTGGGGGGGGCTCCCAAAATTCCCGAAATTCCCGAGGAAATTCCCGAAATTCCCGAGGAAATTCCCGGGGGGCTCCGACCCAGCAGGGAGCGAAGCCTCCGGGATCTCATGTCCAGGATGGTGTCGCTGTAGCCGACTTCTTCCAGGTACCTGAGGGATTTTTTTGGGGAGAAATTCCAGAAAAAAAAGGGATTTTGGGAATGTTGGGAAAATCCCGGAGCGTTTGTCCCAAAAAATGCCCAAAATTGTGGAAAAATTGCTCGAAAAAAAGGTCAAAATAGTGGAAAACGGCTCGAAAAAAATTCAAAATATCGGAAAAATCACGCCAAAAAATTCAAAATACTGAAAAAATCACTCGAAAAAATCAAAATACGGGAAAAATCCTGCAAAAAAAAATTCAAAATACTGGAAAAATTGCTGGAAAAATCATCCAAGAATGTCCTAAAAAAATTCCTGAAAAATCGCTGGGAAAAGTTGGCCAAAAAACCCCCAGAATAGCCAAGGAAAACACCCCAAAAATTGCCCCCCAAAACCCCAAAATCCCCCCAAAAATTGCCCAAAAAATCCCCCAAAAAACCCCAAAAATTGTCCCAAAAATCATCCAAGAACACCCTAAAAAAATTCCTGAAAAATTGCTGGGAAAAGTTGGCAAAAAAACCCCAAAAATCGCCCCCAAAAGCCCTCAAAAATACCCCAAAAATCACCCAAAAAAGCCCCAAAAACCCCAAAAAACCCCCAAAACTCGCCCAAAAAACCCCAAATTCCCCACCCCAAATCCCCCGACCCCAAAACTCCTCGAAAGCCCCAAAAAGACCCAAAAATCCCCAAAATATCCTCCAAAATTATCCAAAAAACTCCCAAAACCCCCACAAAAATCGCCAAGAAAACCGCAAAAAACCCCCCCAAATCCCCCAAAAATTGCCCAAAAATCCCCCAAAAATCGCCCAAAAATCCCCAAATCCCCCACCCCAAATCCCCCCTGACCCCAAAACTCCTCGAAAACCCCAAAAATCCCCCAAATAAACCCCAAAATTGTCTAATAACTCCCAAAACCCCCCAAAAAATCACAGAGAAAACCCCAAAAAACCCCCCAAAAACCCCCAAAAATCGCCCAAAAAACCCCAAATTCCCCACCCCAACTCCCCCCTGACCCCAAAACTCCTCGGAAGCCCCAAAAATCCCCAAAAAGCCCCAAAATATCCTCCAAAATTATCCAAAAAACTCCCAAAGCCCCCACAAAAATCGCCAAGAAAACCGCAAAAAAACCCCCCAAATCCCCCAAAAATCGCTCAAAAAACCCCAAATTCCCCACCCCAAATCCCCCCTGACCCCAAAACTCCTCGAAAACCCCAAAAATCCCCCAAATAAACCCCAAAAATTGGCTAATAACTCCCAAAACCCCCACAAAAATCGCCAAGAAAACCCCAAAAAAACCCCCAAAAATCGCTCAAAAAACCCCAAATTCCCCACCCCAACTCCCCCCTGACCCCAAAACTCCTCGAAAACCCCAAAAAGCCCCAAAAAGCCCCAAAAAAGCCCAAACTCACTGGCGCAGGAGCTGCCTCCCCTCCTTCCAGGCCCCCTCGAGCTCCACGGGGCCGTTGGACACTGGGGGGAGGAAAAAAGGGAGTCAGAAACCCCAAAATCACCCAAATCCACCCCAAAAATGGGATGGGGAACTCCCCACCCCCAAATCCCCCAAAAAAACCCCAAATCCCCCCAAAAAACCCACAAAACCCCCCCCAAAACCCCTAAAAAAACCTCTAAAACCCTCAAAAAACCCCAAATTTCCCCCCAAAACCCTCCCAAAAACCCCTTAAAAAACCCCCCAAAAAAACCCTCAAAACCACCCCAAATCTCTCCCAAAACCTTAAAACCTCAAAAATCCCAAAAAAACCCCAAATCCCCCCAAAAACCCCTCAAAAAAACCCCCAAAAACACCTGAAAAAAATCCCAAAAACCCTCAAAAAAACCCCTCAAAACCCCTCAAAAAAAGCCCCAAATCCCCCCAAAAACCCCAAATAACCTCCCAAAAAAACCCAAAACCCTCTCAAACCCCAAAAAACCTCCTCAAAAACCCCCCAAAACCCCCCAAAAAACCCCAAATTCCCCCCAAAAAGCCCCAAAAAACCCACAAATCCCCCAAAACCCTCAAAAACCCCCAAAAACCCTCAAAAAAAACCCCAAACCCCCCCCAAAAACCCCTCAAAATCACCCCAAACCTCTCCCAAAACCCAAAAACCTCAAAAATCCCAAAAAAACCCCCAAATCCCCTCAAAAACCCCTCAAAAACCCCCCAAAACCCTCCAAAAAAACCAAAAAAAAAACCCCCAAACCCCCCAAAAAACCCCTCAAAAAAACCTCAAAACCCCCCAAAAAAAACCCCCAAACCCCAAAAAATCCCAAAAAAACTCTAAAAAGCCCCAAAATTTTGGGGTTTCCCCCCGTTTTTGGGGTCTCACCCGGCTCCTCCGGCCGCTTCTCCCCCGGCGCCTCCGTCCCGAACTTCAGCTTGTGGTACTTGGACCTAAAAACCCCAAAATTTGGGGCGTTTTGGGGTTTTTTGGGATTTTTTCCATGTTTTCGGATTTTTGGGTGATTTTTTTTGGGTTTTTTGGGTGATTTTGGGTGATTTTTGGTTATTTTTGGGGTTTTTGGGTGATTTTTGGTTTTTTGGGTGATTTTTCGGATTTTTTGGGTGATTTTTTGGAATTTTTGGGTGTTTTTTGGGTGATTTTTGGGGGATTTGGGGTTTTTTAGGGAGATTTTGGGGGTTTTTTTGGGTGATTTTCGGGGGGATTTGGGTGATTTTGGGGGTTTTTTGGGTGATTCGGGGGGGATTTGGAGTTTTTTGGGTGATTTTGGGGGTTTTTTGGGTGATTTTTGGGGGGTTTTGGGGGGGATTTGGGGCTTTTTGGGTGATTTTGGAGAGGATTTGGGATTTTTTAGGAAGTTTTTGGCGTTTTTTTGGGTGATTCAGGGGGGATTTGGGCGATTTTGGGGGGGATTTGAGGTTTTTGGGGCTCCTTTTGGGCCTTTTTTTGCAGATTTTGGGTAACTTTTGGGGTGTTTTTTGGGCAATTTTTGGGGTCTTTTTTTTTTGCGAGATTTTTGGCAATTTCTGAGATGGTTTTTGGGGCTTTTTAGGCAATTTCGGTGGTGGTTTTTGGGGGTTTTTTGGCAATTTTTGCAGCGGTTTTTTGGGGTCTTTCGGGGGTGATTTTTGGGGTGGTTTTGGGGCTTCTTTTGAGGCGATTTTTGGGCCGGATTTTTAAGATTTTTCTGGGCAATTTTTAAGGTGATTTTTGGGGATTTTTAGGCAATTTTTGAGGTAGTTTTTGGGGTTTTTAGGCAATTTCTAAGGTGGTTTTTGGGGTTTTTAGGCAATTTTTAAGGTGGTTTTTGGGGTTTTTTGGGCAACTTTTGAGATCGTTTTTGGGGTTTTTGGACAATTTTTGAGATCGTTTTTGGGGTTTTTTGGGCAATTTTTGAGATAGTTTTTGAGGATTTTTAGGCAATTTTTAAGGTGGTTTTTGGGGTTTTTTGGACAAATTTTGAGATAGTTTTTGGGGTTTTTGGACAATTTCTGAGATAGTTTTTGGGGTTTTTTGGGCAATTTTTGAGATCGTTTTTGGGGTTTTTAGGCAATTTTTGAGGTAGTTTTTGAGATTTTTAGGCAACTTTTAAGATGATTTTTGGGGCTTTTTGGGCAATTTTTGGGGTAGTTTTTGAGGTTTTTTGGGCAATTTTTGGGGTAGTTTTGGGGGTTTTTGGGCAGTTTTTACAGCTTTTTTTTTCGGTTTTTGGGGTGATTTTTGGGCTGGTTTTGGCCATTTTTGGGGGTGTTTTTGGGGTGCCTTTGGGGTTTTTTGGGGTGCGTTTTTGGGGTGTGTTTTTGGGGTGGCTTTAGTCTTTTTTGACTTTTCTGGGAGGTTCTCAGGCGATTTTTGGGGCCTTTTTTTTGCGGATTTTGGGGGCGATTTTTGGGGTGATTTTGGCCATTTTTAAGGGGTGTTTTTGGGGTGCCTTAGGGGTTTTTTGGGGGTGTTTTTGGGGTGTTTCTGGGGTGTTTTGGGGCTCCCACCTCTCCTGCTTGAGGGCGAACTCCAGCACGTGGCTGCGCCGCACCAGGTCCAGCTCCAGGGTCCCAGGGGATTTTGGGGCTTTTGGAGGATTTTTGGCAATTTTCAGGATTTTTTGGGGGTGGTTTTTGAGAGGTTTTTTTGGAGGTGTTTTCAAGGTGATTTTTGAGCAATTTCTGAGGTTTTTTTGGCAATTTTTGGGTGATTTTTGGGGGATTTTTTGGGGTCTTTTCGGGGCGATTCTTGGGGTGGTTTTGGGGTTTCTTTTGGGGTGAATTTTGGACTGGATTTTTACGATTTTTCTGGGCAATTTTTAAGGTGGTTTTTGGGGATTTTGGGGCAATTTTGGAGGCAGCTTTTGGGGTTTTTTGGACAATTTTTGGGGTGGTTTTTGGGGATTTTTGGGCAATTTTTAAGGGGGTTTTTGGGGTTTTTTGGACTATTTTTGAGATAGTTTTTGGGGGTTTTTGGGCAGTTTTTTCAGCTGGTTTTGGGGTGTTTTTGGGCATTTTTTGGGGGTGTTTTCGGGGCGTTTTGGGGCTCGCACCTCTCCTGCTTGAGGGCGAACTCCAGCATGCGGATGCGCCGCACCAGGTCCAGCTTCAGGTTCTCCTGGCCCTTGCGCTCGCCCTGCAGGAAGGCCACCTGCGCCTTGGGGGCACCCGGGGGGTCACAGGGGCACCCAGGCGCCCGGGGACACAGGGGCACCCAGGGGGGACAGGGGCAACCACAGGCACCCAGGGGAGCACAGGGGCACCCGGGGGCAAGGGGCAACACGAGACCCAGGGACACCCAGAGGGTCACAGGGGCACCCAGGGGGGCACAGGGCACCCCAGACACCCAGGGGCACCCAGAGGGTCACAGGGGCACCCGGGGGGTCACAGGGGCACCCGGGGGGTCACAGGGGCACCCAGAGGGTCACAGGGGCACCCAGGGGTCACAGAGACACCCAGGGGGCACAGGGGCACCCACCCCCGGGGCACCCAGGGGGTCACAGGAGCACCCAGGGGGTCACAGGAGCACCCGGGGGGTCACAGGGGCACCCAGGGGGTCACAGGGGCACCCAGGGGGTCACAGAGACACCCAGGGGGTCACAGGGGCACCCACCTGCGCCTTGGGGGCACCCGGGGGGTCACAGGGGCACCCAGGGGCGCCCGGGGGGGTCACAGGGGCACCCGGGGGGTCACAGGGGCACCCAGGGGCGCCCAGAGGGGCACAGGGGCACCCGGGGGGGTCACAGGGGCACCCAGGGGACACCCAGGGGGGCACAGGGGCACCCAGGGGGTCACGGGGGCACCCAGGGGGTCACGGGGGCACCCAGGGACCCTTGGGGACACCCAGGGGGTGACACTGGGGGTCCCACAGACGCCCAGGGACACCCAGGGGGTCACAGGGACACTCAGGAACACCCAGGGGCCCCCAGGGGGTGACATTGGGGTCCCAGGGGCACCCAGGGGCCCTTGGGGACACCCAGGGGCTGACAGGGAGGTGGCACCGGGAGTGTCCCCAGTACTGGGCTGGGGGTCCTCAAAACCGGTCCCAGTGCCCCCAGTGCTCCCAGTGCCCCTCCCAGTGCCCCCAGTACCGGCTCTGGATGGTCCCAGTGACCCCAGTGCCCATCCCAGTGTCCATCCCAGTGTCCCCAGTGCCCCCAGTGTCCTGGTGCCCCCAACACCAGCTCTTGATGGTCCCAGTATCCCCAGTACCCCTCCCAGTGACCCCAGTGCCCATCCCGATGTCCCCATCCCGGTATCCCTGCATCCATCCCAGTATCCCCATTCCCGGTCTCCCCATCCCGGTATCCCCGTCCCAGTATCCTCACACCCATCCCGGTATCCCCATCCCCATTCCCAGTATCCTCATCCCCATTTCCCCATCCCCATCCCGGTCTCCCCATCGCGGTATCCCCATCCCCATCCCCGGTATCCCCACACCCATCCCGGTATCCCCAACACCGGCTCCCCCGGTATCCCCATCCTCATCCCGGTATCCCCATTCCCAGTATCCCCATCCCCATTTCCCCATCCCCATTCCCGGTATTCCCATCCCAGTTTCCCATCCCCATCCCGGTATCCCCATCCCGGTATCCCCACACCCATCCCGGTGTCCCCATCCCCATCCCGGTGTCCCCATCCCCATCCCCATCCCCGGTATCCCCAACACCGGCCCCGGGCCCTCCCGGTACCCCCATCCCCATTCCCGGTACCCCCATCCCCATTCCCGGTCTCCCCGGTCTCCCCATTATCCCCATCCCGGTATCCCCATCCTCATCCCGGTATCCCCATCCCCATCCCGTTATCCCCACACCCTCCCGGTATCCCCGTATCCCCATCCCGGTATCCCCATTCCGGTATCCCCATACCCATCCCGGTATCCCCACACCCATCCCGGTGTTATCCCCATCCCCATCCCCGGTATCCCCACACCCATCCCCGGTATCCCCAACACGGCTCTCTCCCGTTATCCCCATCCCCTCCGGTACCCCCACACCCATTCCGGTATCCCCATCCCCATTCCCGTTATCCCCATCCCCATTCCCGGTACCCCTACACCCATCCCGGTAACCCCGGTATTCCCATCCCGGTATCCCCATCCCGGTATCCCCACACCCATCCCCATCCCCGGTCTCCCCGGTATCCCCATCCCGGTATCCCCACGCCCATTCCCGGTATCCCCATCCCGGTATCCCCATCCCAGTATCCCCATCCCTCTCCCCGGTATCCCCATCCCGGTATCTCCGGTATCCCCATCCCCATTCCCGGTATCCCCACACCAATCCCCGTTATCCCCATCCCCATTCCCGGTACCCCCACACCCATTCCCGGTATCCCACTCCCGGTCTCCCCGCTCCCACCGCCTCCCGCTGCCCTCCCCCGCCCCCTCCCCGGTTCCCGCCCCCCTCTCCCGCCGCCCCGGCCGCCATTTCCTCCCAAGATGGCGCCAGCAGCGGCCGCAGCGCCCCCGGGAACCCCCGGTATGGCCCCGGTGCCTCCTCCCGCCGCCCTCCCCTCATGAGGCGCCCCGGCCGCCATTACCTGCAGCTCTGCCCTCTCCGCTTCCCAGCGCCCTTTCTCCGCCTCGAACCGCGCCCACTCGTGCTGGATGAAGTGCAGGATGCCCGGCAGGCTCAGCCCGGTTCGCCCGGGGGGTTCGGGGCCGGGAACGGCACCGGGAACCGGGGTGGAAGGAGGAGGTTGGGCCCGGGCCGGCGGCGCCCGCTCGGCCGCCATGGCGGCTGCCACAAAGGGAGCCACGGGCGCGCCGCTTCCTGCCACAAACGGAGCCGGAAGAGGAGGGGGACAGGGGCGGGGCCTAGAGGGAAAAGGGGCGGGGATATTAATGAGGGGGCGGGGTTAGGTGGGAGGGGGCGTGGCCTAAAGGGTGGCGCTGTTGCCGGGGCAACGGGGGGGGGATTTTTTTGGGGGGGATTTTTGGGGGAATTTTGGGGGGTTTTTGGAGTTTTGGGGGGTTTTGGGGTTTATGGGGGTTTTCAGGGGGATTTTGGGGGGTTTTTGGGGGGTTTTGGGGCTTTGAGGGGATTTGGGGGTTTATGAGAGATTTTGGGGGGGATTTGGGTTTTTTTTGAGGGGGATTTTTGGGGGGATTTTCGGGATTTTGGGGTTTTTTTGGGGTTTTTTTTGGGGGGTTTTGGGGTTTATGGGGGTTTATGGGGGATTTCTGTGGGGGTTTTGGGGGTGGTTGCATCGGGATTTTGGGGGGATTTTGGACATTTTTGGAAGGGTTTTGGGGGACTTTTGGGGGGGGTGGGTGGATTTCTGGGGCATTTTAGGGATTATAGGCGATTTTGGGAGGGTTTTGGGCATTTTTGGGGTGTATAGGCGATTTTTGGGGGGGTTTTGGGCATTTTAGGGATCACAGGCGATTTTTGGGGGGATTTTGGGCTTTTTTGGGGGGGTTTTGGGGCATTTTAGGGATCACAGGCGATTTTTGGGGGGGATTTTGGGCATTTTAGGAGGTTTTTTGGGGCACTTTATGGATTACAGGCGATTTTTTGGGTGAATTCCAGACCCTTCCGGTGACCTTTCCAGTCTTTTTTTGATGGGGGGGTGCTAAAGACCTACGACTCCTTTAATTAATTCTGGCCAGGCTTAATTAATGAGCAGTTCATTAATAATTATTTTTTTTTCTCTCCACAGCGCCCTCGCGCGGACACCGGCGGCCATTGCAGAGCCGCTAATTAACGGCCGAATGAATCAAGGCCAAAAAAACCACCCCCGATTATTCAGGAATTAACCAACCGATTGACCACCCAATTAATTAATTAATTAATTAAGCACGCGGAGGAGCCGCTAATTAATTTTCACGATGAGAATCACCCCGTGCCGGGCCGCCCTGGCCGCCGCCA
Organism: Monarcha castaneiventris obscurior; assembly: GCA_026261815.1. Lineage (NCBI taxonomy): Eukaryota > Metazoa > Chordata > Aves > Passeriformes > Monarchidae > Monarcha > Monarcha castaneiventris. Next base: position 41,854 of record JAMPIT010000248.1, read on the forward strand.
TCGCCTTCAACCTCCTGCTCTTGCTCTGCTCCCGCCTCGTCCCCAGCGCGTCCCCTCCTTCCTCCTCCTCCTCCTCCTCATCCTCCTCATCCTCCTCATCATCATCATCATCATCATCATCATCATCATCTTCATCTTCATCCTCCTGCCCCGGGGGGCTCCCAGGGGTCACCGTCATCCTCCGCGACTTCCCCGAGGGCCCCGAGCACGACGTGGCCGCCACCGCCCGCTCCTTCTCCTCCTTGCCCGGCGTCCCCGTGCTGGTAGCCACCGAGGTAGCCCCGTACCCCCCCGTGGTGCCGCTGCCCCCCGGGGTCACCCTGCTGCCCCTGAGGCCGGAGCCCCAGCGGTCACCGCCGCGGCCGGAGCTGGCCGTGCGCACTGGCCACGTGGCTTTGGTGCCGGACGGAGCCCGGGCGGTGCCGGGGCTGCTGAGGAGGATGAGGGAGCTGCTGGAGGAGGCCGCCAGCGAGGAAGCCACGGTCAAGGTGGTGGTGGCCCCCGTGGGGAGGCTGCGGCCGAGGTGTTGGGAGGCTGAGGTGGACGTCAAGGCGTGGACGGTGAGGTACGGTCATGGTGGCTACCGGGGTGGGCGTGGTGGTGGCCACAATGGTGGTTGGAGTGCTGGCCGCAATGGTGGCCGTAGAGCTGACCACAACGCTGGCTACAACGGTGGCCACAATGCTGGCTGGAGAGCTGACCACCACGGTGACCACAATGCTGGCCTCAATGCTGGCCACCACGATGACCGCAACGCTGGCTGGAGCACTGGCCACAATGCTGGCCACAACACTGATAACGATGGTGACCGCAGCGCTGACCACAATGCTGGCCGTAGAACTGACCCCAACGGTGGCCACAAGGCTGGCTGGAGCACTGACCACCACACTGGCCATCACAGTGACCACGCCGCTGACCACAGCGCTGGCCGTAGAGCTGACCACAACGCTGGCCACAACGCTGACCACCACAGCGACCACAACGCTAACCACAGCTCTAACCACAACGCTGCCCGCCTCACTGGCCACCACAGTGACCACGCCGCTGGCCACCCCGCTGGCCACCCCGCTGGTGACCTCTGCGGCGCCCTGGACGGAGCCCCGGCCGTGCTGCTGCTCCGGACCTGCGACCTTTTCTCCCTGCCCTTCCCCTTGAGCCGCCCCGTGCTCACCTCGCTGTCCCTCCAAGCCTCCCTCCGCGGCTGGCGACTCCTCCTGCTGCCCGACTCCTTCCCGCTGGCCCCGCGGCCACCTCTGTCCCCCCACGGCCAGTGGAAGGCTCAGAACTCGCTGGAGAAGCAGCGCCGGGCGCTGATGGAGCAGTTCGGCCTCAAGCTGGAGCTGCTGCCGGACGGGCGCCAGCGTTGGCACGGCTGCTCCAAGGACACCCAGCGCTGCTTTGGCACCATCCATGCCCAGACCCCCCAGTACCTGCTGGCCGGCCGCTGGACCCCCCCCTGCTGCCTGCGGGCGCTGCGAGTGACCGCCCGGCACGTGGTGGCCGAGCTGGAGGCGGCCGGAGTCCGCTACTGGCTGGAGGGGGGGTCCCTGCTGGGCGCCGTCCGCCTCGGAGACCTCATCCCTTGGGATTACGACGTGGATTTGGGGCTTTACCGGGAAGATCTCCCCAAATGCCGGTGGCTAGCGGCCGTGCTGGCCACTGGCCGGCCCGTGGAGGACTCCGAGGGTTTCCTTTGGGAGAAAGCGGCCGAGGGGGAATTTTTCCGGGTCCATTTCAGCCGCACCAACCGGCTCCACGTGGATCTGTGGCCTTTCTACGCCCGAGCCGGTGGCATCATGACCAAGGACACGTGGCTGGGCCACCGGCAGGACGTGGAGTTCCCCGAGAGCTTCTTGGTGCCCTTGGTGCCCGTGGCTTTCGCCGGCGCCGTGGCCAAAGCCCCCCACGACCCCCGCGCCTTCCTGGAGTTCAAATTCGGGCCCGGGGTCATCGAGAACCCCGAGTACCCCAACCCCGAGGTGCGGAGGTTGGCGCAGGACCTGGACCCTGAGGGCCCTCGGTGACTTTTGGGGGGTCCTTGTGTCGTTTTGGGGGCTCCCTGTGCCATTTTGGGGTCCCTGGCCCACCCTTGGGGGTCCCTGTGTTGTTTTGGGGGGGGTCCCTGGGCCGCCTGTGGGGTCTCAGTGCCACTTTTGGGGTCCCCAGTGTCATATTTGGGGCCCTAGTGTCACCTTTGGGGTCCCTGGGTTGTTTTTGGGGGGTCCCTGGACCACCTTTGGGGTCCCCAGAGCCCCCCGGGTCCGGGGGCCGGTGCAGGACAGGGACAATGAAACCCCCTGGTGCCACCTTTGGTGTTCCTGTGTTGTTTTGGGGGGTCCCTGTGTCATTTTGGGGGATCCCTGAGCCACCTTTGGGGTCGCTGGGCCACCCTTGGGGGTCCCTGTGTTGTTTTGGGGGGTCCCTGAGCCACCTTTGGGGTCCCTGGGCCACCTTTGGGGTCCCGAGATCCACCCTGGATGTCCCCAGAGCCGCCTTTGGGGTCCCTGGGCCACCTTTGGGGTCCCTGTGTCGTTTTGGGGGGTGCCTGTGTCATTTTGGAGGGTCCCTGAGCCACTTTTGGGGTCCCCAGAGCCCCCCGGGTCCGGGGGCCGGTGCAGGACGTGGACAATGAAACCCCCTGGTGCCACCTTTGGTGTTCCTGTGTTGTTTTGGGGGGTCCCTGTGTCATTTTGGGGGATCCCTGGGCCACCTTTGGGGTCCCCGGGGCCACCTTTGGGCTCCCTGTGCCACTTTTGGGATCTCAGTGCCACCTTTGGGGTCCCTGTGTCGTTTTGGGGGGGTCCTTGTGTCACCTTTGGGATCCCCGTGTCGTTTTGGGGGGGTCCTTGTGTCACCTTTGGGATCCCTGTGTCGTTTTGGGGGGGTCCTTGTGTCACCTTTGGGGTCCCTGTGTCGTTTTGGGGGGGTCCCTGTGTCACCTTTGGGATCCCTGTGTCGTTTTGGGGGGTCCCTTGGGGTCCCTGGTGCCACCTTTGAGGTCCCTGGGCAACCTTTGGGGTCCCTGGTGCCACCTGTGGGGTCCCTGTGTTATTTTGGGGGGTCCCGAGGGTCCCTGTGTCGTTTTGGGGGGTCCCTGGGCCACCTTTGGGGTCACCAGAGCCCCCTGGGTCCGGGGGCTGGCGCAGGACGTGCACAACGAAACCCCCTGGTGCCACCTTTGGTGTTGTTTTGGGGGGTCCCTGAGCCACCCTTGGGGTCCCTGGGCCACATTTGGGGTCCCTGTGTTGTTTTGCGGGGTCCCTGGGGCACCTTTGGGGTCTCAGTGTCACCTTTGGGGTCCCTGGGTTGTTTTGGGGGGATCCCTGGGGCATCTTTGGGGTCCCTGGGCCACCCTTGGGGTCCCTGGTGCCACCCTTGGGGTCCCTGGTGCCACCTTTGGGGTCCCTGCCTCACCTTTGGGTCCCTGGTGCCACCTTTGGGGTCCCTGTGTCGTTTTGGAGGATCCCTGGTGTCACATTTGGGGCCCCAGTGACACCTTTGGGGTCCCTGTGTCATTTTGGGGGGGTCCCCAGTGACACCTTTGGGGTCCCTGGGCCACTTTTGGGGTCCCCAGAGCCCCCCTGGATGTCCCCAGTGACACCTTTGGGCTCCCTGTGTCATTTTGGGGGGTCCCTGTGTCATTTTGGGGGATCCCTGGGGCACCTTTGGGGTCCCTGGGCCACCCTGGGGCCAGTTCCATCCCAGTTCCATCCCAGTTCCATCCCAGTTGCATCCCAGTTCCCAATTAAATCCCATTCCCAGTTCAATCCCAATTCCCAATTAAATCCCAATTCCCATTTCCCAATTAAATCCCATTCCCAATTCAATCCCAATTCCCAGTCCAATCCCAATTTCCCAGTTAATTCCCAATTAAATCCCAATTCTCAGTTCCCAATTAAACCCCAATTCCCAGTTCAATCCCAGTCTGCAGTTCCCAGTTCAATCCCAATTAAATCCCATTCCCAATTAAATCCCAGTTAATTCCCAATTTCCCAGTTCTCATTCCCAGTTAATTCCCAATTAAATCCCAATTCTCAATTCCCAGTTAAATCCCATTCCCAATTAATTCCCAGTGAAATACCAATTCCCAGTTAAATCCCAATTCCCAATTAAATCCCAATTCCCAATTAAATTCAAATTTCCATTCCCAATTAAATCCCAATTCCCAATTAATTCCCAATTCCCAGTTCAATCCCAATTTTGAGTTCCCAGTTAATTCCCAATTAAATCCCATTCCCAATTAATTCCCAATTTCCCAGTTCCCACTCCCAGTTAATTCCCAATTAAATCTCAATTCCCAATTAATTCCCAATTAAATCTCAATTCCCAATTAACTCCCAATTCCCAATAAATTCCCAATTAATTCCCAATTAAATTCCATTCCCAATTAATTCCGAATTCCCAGCTCCCATTCCCAGTTAATTCCCAATTAAATCCCAATTTCCCAGTTCAATCCCAATTAATTCCCAATTCCCAGTTCAATCCCAATTTTGAGTTCCCAGTTAATTCCCAATTAAATCCCAATCCCAATTAATTCCCAATTTCCCAGTTCAATCCCAATTCCCAATAAAATCCCAATTTCCAATTAAATCCCAATTTCCCAGTTCCCATTCCCAGTTAATTCCCAATTAAATCCCAATTCCCAATTAAATCCCAATTCCCAATTAAATCCAATTCCCAATTAATTCCCAATTAACTCCCAATGCCCAATTAATTCCCGATTAATTCCCGATTAAATCCCAATTAATTCCCAATGAAATCCCATTCCCAATTAATTCCCAATTCCCAGTTAATTCCCAATTTCCCAGTTCCCAATCCCAATTAATTCCCAATTAATTCCCAATGAAATCCCATTCCCAATTAATTCCCAATTTCCCAGTTCCCATTCCCAGTTAATTCCCAATTAAATCCCAATTCCCAATTAAATCCCAATTAAATCCCAATTAATTCCCATTTCCCACCCCGATTTCCTGGGAATTCCCCCCAATTTTCCAAGGAAAATTCTCCGCAGCCGCCTCACTTTTATTTCCTTTTTTGTTGCTTTTTTTGCTCATTTTTCCTTTTTTTTTTTTGCTTTTTTCCTCTTTTTTTTTTTCCCTCCTCTTTCCGCGATTTTTGTAGTTTTTTATTTTTATTTTTATTTTTATTTTTATTTTTATTTTTATTTTTTCTCTTCTTTTCGTCCTTTTTTTTCCGCCGGGAATTTCTGCAACTTTTCCTCATGCACTAAAAATCCCGGGAAAAAAAAAAAAAAAAATCCCGGGAAAAGGAAATTCCCAAAAAAAATTCCCACCAAAAGCGTTCAAAACGTCCTTAAAAGAAGCAGGAAAAGGCAACGTCTTTTTTTTTGTTTTTTTTTCCAGAAATTCCTTTTTTTTTAAGCCAGGTCCAGGCCCTAAAATCCCCCAAAATTCCCCTTTTTTGGAGCCCCCAAAATCCCGGATTTTCTCGCCGCGATTTTCGGGAATTTCGGGGTTTTTTTTGTTTATTTTTTGCGGGATTTTTTCCATTTTAATTTTTATTTTTATTATTTCCACAATAACTTACGGCGCCTCCAAAATTCCTCCTGTTTTTTGGGGTTTTTTGTGGGGTTTTTTTGGGGTTTTTTGGGGGTTTTTCCATCCGTTTCCTAAGGGTTATCCCCAAAAAAAAAAAAAAAAGGGGGGGAAAAGGGAAAAAAAGAAAAAAAAAAAGGGAAAAAAGGAAAATTCCTACTTGGAAAAAACCTAAATCCAAAAAAAAAAAAAAAAGGGAGGGGGAAAATGTGGGAAAAAAACAACAAAAAAACTCCCAAAATTCAGGAATTCTGGCCCAAAACCGCTCTGGAATGTGGCAGGAAAAGGAGGGAAAATGAATCCGTGATTTTTGCAGATTTTCCTGATTTTCCTGATTTTTCCAAGCCCCAAATTCCCCAAATTTTGATGGATTTTTCCTTATTTTTTTCCCACCTCCAGTGTCAAAAAAATCTCCCCCTGAAGGCTCCTGCAGCTGTGCCAAAATCGGGTTTTTTCATGGAAAAAAAATTCTCTTTTTTTGGGGAAAAAAATTCGGATTTTTCCTGATTTTTTTGCATAAAAATCTCCACTCAAAAATTGGAAAATTTGGGAAAAATGGGGAAAATTTGGGAATGGGAAAGATCCTCAGGCTGTGCCAAAATCTGGTTTTTTTTCATGGAAAAAGTCCCTTTTTTTGGGGAAAAAAAGGCAGAATTTTTTGGAAGTTGTTCCAGTGTTTTTTTGGCATAAAAATCCTATAAAAAATGGGAAAATTTGGGAAAAAAAATCAGGAAAATTCGGGAAAAATGGGGAAAATTTGGGGGAAAATGGGGAAAATTTGGGAAAAATCAGGAAAATTTGGGAATGGGAAAGATCCTCAGGCTGTGCCAAAATCTGATTTTTTCATGGATAAAAAACCCCTTTTTAGGGGAAAAAAGCAGAATTTTTTCAAGTAATTTCCCCGTTTTTTGGCCTAAAAAACCTGGAAAATTTGGGGGAAAATCAGGAAAAATTGGAGAAAAAAAATCAGGAAAATTTAGGAAAAATCGGGAAACTTTGGGGAAAAAAAATCAGGAAAATTTGGGAAAAATGGGGAAAATTTGGGAATGAGAAGATTCCTCTGGCTGTGCCAAAATCTGATTTTTTCATGGAGAAAACCCCTTTTTTTGGGGAAAAAAATGGAAATTTTTTTTTGAAATTGTTCCCGTGTTTTTTTGGCATAAAAATCCTACCAAAAATGGGAAAATTTGGGAAAAATTGGGCAAAATCAGGAAAATCTGGGGAAAAATCAGAAAAATTCGGGGAAAAAAAATCAGGAAAATTTGGGGAAAAAAATCGAGGAAAATTTGGGGAAAAAATCAGAAAAATTCGGGAAAAATCAGAAAAATGCGGGAAAAAATCAGGAAAATTTGAGAAAAAAAATCAGAAAAATTCAGGAAAAATCGGGAAAATTTGGGAATGGGAGCCCTTTTTGGAATTTTTTGTTTTTCTGGGAGGGATTTTCGTGCCTGGGGGTGGGGGAGGGGTTTTTTGGGGGGGTGGGGGAGGGGCGTCTTAAAGTGCGAGGAGACCCCGGGGGGGGGGAGGGGTCCCAGTGGTACCATGAAATTCCAGTTCCGCCCAGTTCAGCACTGGGGGGGCTCCAGACCCCCCCAAAATTGGGAAATTTGGGGAAAAATTTGGGAAAAAATTTGGGAAATATTTGGGAAAAATTTAGGAATGGGAATGGTTTTTTTTCCTAATTTTTTCCCACCAAAAAACTGGAAAAATTTGGGGAAAAATTTGGGAAAGGGAATGTTTTTTTTTTTCCTTATTTTTTCCCATCAAAAAAAGCAAAAAAAATTTGGGGAAGAATTGGGAATATTTGGGAATGGGAGATTTCTTTTTTTTCCTTATTTTTCCCACCAAAAAAAGCGGAAAAATTTGGGGAAAAATTTCGGGAAATTTGGGAATGGGAGGTTTTTTTTCCCCTTATTTTTTCCCATCAAAAAAAGCAAAAAAAATTGGGGAAAAATTGGGAAAATTTGGGAATGGGAGGTGTTTTTTTTTTTCCTTATTTTTTCCCACCAAAAAAAGCAAAAAAAATTGGGGAAAAATTGGGAAAATTTGGGAATGGGAGGTTTTTTTTTTCCTTATTTTTTCCCACCAAAAAAAGCAGAAAAATTTGGGGAAAAATTTGGGAATATTTGGGAATGGTTTTTTTTCCTTATTTTTTCCCATCAAAAAAAGCAGAAAAAATTGAGGAAAAATTTGGGAATATTTGGGAATGGGAATGTTTTTTTTCCTTATTTTTTCCCACCGAAAAAAGTGGAATTTTCCTGATTTTTTTTGGCATAAAAATCCCCACTCAAAAATTGGAAAAATTGGGAATATTTGGGAATGGGAGCTTTTTTTTTCCTTATTTTTTCCCGCCCCCAGCACTAAAAAATCTCCTCGGTTGTGCCAAAATCTGATTTTTTCATGGGAAAAAACCCAATTTTTGGGGAAAAAAGTGAATTTTTTTAAAGGTTTTTTTCCGCATTTTTTTTTGCATAAAAATCCTACGAAAGAATTGGAAAATTTGGGAAAAAAATCGGGAAAATCTGGGAATGGGAAGGTTCCTCCAGACCCCTCCCCCCATCCCAAAAAATTTAAAAAAATTCCCAGGATTCTCCCAAAAAAAAAAAAAAAAATTTCCCAGGATTCCCCCATTCCCAAAAAAAAACAACAAAAAAAAATTCCCAGGATTCCCCCATTCCCAAAAAAAACAACAAAAAAAATTTCCCAGGATTCCTCCATTCCCAAAAAAAAATTCCCAGGATTCCCCCATTCCCAAAAAAAAATTCCCAGGATTCCCCCATTCCCAAAAAAAAACAACAAAAAAAAATTCCCAGGATTCCCCAATTCCCAAAAAACCCCAAAAATTAAAAAAAAAAAAATTCCCAGGATTCCCCCATTCAAAAAAAAAAATTAAAAAAAAAATTTAAAAAAATTCCCAGAATTCCCTCATTCCCAAAAAAAAAACCCCAAAAATTTCCCAGGATTTCCCCATTCCCAAAAAATTAAAAAAAAATTCCCAGGATTCCCCAATTCCCCAAAAAACCCGAAAATTAAAAAAAAAAAATTCCCAGGATTCCCCAAAAAAACAAAACAAAAAAAAAATTCCCAGGATTCCCCAAAAAAACAAAACAAAAAAAAAATTCCCAGGATTCCCCAAAAAAACAAAACAAAAAAAAATTCCCAGGATTCCCCCATTCCCAAAAAATTCAAATAAAAATTCAAAATAATTTGGAAAATTCCAGCATTCCCGGATTTTGCTGGGAATGAGCCCAAAAAATTGGGGGCGGATTTGGGTGGGAAAAAGGCAAATTTAGGAATTTGGGAATTGGGGGAGGGGGGAGATGAGGCCCCTCCCCCACCCCGTAAGTGCTTTGGGGCAAAATCCCGGGATTTTGGGGGTTTGGGATTTGGGGGTGGGGTCCAGAGGGGGTGGGAGGAGCCTGAGGGGTCCTGGTGGCGTCTGGTGGCCTTGGGCTACCTGGGATGGGCCTTGGGCTACCTAGGATGGGCCTTGGGCCACCTTGGGCTACCTGGGATGGGCCCTGGGCTACCTGGGATGGGCCCTGGGCTACCTGGGATGGGCCTTGGGCCACCTTGGGCTACCTGGGATGGGCCCTGGGCTACCTGGGATGGGCCTTGGGCCACCTGGGACCACCTGGGATGGACCTTGGGCAACCTGGGATGGGCCTTGGGCCACTTTGGATGGGCCTTGGGCTACCTGGGATGGATCCTGGGCTACCTAGGATGGGCCTTGGGCTACCTGGGACCACTTTGGATGGGCCTTGGGCCACCTGGGATGGATCCTGGGCCACCTGGGATGGGCCTTGGGCAACCTCGTATGGACCCTGGGCCACCTTGGATGGACACTAGGCCACCTGGGACCACCTGGGATGGACCCTAGGCCACCTTGGATGGACACTGGATGACCTTGGATGGACCTTGGGCCACCTGGGATGGACCTTGGGCCACCTTGGATGAGCTTGGGTCACCTTGGATGAGCCTTAGATGACCTCGGATGGACCTTGGGCCACCTTGGATGGCCTGGGATGGAGCTTGGGCCACCTCGGATGGACCTTGGGCCACCTTGGATGGCCTGGGATGGAGCTTGGGCCACCTTGGGCCACCTCGGATGGACCTCGGGCCACCTCGGATGGACACTGGATGAGCTGGGATGAGCCTCAGGTGACGTTGGATGACCTTGGATGACCCTCAGGCCACACTGGACAAGCCTTGGACCACCTTGGATGGACCTGGGGCGAGGTTGGAGCTCCTCGGATGAAATTGGATCCCCTCTGAAGGACCCTGGACCACCTTGGATGACCCTCAGGCCACCCCAGATGACCCTCAGGCCACCCTGGACCACCTTGGATGACCCTCAGGCCACCCTGGACCACCTTGGATGACCCTCAGGCCACCCCAGATGACCCCCAGGCCACACTGGACCACAACGGATGAACCTTGGGCTACACTGGACAACGTTGGATGGACCTTGGTCAATGTTGGGTGACCCTCAGGCCACACTGGAGCACCCTGGATGACCCTCAGGCCACCCAGGACCACCTTAGATGATTCTCAAGCCACACTGGATGGACCCTCAGGCCACACTGGCCCATGTGGGATGACCCTTGGGCCACTCTGGACCACCTCGGATGACCCTCGGGCCACCCAAACCCACCTTGGAAGACCCTCAGGCCACCTAGGACCACACTGGATGACCCCCAGACCACCTAGAATCACCTTGGATGACCCCCAGACCATACTGGACCACCTTGGATGACCTTCAGGCCACCTAGGACCACCTGGAATGAATCTCAGGCCACCTAGGACCACACTGGGTGACCCTCAGGCCATACTGGACCACCTTGGATGACCCTCAGGCCACAATGGATGACCCTCAGGCCACCCAAGCCCACCTTAGATGACCCTCAGGCCATACTGGACCACCTGGAATGACCCTCAGGCCACAATGGATGACCCCCAGACCACCCAAGCCCACCTTGGATGACCCTCAGGCCATACTGGACCACACTGGATGACGCTTGGACCATACTGGACCACCTTAGATGACCCTCAGGCCACCCAGGACCACCTTGGATGACCCTCAGGCCACACTGGATGACCCTCAGGCCATACTGGACCACCTTGGATGACCCCCAGACCACCCAAGCCCACCTTGGATGACCCTCAGGCCACAGTGGATGACCCTCAGGCCACCCAAGCCCACACTGGATGACCCTTGGACCATACTGGACCACCTTAGACGACCCCCAGACCACCCAAGCCCACCTTGGATGACCCTCAGGCCATACTGGGTGACCCTCAGGCCATACTGGACCACACTGGATGACCCCCAGACCACCCAAGCCCACCTCGGATGACCCTCAGACCACACTGACCAACCCCTCACCCCCTTCCACACCACTCCGGCCTCTCCCCAGGCCCCAGCCCGGCTCCATCCGACGTCCGTCCAGCCCTGGCTTGACCAAAGTCTACGAGCGTCCCCCACAACGTCCGAGCCCCACCTCAGGGCGCTCCAGGGGCCCAAATTCCGGCCGGACACCGCTGTGGTCACTCCCCACCACCACCACCACCAGCACCACCACTGCCCCTTGTCCCCTCTTCCTCCTCAGGGCTCCAGAGGCTCCGGCGGCGGCGACGGCGTCCGGGGAGGGGAAGGTGGCACCGGGGGTGGCACCGGGAAGGGCGCGGTGGCCGGAGCGGGGCCGGGCGAGCCGGGCGTGTCCGGAGGCGGCCGGACCGGGAAGAAGAAGGGGCACTGGTGGATGAAGAGTTCGATGATTGTCTGGTAGGTCCTGGTGGCCGTCAGAGCGTCCATGGTGCTGAAGTCCGGCCGCATCAGCGTGGGCCAGAAGCAAATGGATAAGTTCTCGCTGGTCATCAGGTTCACGCGGTGCTGCTGGCTCACCCTGGGCAATGGAAAAGTGATGGTCAGTGAGTCCCAAAAAACCCCGAATTCCACCCAAAAATTCCCCAAATTCCACTCAAAATATTTCCCAAAAATTCCCCTGGTTCTCGCTGCTCATCAGGTTCCTTCGGTGCTGCTGCCTCACCCTGGGGTGGGCAGTGGGAAAGTGATGGTCAGAAGATCCCAAAAAACCTCAAATTCCACCCAAAATATTCCCACAAAATTCCCCAAATTCCACTCAAAATTGCCCTGGACAAGTTCTCGCTGCTCATCAGGTTGACGCGGTGCTGCTGCCTCACCCTGGGGTGGACAGTGGAAAAGTGATGGTCAGTGAGTCCCAAAAAACCTCAAATTCAACCTAAAATATCCCTAAAAATTCCCCAAATTCCACTCAAAATATTCCCACAAAATTCCACTCAAAATATTCCCAAAAATTCCCCTGGTTCTCGCTGCTCATCAAGTTGATGTGGTGCTGTTGCCTCACCCTGGGGTGGGCAGTGGAAAAGTGATGGTCAGTGAGTCCCAAAAAACCCCGAATTCCACCCAAAAATTCCCCAAATTCCACCCAAAAATTCCCCAAATTCCACTCAAAATATTTCCCAAAAATTCCCCTGGTTCTCGCTGCTCATCAGGTTCACGCGGTGCTGCTGCCTCAGCCTGGGGTGGACAAGGGGAGGGTGATGATCAGTGAGTCCCAAAATTCCCCAAATTCCACCCAAAATATCCCTAAAAATTCCCCAAATTCCACTCAAAATATTGCCCTCCAAATTCCTCAAAAGTATGCAAAAAATTCACAAAAAGTCCTCCTCAAAAATTGCCTAGAATCGTCAAAAATTTGCCCCAAAAATTGCCCCCAAAATCCTGAATTTTTCACAAAAATCACTCCAAAAATTCCCCCCAAAACTCCAAATTTTTCTCAAAAATTGCCCCAAAACCTCCAAATTTTTCCCAAAAATCGCCCCAAATCCCCAAATTTCTCCCAAAATTCCCCTGGAAATTCCCCCAAAAAACCAGAATATTCCTAAAAATTGCCCCACAAATTTTCCCCAAAAATCGCCCCAAAAATTCCTCCTGAAAGACTCCGAATTTTTCTCAAAAAACACCCCAAAAACTCCAAAATTTCCCCAAATTTTCCCCAAAATTCCCCCGGCTGGGTTCTCGCTGCTCATCAGGTTCCTTCGGTGCTGCTGCCTCACCCTGGGGTGGGCAGTGGGAAAGTGATGCTCAGTGAGTCCCAAAATTCCCCAGATTCCACCCAAAATATGCAAAAAATTCATAGAAAGCCCTCTCCAAAAATTGCCTAGAATCGTCAAAAATTTGCCCCCAAAACCCGAACTTTTTCCTCAAAAAATGGCCCAAAAATTCCCCCAAAACCTCAAAATTTTTTGCAAAAAATACCCCCAAAACCCCGAATTTTTCCCAAAAATCACTCCAAAAATTCCCCCCAAAACCTCCAAATTTTTCTCAAAAATTGCCCCAAAAATTCCCCCCAAAAACTCCAAATTTTTCCCTGAATTTTCCCAAAAATTGTCCCAAAATTCCCCCGGCTGGGTTCTCGCTGCTCATCAGGTTCCTTCGGTGCTGCTGCCTCACCCTGGGGTGGGCAGTGGAAAAGTGATGGTCAGAAGACCCCAAAAAACCTCAAATTCCACCCAAAATACGCAAAAAATTCACAAAAAGTCCTCCCTAAAAATTGCCTAGAATTGTCAAAAAATTCCTCAAAAATCTCAAAAAAAACTACAAAAAATTCCCCCAAAATTTCCCCAAAACTCTCCCTGAAAATTCACCAAAATTTCACCAAAAAACCCCCAAAAATCACAAAAAAAAGGCCAAAAATCGCCCGAAATTCGCAGAAATTCCCCCAAAATTCCCCCCAAACCCCAAAAATCAGCAAAAAATTCCTCAAAATTCCCCCAAAATCAGCAAAAAAATCCTCAAAAAAATCTACAAAAAAATTCCCCCAAATCTCTCCTTAAAAACCCCTGAAAACCCTCCCAAAAGTCACCAAAAATTCACCAAAAACCCGCAAAAAATTCCTCAAAATTCCCCCAAAATCTGCAAAAAATTCCACAAAATCCTAAAAAAATTCCCCAAAATCCACAAAAAAAACCCCACAAAAAATTCCCCAAATCTCTCCTCAAAAACCCCTGAAAACCCTCCCAAAATTCACCAAAAAATCACCAAAAAAACCCCCAAAAATCACAAAAAAAAGCGCCAAAAATCACCCGAAATTCGCAGAAATTCCCCCAAAACTCTCTTAAAAATTCCCTCAAAATCCCTCCAAAATCCACAAAAAATTCCCCAAATTTCCCCAAAACTCTCCTCAAAATCCTCCCAAAATTCACCAAAAATTCACCAAAAAATCGCCAAAAATCCCCCAAAAATCACAAAAAAAAGGCCAAAAATCGCCCGAAATTCGCAGAAATTCCCCCAAAATTCTCTTAAAAATTCCCAAAAAATTCCCGAAATCCCCAAAATGCCCAAAATTCCCCAAAATTCACCTGTTGAGGTGGGCGATGACGTATTTGAAGACCTCGTAGTTCTCCCGTGGGAATTTCCTCAGCACCTCCCTCAGCGCCAGCAGCTTCTGCTCCCGGTCGTTGATCTCTGGGATTTGGGGCAAAAAATCACAATTTTGGGGTTTTTTTGGGTGGGAATTGGGGGGGTTTGATGGAAAGAATGCTGGGAATGGGTTGGGAATTAAGAAGGGATTAATGACGGATTTATGAGGAATTAATGTGGGATTAATGAGGAATTAATGTGGGATTTATGAGGAATTAATGAGGAAATTATGAAAAATTAATGTGGGATTAATGAGGGATTAATGAGGAATTTATGAAGAATTAATGTGGAATTATTGAAGAATTAATGAGGAATTAATGAGGAATTAATGAGGAAATTACGAGGAATTATTGTGGGATTAATGAGGAATTTATGAGGAATTTATGTGGGATTAATGAGGAATTAATCAGGAATTACAGAGAAATTAATGAGAAATTAAGGAGGAATTAATGAGGAATTAATAAGGAATTAATGAGGAGTCCAGGATGGATTTTGGGGCCTCGATATCCCCGGGAATGATTTGGGAAGGGCGGGAACGACCGAACCGGGCTGGGATCAATCACCCATCAATCACCCATCAATCAACCATTGATTAATGAGCAATTAATGGGGAATTCCATCAGAATTAATGAGGAATTAATGAGGAATTCCAGAGGAGTCCAGGATGGATTTTGAGACCCCAAAACAACCTCGGGAATGATTTGGGAAGGGCGGGAACGACCGAACCGGGCTGGGATCAATCACCCATCAATCAACCATCAATCACCCATTGATTAACGAGCAATTAACGAGAAATTAATGGGGAATTAATGAGGAATTAATGAGGAATTTCAGAGGAGTCCAGGATGGATTTTGAGACCCCAAAACAACCCCGGGAATGATTTGGGAAGGGCGGGAACGACCGAGCCGGGCCGGGATCAATCACCCATTGATTAATCATCAATCACCCATCAATCAAGCATTAATTAACGAGCAATTAATGAGGAATCCATGAAGAATTAACGAGGAGTAAATGAAGAATTAATGAGGAATTAATGAGGAATTAATGAGGAATCCAGGATGGATTTTGGGATCTCGATGTCCCTGGGAATTCGGAAATGACCGAGCCGGGCTGGGATCAATCATCCATTGATTAACCACCAATCACCCATCAATCAACCATTAACTAATGAGCAATTAACGAGGAATCCATGAAAAATTTGGGAAGAATTAATGAGGAATTAATGAGGAATCCAGGATGGATTTTGGGGCCTTGATGTCCCCGGGAATGATTTGGGAAGGGCGGGAACGACCCGGAATCGATCACCCATCAATCACCCATCAATTAACCATCGATCACCCATCAATCACCCATCAATTAACTATCAATCACCCATCGATTAATGAGCAATTAACAGGGAATTCTGCCAGAATTAATGAGGAATTCCAGAGGAGTCCAGGATGGATTTTGAGGCCTTGATGTCCCCGGGAATGATTTGGGAAGGGTGGAAACGACCCGGAATCGATCACCCATTGATTAATCACCAATCACCCATCGATTAACGACCAATTAATGACCAATTAACGAGGAATTCTGCGGGAAAGGACCCAGGAAAGGTCAGGAACTCACTGTGGGCCTCCACCAGCTCCAGCTGCATCGCGTAGGGCACCAGGGGCTCCGGCAGCTCCGAGAAAAAGCTTTTCATGGCTCCGGCCACGGTGTTCACGGTGAAATCCTTCTCAGCCAGGTCCAGCCCGTGATCTGCCCGAAAATCCCGGGAAAATCCATGGAATTCTCGTGGGATGGGAGATGGGGAGAGCCCAAATCCACCCCTGGGACCGCCAGGGAAAAGGGGTGGGAAAAACGCCAGGATTTGGGGTGAAAAATTGGGAATTTTGTGGGTCCGGAGGGAATTTCAGTCCTGAAATCCTGAATTTTAGACCCAAAATCCCAAAGATGCCAGGGAAAAATCCATGGAATTCTCGTGGGATGGGAGATGGGGAGAGCCCAAAACCAGCCCTGGGATTTGGGGTTGGGATTTGGGGGGAAATTCCCCGAAAAACACCAGGAATTTGGGGCAAAAATGAAGAACTCTGAGGGTCCGGAGGGAATTCCAGCCCAAAAATCCCGAAGATTCCAGGAAAAATCCATGGAATTCTCATGGGATCTGAGCCAGGGAGATCCCAAATCCAGCCCCAGGATCATCAGGGATCGGGGGTGGGAAAAACACCAGGGATTTGGGGTGAAAATTGGGAATTTTGTCGTTCCGGAAGGAATTTCAGCCCCAGAATCGTGGATTTCAGACCCAAAATCCCAAAGGTTCCAGGGAAAAATCCATGGAATTCTTGTGGGATGGGAGATGGGGAGAGCCTGAATGCAGCCCTGGGATTTGGGGTTGGGATTTGGGGGGAAATTCCCCGAAAAACGCCAGGATTTGGGGTGAAAAATTGGTAATTTTGTGGGTCCGGAGGGAATTTCAGTCCTGAAATCCTGAATTTTAGACCCAAAATCCCAAAGATTCCAGGGAAAAATCCATGGAATTGCCATGGGATCAGAGCCAGGGAGATCCCAAATCCATCCCTGGGATCACCTGGGATTGGGGTTGGGATTGGGGGGAAATTAACCAAAAAACGCCAGGATTTGGGGTGAAAATTGGGGATTTGGAGGGTCCGGAGGGAATTTCAGCCCAAAAATCGTGGATTTCAGACCCAAAATCCCAAAGATTCTGGGGAAAAATCCATGGAATTCTCGTGGGATGGGAGATGGGGAGAGCCCAAATCCACCCCTGGGATTGGGGTTGGGATTTGGGGGGAAATTCCCCAAAAACACCAGGATTTGGGGTGAAAATTGGGGATTTGGAGGTTTCGGAAAGAATTTCAGTCCTGAAATCCCGAAGTTTCCAGGGAAAAATCCATGGAATTCCCATGGGATTGGAGATGGGGAGAGCCCAAAACCAGCCCTGGGACGGGCAGGGAAAAAGGATGGGAAAAAGCCCGGGGATTTGGGGGAAAATTGGGGAATTTTGTGGGTTCGGAGGGAATTTCAGCCCCAAAATCCCAAAAAATTGAGGAATTTGGGACGAGACTGAAATTTTTCCACAGGGAAATTCCATAAATTTTATCCTGGAGGAAAAAGGGGTCGGAAATGAGTGAAAACACCCCAAAAATCACCAAAAATTGGGTAAAAAATCGGGAATTTCGCCATTCCAAAGGGAATTCCGGCTGGAGGGGGAAGTTGGGGTGGGGGTCAGGGATTTCCTGGGATTTGGGGTGGGATTTTGGGTGGATTTTGGGGGATTTTGGGGTTACCCTGGTCGAACTGGCGCTGCAAACTCTCCATCTCCGATTTGTTGCCGCTGACGCGATAAATCCCCTCTGTGCTCAATCCTAGGGAAAAATGGGAAAAATTCCCCCTAAAAATCCCAAAAAATTCCTAAATCCTCCCCAAAAATCCCCTCCGTGCTCAGTCCTGTGGAAAAATGGGAAAAATCCCGTTAAAAATCGCAAAAAAACCCCCCAAAATATAAGAAAAAATCCCCAAAACCCCCCCAGAAAATCCCAGGAAATTCCCCAAAAAATCCCCTAAAAAGTCCCTAAAAAATCCCCCCAAAATTCCTAAATCCTCCCCAAAAATCCCCTCTGTGCTCAGTCCTGAGTAAAAATGGGAAAAATTCCCTCTAAAAATCCCAAAAAATTCCCAAATCCTCCCCAAAAATCCCCTCCGTGCTCAGTCCTGTGGAAAAATGGGAAAAATCCCGTTAAAAATCCCAAAAAAATCCCCCAAAATATAAAAAAAAATCCTCAAAACCCCCCCCAAAAAAATTCCCCAAAAAATCCCCTAAAAAATCCCAAAAAAATCTCCCAATAATTCCCAAAAATTCCTAAATCCACCCCAAAAATCCCCTCCGTGCTCAGTCCTGAGGAAAAATGGGAAAAATTCCCTCTAAAAATCCCAAAAAACCCTAAAAAATTCCCTAAAAAATCCCATAAAATCCCCTAAAAAATCAAAAAAATTCCCCAAACATCCCCAAAAAAAATCCAGGAAAAAAAAACCCCAAAATTTCCCAAAAACTCCCCAAAAACTCCCCAAAAAATCCCAAAAAATCCCAAAAAAAATCCCAAAAAAATCCCAAAAAACCCCCCAAAAAATCCCAAAAAATCTCCAAAAAGTCCCCAAAAAATCCCCAAAGATTCCCCAAAAAATTCCCAAAAAAATCCCCAAAAAATCCCAAAAAATCCCAAAAAAATCACCAAAAAAATCCCAAAAAAATCACCAAAAAATCCCAAAAAAATCCCCAAACCCTTCCAAACCCCAAAGCTGACCCCAAACCCCCCAGACCCCAAATGTGACCCCAGACCCACCGGTGGCCTCGATGAACTGGATGCAGCGCTCGATGAAGACTGGGATCGGCCGCTTCGGGCTCACCAAAAAATCCCCCAAAAAATCCAAAAAAAAAACCCAAAAAAAATCCCAAAAAATCCTTAAAAATATCCCAAAAAATTCCCCAAATCCCCCCAGACCCCGAAGGTGGCTCCAGATGCCAAAGGTGATCCCAGACCCACCGGTGGCCTCGATGAACTGGATGCAGCGCTCGATGAAGACTGGGATCGGCCGCTCCGGACTCACCAAAAAATCCCCAAAAAAATCCCCAAAAAAATCCCCAAAAAATCCCCAAAAAATCCCAAAAAATCCTAAAAAATTCCCCAAACCCCCCCAGACCCCGAAGGTGACCCCAGACCCACCGGTGGCCTCGATGAACTGGATGCAGCGCTCGATGAAGAGCGGGATCGGCCGCTCCGGGCTCACCAAAAATCCCTCAAAAAATCCTCAAAAAACCGCCAAAAAAATCCCCAAAAAAATCCCAAAAAATCCCCCAAACCTCCCCAGACCCCAAACCCTACCCCAGACCCACCGGTGGCCTCGATGAACTGGATGCAGCGCTCGATGAAGACTGGGATCGGCCGCTCCGGGCCCAAAAAATCCCAAAAAATCCTCAAAAAATCCCAAAAAAAATCCCAAAAAAATTCCAAAAAATTCCCTAAAAAATTCCCCAAACCCCCCCAGACCCGGAAGGTGACCCCAACCCACCGGTGGCCTCGATGAACTGGATGCAGCGCTCGATGAAGACGGGATCGGTCGCTCCGGGCTCACCAAAAAATCCCCCAAAAAATCCTCAAAAACCCCAAAAAATCCCAAAAAAATCCCAAAAAATCCCAAAACTCCCCAGACCCCAAACCCTACCCCAGACCCACCGGTGGCCTCGATGAACTGGATGCAGCGCTCGATGAAGACTGGGATCGGCCGCTCCGGGCTCACCAAAAAATCCCCAAAAAAATCCTCAAAAAATCCCAAAAAAATCACCAAAAAAATTCCAAAAAATCCTAAAAAATTCCCCAAACCCCCCCAGACCCCGAAGGTGACCCCAGACCCACCGGTGGCCTCGATGAACTGGATGCAGCGCTCGATGAAGACTGGGATCGGTCGCTCCGGGCTCACCAAAAAATCCCCCAAAAAATCCTCAAAAAATCCCCAAAAAATCCCAAAAAAAATCCCAAAAAATCCCAAAACCTCCCCAGACCCCAAACCCTACCCCAGACCCACCGGTGGCCTCGATGAACTGGATGCAGCGCTCGATGAAGACTGGGATCGGCCGCTCCGGGCTCACCAAAAAATCCCCAAAAAAATCCTCAAAAAATCCCAAAAAAATCACCAAAAAAATTCCAAAAAATCCTAAAAAATTCCCCAAACCCCCCCAGACCCCGAAGGTGACCCCAGACCCACCGGTGGCCTCGATGAACTGGATGCAGCGCTCGATGAAGAGCGGGATTGGCCGCTTCGGGCTCACCAAAAATCCCTCACAAAATCCTCAAAAAACCGCCAAAAAAATCCCTAAAAAATCCCAAAAAAATCCCAAAACTCCCCCAAACCCCAAACCCTACCCCAGACCCACCGGTGGCCTCGATGAACTGGATGCAGCGCTCGATGAAGAGCGGGATCGGCCGCTTCGGGCTCACCAAATATCTCTCAAAAAATCCTCAAAAAACCGCCAAAAAAATCCCCAAAAAATCCCCAAAAAATCCCCAAATCCCCCCAGACCCCAAACCCTACCCCAGACCCACCGGTGGCCTCGATGAACTGGATGCAGCGCTCGATGAAGACTGGGATCGGCCGCTCTGGGCTCACCAAAAAATCCCCCAAAAAATCCTCAAATAATCCTCAAAAAATCCTCAAAAAAATCCCAAAAATATCCCAAAACATCCTAAAAAAATCCCCAAACCCTTCCAAACCCCAAAGCTGACCCCAAACCCCTCCAGACCCCGAAGGTGACCCCAGACCCACCGGTGGCCTCGATGAACTGGATGCAGCGCTCGATGAAGACTGGGATCGGCCGCTCCGGGCTCACCAAAAAATCCCCCAAAAAATCCTCAAAAAATCCCCAAAAAAATCCCCAAAAAAATCCCAAAAAATCCTAAAAAAATCCCCAAATCCCCCCAGACCCCAAACCCTACCCCAGACCCACCGGTGGCCTCGATGAACTGGATGCAGCGCTCGATGAAGAGCGGGATCGGCCGCTTCGGGCTCACCAAAAAATCCCCCAAAAAATCCCAAAAAAATCCCAAAAAAAATCCCAAAAAATCCTAAAAAAAATCCCAAAAAATTCCCCAAATCCCCCCAGACCCCGAAGGTGACCCCAGATGCCAAAGGTGACCCCAGACCCACCGGTGGCCTCGATGAACTGGATGCAGCGCTCGATGAAGACTGGGATCGGTCGCTCCGGGCTCACCAAAAAATCCCCCAAAAAATCCTCAAAAAATCCCCAAAAAATCCCAAAAAAAATCCCAAAAAATCCCAAAACCTCCCCAGACCCCAAACCCTACCCCAGACCCACCGGTGGCCTCGATGAACTGGATGCAGCGCTCGATGAAGACTGGGATCGGCCGCTCCGGGCTCACCACGCTCGCCAGAGGTGCCCCAAAGTAGCTGCTCTCCCAAGGAGCCTTGGACAGCGACGGCCTCGCCTTGGCCTTGGGTTTCTGGGGGAAAAATTATGGGAAATTAATTATGGAAAATTATGGGAATTTATGGGAAATTACAGGAATTCACTCGCTTGACCACCAGCCCAGAGTGACCCCTCCAGGCCACCTCCAACCTTCATCCCACCTTCATCATCCTCCTCAGGATGTTCCTCATTCTGGGATCCTCAACAAAGCCACTGACCATGACTTCAGCCACTGACCACCAGGATCTGGCCAAGCATTGACCACTGGGATGACCACCAGGACAATCCCTCACTCCCAGCCCTCCCAGAGCTTGACCAGCAGCCCAGAGTGACCCCTCCAGGCCACCTCCAACCTTCATCCCACCTTCATCATCCTCAACGAAGCCACTGACCAGGTTTGATCAAGCACTGACCACTGGGATGACCACTGGGATAATCCCTTGCTCCTGCCTCTCCCAGAGCTTGACCACCAGCCCAGAGTGACCTCTCCAACCTTCGTCCCACCTTCATCATCCTCCTCAGGATGTTCCTCGTCCTGGAATCCTGCACTGACCACTACGATGACCACCAGGACAATCCCTCACTCCCGCCCCTCCCAGAGCTTGACCACCAGCCCAGAGTGACCCATCCAACCCCCACCTTGGTGGTCCTCCTGAGGCTCCTCACGACGTTCCACCTGCGAGGGGTCCTCAACAGAGCCACTGACCACCAGGATTTGGCCACTGACCAGCAGGACAATCCCTCACTCCCACACCTCCCAGAGCTTGACCACCAGCCCAGAGTGACCCCTCCAACCTTCATCCCACCTTCATCATCCTCCTCAGGACGTTCCTTGTCCTGGAATCCTCCGCTGACCAGGATCTGGCCAAGCACTGACCACCAGGATTTGGCCACTGACCACCAGGACAATCCCTCACTCCCAGCCCTCCCAGAGCTTGACCACCAGCCCAGAGTAACCCCTCCAAGTCCTCCAACCTTCATCCCACCTTCATCATCCTCCTCAGGATGTTCCTTGTCCCGCGATCCTCAACAGAGCCACTGACCATGACTTTGGCCACTGACCACCAGGATTTGGCCACTGACCACCAGGACAATCCCTCACTCCCGCCCCTCCCAGAGCTTGACCACCAGCCCAGAGTGACCCCTCCAACCTTCATCATCCTCCTCAGGACGTTCCTTGTCCCGGAATCCTCTGCTGACCACGACTTTGGCCAAGCACTGACCACCAGGACAATCCCTCACCCCCTCTTTGAGCTTGACCACCAGCCCAGAGTGACCCCTCCAACCCCCACCTTGGTGGTCCTCCTGAGGCTCCTCAGGACGTTCCTCCTGCATGGGTCCTCAAAAACACCACTGACCAATACTTTGGCCACTGACCGGGACCTGGCCAAGCACTGACCACCAGGACAATCCCACACCTCCCTGAGCTTGACCACCAGCCCAGAGTGACCCCTCCAGGCCACCTCCAACCTTCACCCCACCTTCATCATCCTCCTCAGGGTGTTCCTCCTTCTGGGATCCTCAACAGAGCCACTGACCACGACTTTGGCCAAGCACTGACCACCAGGACAATCCCTCACCCCCTCTTTGAGCTTGACCACCAGCCCAGATCCACCCCTCCAACCCCCACCTTGGTGGTCCTCCTGAGGCTCCTCAGGACGTTCCTTGTCCTGGAATCCTCCGCTGACCAGGATCTGGCCAAGCACTGACCACCAGAACAATCCCTCACCCCCTCTTTGAGCTTGACCACCAGCCCAGAGCCACCCCTCCAAGCCCCACCTTGGTGGTCCTCCTGAGGCTCCTCAGGATGTTCCTCCTGCGCGGATCCTCTCCGTCGGCCGCCTCGAAGGCCATGCCGGCGTTGTCGCCCTTGTAGCCGCCCTGGGAGCCCGGCTCCTCGTCCTTCTTGCGGCCGGGCCCCAGCTCATCGTCGCTGCCCACGCTCAGGCCGGGCCGGTAGCTGGCGAAACGTCCGAGCCTCGCGCACCGGGCCCGGTACAGCACCGGCTTGGCCACGGCCGGAGCCTTGCGGCCGCGCTCCAAGGAGCTGGTGTCCATCTCGCTGTCCGAGCCGTTGCCGCTGCCGTTGGACTGCGCCTTGTTGATGTTGCGGACGGTGATGATCTTGCCCTGGGTGCTGTCGTGAGGCACCGAGTAGATGTTCTCCTCCTCGCTGCGCGGCTTCACCACGGCGTCCATGGGCTCGGCGTAGTCGGAAGGGTCGAAGCAGTCCGGCGGCAGCCACGCCGAGGACACCGAGCGCCGCTGAGCCTCGCGGTGGCCCTGCTCCAGGTACGAGAGGTCGCCCTTGATGTCGAAGTGAGCCGGCGGCTTCGGTTTGAGCGGCGGCGGCGGCGCTTTGTTGTTGAGTTTGCTCTCGAAGCTGCTCACCACCGAGATGAAGGACAGGCCGTCGTTGCCCTCCAGCTCCATGGAGAGCTTGGAGTGCTCCTTGGGCAGCGCGGGCACGGCCGGCTCCTCGCGGAAGGGGCTGTAGCCGGGCAGCGGCTCTGGGTCCTCCTCGGAGTCGGGCAGGTTGGAGTTGCAGAGGGGCGAGCCGGCCCTCGGCGAGTTGAAGACGTCCTCGCCGCTGCTGCAGGCCTCGGCAGCGCTGTCGTACATGTGGGCGGCCTCCACCATGTTCTTCTTGTCCAGCGCGTCCTTGAAGAAAGGCTGGAAGACGTCCAGCTTGGGCTGGGGCTGCCCGCAGGGGAGGGCGGCGAAGCGCCCCTCGATCTCCTGGGCGATCTCCTCGCCCTCGCCCAGCTGCTCGCGGCTCACGTCGTTGTCCAGCAGGTCGGCCGAGCCCTCGGCCAAGGCCACCAGCTGCACGGGCACGATGTCCTGCACGTCCCCCAGGAAGGCCCTGAGCGTGGCCAGCGAGGCGCGGCGCTTGGCGGCGTAGAAGACAATGTAGCCGTGCACCAGGCGGCTCTTGCGCAGCCCGAAGGACGCGTGGTAGGAGAGCAGCGACAGCTCCACGCGCCGCCGCTGCGGCCCCACGCTCAGCTCCAGCAGCACCGCGCCCGCCGCGCCCGGCGACGGCCGGCACGCCGGCGCCTGCAGGATGGGCAGCAGCACCTCCTCGGCGCTCACCGGGTCCCCGCACATCAGGCACATGACGATGCGAAGGTCGGCCTCCGCCGCCGCCGCCGCCGCCGCCGCCGCCGCCTCCTTGGGGCCCGAGGTGGAGCCCAGCAGGTTGAGGTTGCGCTTGGAGTCCAGCAGCCCTTTGAGGACCTGACCGATTTGCTTCTCGTTGATGTTGCGGCCGTAGCCGAGGCCGGCCGAGGAGGGCTCCAGGAAGACGCACTGCAGCTTGCTGGCGATCTGCTGGCCCTGCTGCACCAGGCTCTGCAGCGTCTCGCCGCCGGCGTCGCCGCGTTTGTTGACCAGCGCCAGGGCCAGCGGCAGCTGCGCCGCGTGGTTCTCGCGCCGGCCCAGCGTGGACTCGCGGCTCTTCTCGATGCTCTCCACCACGTAGGACAAAGACTCCTTGGAGTTGTAGAGGCACAGGCAGCCGTGGGGTTGGAAGGTGGGCGTTTGGAAGGCGTTGACCGGCAGCCTGACGTTGCCCTCGATGGGCCGCAGCGACAGCTCGTACATCTTACCCTCGATGACGAACTTGTCGTCGTTGGTGCACAGCGCCCGGATCTCGTTGGCCAGCTCTCGGGCCAGCCCGTCCTTGCCCAGGATGACCAGGTTGATGCGGTCCACGTTGGGGTCCGGCAGGGGGTTCCTGGGGTGCCGCTCGGCCGGCCGGACGAAGCGCGAGCCCAGCAGCTGCTCCACGCGGGCGTCCACGCAGGAGCCGCAGCTGGGGCACGTCTCCTTGGTGGGGTGGTAGACGAAGTGGATGTGCTTGAGGATGAGGGCGTCGCGCTCGGCCTGAAGCTTCTGCAGCGCCTTGAAGCGCTGCTCCTCGCCCAGCACCTCCTGGATGACGCCCATCTTCTCCTTGCTGGGTTTGGCGTCCAGCTCCAGCTCGTAGAAGAGCTCCGAGTACTCCAGCAGCAGCTCCTGGAAATCCTCCTTGGCCTTGTCGATGAGCTGCTTCTGGTGCTTGCCGTAGATGTCCATGTAGACGGACTCCTCCAGCCACAGGTAGAAGTCCTCGTTCATGATGAAGCTCCGCGCTTCCTCCCAGGGTTTGCCGGGCGTGACGAAGGGAGAGCTCTCCAGGTTCTCTCGGAACGCCCTCCTCATCTCCGCCCGCTTGCGCTCGTTGCGCAGCTTCTCCAGGTGAGCCTCGTAGAGCTGCTCGGCCGCTGGCGTCTCCAGCAGGTCGAAGGGGATGCGCTCGCTGTCCGCGTTGTCCACGTGGCTCGTGGCGTCCCAAGGCGTCTCCTCCAGCACCACGAACCACTTGTGGAAGTCGGGTTTGGCCTCCAGCAGCTTCTCGGCCTTGGCGCGGCTCAAGTGGTCGATCTCGTCCAGCTCGGGCACCAGCGCGTCCAAGGCCTGGGGCAGCAGGGCCAGGTACATCCTCCTGCGGCGCTCGATGTGCTCCTGCTTGAGGCGCTGCACGTGCTGCAGGAAGAGCTTCTTGGCCTTCTGGGTGCCCTCCAGGTAGACGTAGTCCTGGTACTCGGGCGCCGGCTGCATCTTGCGGCTGACGTTGGGCCACGCCTCGTTGTGGCTCTTGACGATGCGGCTGACGAGCCACTCGTACTTGTCCTTGGCGGCGGCGATCTGCTGGCTCTGCTGCTTGAGCGCCTCGAAGTAGGGGATGATCTTGGCCTTGGCGCGGCTCCTGTCCACCAGCTGCACCAAGGTGCTGAAGGCCAGCTCCACGTTGACGTTGGAACGCGCCGAGGTCTCCACCACCTGCAGGTTCTTCTTGCCCAGGGCGAAGGCGTGGGCGTCGCGGATGTAACGCTCCACGCCCTCGTCGCACTTGGTCAGCACCACCACCACGGGTTTCTTGGTTTTGGCCAACTGGTTGTAGAGGTTGGACACGAACTTGAGCTGCTCGTCGAAGTTGCGGTTCATGCCGCGGCTGACGTCCACGCAAAGCAAGAAGCCGTCCACCGGCAGCTTGCCGTCGGGCATCTGCTTCTGCTCGAAGTCCTGCTCCAAGCCCAGCTGGTCGGTGCAGAAATACATGAGCTTCTCGGCCGACGCCAACTTGGTGGCCGCCGCCCTTTTGATGTAGGGCTGCAAAGCCGTGCTGCGGTGGGGCTGGAAGGTTTGGTCGTCGATGAACTCCGTCTGCTCCACCACGTGGATCCTGCACTCCACGCACTCCTCCAAGGGCCGAGCCACCTCCCCCCAGTAGAGGAAGTGGTCATTGTTGACCACCCTGCCCCCAAAGTCACTGGTGCTGAGGACGGACGTGTGGTCCAAGTGGAAGTCGTCGGCGCTGGGCCGCACGAAGCGGTTGCACAGGCACGATTTGCCGATGCCGCACTGGCCCTTCTCCTTCTCGGTGCCGGACAGTCCCACCACGCTGACGTTGTAGGTGGGCGTGCGGCCATCTTGCTTGCGGGCCATCATCATTGTCCGAGCATGGTGGCCCGGGGCCGGGCGCGCGGCGAGGGGGCGGCGAGGGCGGCGCTCAGGGCAGGCGCGGCGCTGCCATGGCGGCGCGGCCGGCGCAGCTTCAGGCCGTGGCGGGCGCCGGCGTCGGGTGGCCAAAGAGTGACCCTGGAGGGGAGAGAGAGAGGAGAGGGAGGTGGTGAGAAGGTGGGGTGGGATTTGGGGTGGGATCCGTGGGGTGGGATGGGGCAGTTGTGTCCACCATGAATGTCCAGGTGGGTGGAGAAGTTGTGTCCATCATGGAGGGTCTTGGGTTGGGTGAAGTTGTGTCCATCATGGTGGGGGAGTTGTGTCCACCATGATGACGTGAGATGGGATGGGATGGGATCCATGGGATGGGATGGGATGGGATGGGATGGGATGGGATGGGATGGGATGGGATGGGATGGGATGGGATGGGATGGGATGGGATGGGATGGGATGGGATGGGATGGGATGGGATGAGATGGGATGAGATGGGGCAGTTGTGTCCACCATGAATGTCCAGGTGGGTGGAGAAGTTGTGTCCATCATGGTGGACAAGTTGTGTCCATCATGGAAGGCCTTGGGTTGGGTGGACAAGCAGTGTCCATCAAGGATGGTCTTTGGTTGGGTGAAGTTGTGTCCACCACGATGACATGGGATGGGATGGGATCCACGGGATGGGGTGGGATGGGGTCTGATGGGATGGGGTGGGATGGGGTGGGGTGGGGCAGTTGTGTCCACCATGAATGTCCAGGTGGGTGGAGAAGTTGTGTCCATCATGGAGGGTCTTGGGTTGGGTGGGGGAGTTGTGTCCATCATGGTGGCCCTCGGTTGGGTGGAGAAGCTGCGTCCATCAAGGATGGTCTTTGCTTGGGTGAAGTTGTGTCCATCATGGTGGGGGAGGTGTGTCCACCGTGATGACATGGGGTGGGATGGGATGGGATGGGATCCATGGGATGGGATTTGGGATGGGATTTGGGATGGGATGGGATGGGATGGGATCCATGGGATGGGATTTGGGATGGGATTTGGGATGGGATGGGATGGGATGGGGACACTGGGAATGGGATGGGATGGGATGGGATTTGGGATGGGATCCATGGGGTGGGATTTGGGATGGGGTGGGATCCATGGGGTGGGATGGGATCCATGGGGTGGATCACCCAACCCAAGACCCTCCATGATGGACACAACTTCCCCACCCAACCAAGGGTCATTGTGGTGGACACAACGTCCCCACCCAACTGGACACTCCTCATGGTGGACACAACTCCCTCACCCAACCTAGGGTCATCATGGTGGACACAACTCCCTCACCCAACCCAAGACCCTCCACGATGGACACAACTTCTCTGCCATGATGGACACAACTCCCCCACCCAACCAAGAGCCATCCATGATGGACACGACTTCTCCACCATGATGGACACAACTCCCCCACCCAACCAACGGTCATCATGGTGGACACAACTCCTTCACCCAACCCAAGACCCTCCATGATGGACACAACTTGTTCACCCAACTGGACACTCATGGTGAACACAATTCCCCCACCCAACTGAGGGTCAGCGTGGTGGACACAACTCCCTCAACCAACCCAAAACCCTCCATGATGGACACAACTTCCCCACCCAACTGGACACTCCTCATGATAGACACAACTTCTCCACCCAACCAAGGGGTCACCATGGTGGACACAGTTTCTCCCCCATGATGGACACAACTTCTCCACCCAACCCAAGACCCTCCACGATGGACACAACTCCCCCACCCAACCAAGGGTCATCCATGATGGACCCAACTTTTCCACCCAACCCAATGCCCACCAAGGTGGACCCAACTTCTCCACCATGATGGACACAACTCCCTCACCCAACCCAAAACCCTCCATGATGGACACAACTTCTCCACCCAACCAAGGACCCACCATAATGGACACAACTTCTCCACCCAACCCAATGCCCTCCACGATGGACACAACTTCTCCCCCATGATGGACACAACTTCCCCACCCAACTGGACACTCCTCATGGCGGACACAACTCCCTCACCCAACCTAGGGTCATCATGGTGGACACAACTCCCTCACCCAACCCAAGATCCTCCATGATGGACACAACTTCTCTGCCATGATGGACACAACTCCCCCACCCAACCCAAAACCCTCCATGATGGACACAACTCCCCCACCCAACCAAGAGCCATCCATGATGGACACAACTTCTCCACCCAACCCAATGCCCTCCACGATGGACACAGCTTCTCCCCCATGATGGACACAACTTCCCCACCCAACTGGACACTCCTCATGATGGACACAACTTCTCCACCCAACCAAAGGTCATCGTGATGGACACAACCCAAGACCCTCCATGATGGCCCCACCCACCATGATGGACATTCCCATTGTTCCCCTTTTCCCAGAAGCCCAAGCCCAGCCCCGGCTTGGTGCTGCTTTTCCCGGGATTTTACGCGACCGGGATCGGGAACGGCGGCGAATTCCAGGAAAACCTTGGAGGCACCACCCGGAAGCGCTTCCCGAGGGAGGCTCCCAACCCCTGGAACTCCCGGAATTCGGGGCTGCTCCATCCCTGGAATTTTCCAAGGGTTTTTGAAGCTCCTTCCAAGCCAATCCCTCTATGATTCCGCGAACTCCAACGGATTTTGCCATAAAATTCCGCAAAATCCAATGGATTTTGCCATAAAATTCCGCAAAATCCAATGGATTTTGCCATAAAATTCCATGAAATCTACTGGATTTTGCCATAAAATTCCATGAAATCTGTTGGATTTTGCTGTAAAATTCCGCGAAATCCAACGGATTTTGCCGTAAAATTCCGCAAAATCCAACAGATTTTGCTATAAAATTCCAAGAAATCCAACGGATTTTGCCATAAAATTCTGTGAAATCCGTCCAATTTTGCAAAAAAATTACGTGAAATCCAATGGATTTTGCCATAAAACTCCTCGAAATCCAACAAATTTTGCTGTAAAATTCCACAAAATCCAAAGGATTTTGCCATAAAATTCCACAAAATCCAAAGGATTTTGCCATAAAATTCCACAAAATCCAACGGATTTTGCCATAAAATTCCATGAAATCCAACAAACTTTGCTGTAAAACTCTGCAAAATCCAACAAACTTTGCAGTAAAATTCCGTGAAATCCAACGGATTTTGCCATAAAACTCCACTAAATCCAATGGAATTTGCTGTAAAATTCTGCAAAATCCAACAAATTTTGCCGTAAAATTCCGCAAAATCCAACAGATTTTTCCGTAAAATCCAACGAAATCCAACGGATTTTGCCATAAAATTCCGCGAAATCCAATGGATTTTGCCATAAAATTCCATGAAATCTATTGGATTTTGCTGTAAAATTCCACAAAATCCAACGAATTTTGCCGTAAAATTCCGCAAAATCCAACAGATTTTGCTATAAAATTCCAAGAAATCCAACGGATTTTGCCATAAAATTCTGTGAAATCCGTCCAATTTTGCAAAAAAATTACGTGAAATCCAACAGATTTTGCCATAAAACTCCTCGAAATCCAACAAATTTTGCCGTAAAACTCCACAAAATCAGACGGATTTTGCTGTAAAATTCCACAAAATCCAATGGATTTTGCCATAAAATTCCATGAAATCCAACAAATTTTGCTGTAAAACTCTGCAAAATCCAACAAACTTTGCAGTAAAATTCCGTGAAATCCAACGGATTTTACCATAAAATTCCACTAAATCCAATGGAATTTGCTGTAAAATTCTGCAAAATCCAACAAATTTTGCCGTAAAATTCCACAAAATCCAACAGAATTTTCCGTAAAATCCAACGAAATCCAACGGATTTTGCCATAAAATTCCACCCTTGGATGACATCAGAGACCTTTCCGGGCCATTCTGGATCCCGGAGATCCCACCGCGTTTTCCGGGAATTCCACGTTTTTATCAAATCCCACGATTTTTCAGGGGGATTCAACCAAAAATCCCAACCTGGAGCCACCTCCCAGGAATTTTTTTCCCGGGATTCGTAAAAAAGCGGCTCCAAGATCCGCAAGAAATTCCTTGGTTTTTTATTTTTGGGGTTTAATTTGGGATAAAACACCGGGAATTTGGAAAATTCCCAGCTTTTCCAGATCCCAAAAAAAACCCTGGATTTGCCCACTTTGGATTTTCACAGAGAATCTGGGATGGATCCTTTGGATCAGCACAAAATTCCAGTTCACCAAAACCAAGGAATTCCCTCTGGAATTCCCTTTCCTGTGGGGGGTGAATTTTTCCCGTTGATCCCAGGAATAAAAAAAACCTCGGAATGGATCCTTGGGAGACCCAAAAATACAAAAATCCCTGGAATTGGGGCGTTGGGATCTTCCCAAGAATGGAGTTAAGCTTTTCTCCATCTGGATCCCGGCCTAATCCCGGGATTATCCCGGCCAATCCAAAGGGATTTTCCCAATTTTTTGCCAAAATATTCCCCCCCCCCCCCCCCCCCCCCCCCCCCCCCCCCCCCCCCCCCCCCCCCCCCCCCCCCCCCCCCCCCCCCCCCCCCCCCCCCCCCCCCCCCCCCCCCCCCCCCCCCCCCCCCCCCCCCCCCCCCCCCCCCCCCCCCCCCCCCCCCCCCCCCCCCCCCCCCCCCCCCCCCCCCCCCCCCCCCCCCCCCCCCCCCCCCCCCCCCCCCCCCCCCCCCCCCCCCCCCCCCCCCCCCCCCCCCCCCCCCCCCCCCCCCCCCCCCCCCCCCCCCCCCCCCCCCCCCCCCCCCCCCCCCCCCCCCCCCCCCCCCCCCCCCCCCCCCCCCCCCCCCCCCCCCCCCCCCCCCCCCCCCCCCCCCCCCCCCCCCCCCCCCCCCCCCCCCCCCCCCCCCCCCCCCCCCCCCCCCCCCCCCCCCCCCCCCCCCCCCCCCCCCCCCCCCCCCCCCCCCCCCCCCCCCCCCCCCCCCCCCCCCCCCCCCCCCCCCCCCCCCCCCCCCCCCCCCCCCCCCCCCCCCCCCCCCCCCCCCCCCCCCCCCCCCCCCCCCCCCCCCCCCCCCCCCCCCCCCCCCCCCCCCCCCCCCCCCCCCCCCCCCCCCCCCCCCCCCCCCCCCCCCCCCCCCCCCCCCCCCCCCCCCCCCCCCCCCCCCCCCCCCCCCCCCCCCCCCCCCCCCCCCCCCCCCCCCCCCCCCCCCCCCCCCCCCCCCCCCCCCCCCCCCCCCCCCCCCCCCCCCCCCCCCCCCCCCCCCCCCCCCCCCCCCCCCCCCCCCCCCCCCCCCCCCCCCCCCCCCCCCCCCCCCCCCCCCCCCCCCCCCCCCCCCCCCCCCCCCCCCCCCCCCCCCCCCCCCCCCCCCCCCCCCCCCCCCCCCCCCCCCCCCCCCCCCCCCCCCCCCCCCACCCCCCCCCCCCCCCCCCCCCCCCCCCCCCCCCCCCCCCCCCCCCCCCCCCCCCCCCCCCCCCCCCCCCCCCCCCCCCCCCCCCCCCCCCCCCCCCCCCCCCCCCCCCCCCCCCCCCCCCCCCCCCCCCCCCCCCCCCCCCCCCCCCCCCCCCCCCCCCCCCCCCCCCCCCCCCCCCCCCCCCCCCCCCCCCCCCCCCCCCCCCCCCCCCCCCCCCCCCCCCCCCCCCCCCCCCCCCCCCCCCCCCCCCCCCCCCCCCCCCCCCCCCCCCCCCCCCCCCCCCCCCCCCCCCCCCCCCCCCCCCCCCCCCCCCCCCCCCCCCCCCCCCCCCCCCCCCCCCCCCCCCCCCCCCCCCCCCCCCCCCCCCCCCCCCCCCCCCCCCCCCCCCCCCCCCCCCCCCCCCCCCCCCCCCCCCCCCCCCCCCCCCCCCCCCCCCCCCCCCCCCCCCCCCCCCCCCCCCCCCCCCCCCCCCCCCCCCCCCCCCCCCCCCCCCCCCCCCCCCCCCCCCCCCCCCCCCCCCCCCCCCCCCCCCCCCCCCCCCCCCCCCCCCCCCCCCCCCCCCCCCCCCCCCCCCCCCCCCCCCCCCCCCCCCCCCCCCCCCCCCCCCCCCCCCCCCCCCCCCCCCCCCCCCCCCCCCCCCCCCCCCCCCCCCCCCCCCCCCCCCCCCCCCCCCCCCCCCCCCCCCCCCCCCCCCCCCCCCCCCCCCCCCCCCCCCCCCCCCCCCCCCCCCCCCCCCCCCCCCCCCCCCCCCCCCCCCCCCCCCCCCCCCCCCCCCCCCCCCCCCCCCCCCCCCCCCCCCCCCCCCCCCCCCCCCCCCCCCCCCCCCCCCCCCCCC
>JAMPIT010000249.1:0-16915 GCA_026261815.1 Monarcha castaneiventris obscurior
CTCCAGGGACACTAAAAATGTGAAAGGGATGCCAAGAGAAATGCAATAGAGCCCCAAACATGCAGCAACCTGATCTTCAAGATCGGACCTCATTTCTGCCCAGTCCTCTTTCTTAAGGCTACACATAGGGCGAAGTTTAGGGTTACGCCTAGGGTCAGGGTTCAGAACACAAAAAAGCCCAGAGCTCCAGGGACACTAAAAATGCGAGAGCAATGCCCACACAAGTGCAAAAGAGCTCCAATCATCTGCCTTCTTCATATTCCTGATCAGTGCTAATTTCTGCCCATTGCTCCTACTCAGGCTCCGCATAGTGTGAAGTTTAGGGTTATGCCTAGGGATAGGGTTCAGAAAACTAAAAAGCCCAGAGTTCCAGGGACACTAAAAATGTGAAAGGCATGCCAAGAGAAATCCAAAACAGCCCCAGTTATCTGCCATTTTTCATCTTCCTGATCAGCGCTCATTTCTGACCAGTACTCTTTTCAGGATCTGCATAGTGCGAACTTTAGGGTTACGGCTATGGTTAGGGTTCAGAAAACCAAAAAGCCCAGAGCCCCATGGACACTAAAAATGCGAAAGGCATGCCTAGAGAAATGCAAAACAGCCCCACAAATGCAGCATCTTCACCTTCAAGACTGGACCTCATTTCTGCCCAGTGCTCTTTCTTAAGGCTACATATAGGGCGAAGTTTAGGGTTACGCCTAGGGTTAGAGTTCAGAACACCAAAAAGCCCAGAGCTCCAGGGACACTAAAAATGCGAAAGGCATGTCAAGAGAAATGCAGAACAGTTCCAAACATGCAGCATCCTCATCTTCCAGATCGGACCTCATTTCTGCCCAGTGCTCTTTCAAAAGGATCTGAATAGGGCGAACTTTAGGGTTACGCCTAGGGTTAGGGTTCAGAAAACCAAAAAGCCCAGAGCTCCAGGGACATGAAAAATGCAAAAGGCATGCCGAGAGAAAAAACAGCCACAATCAACTGCCATCTTGATATTCCTGATCCGCGCTCATTTCGGCCCAGCGCTCTTATGAAGGCACCCCATAGTGTGAAGTTTAGGGTTTTGCCGAGGGTTAGGGTTCACAAAAGCAAAAAGCCCAGAGCTCCAGGGACACTAAAAATGCGAAAGGCATGCCAAGAGAAATGTACAACAGGCCAATCATCTGCCATTGTGATATTACTGGTCAGAGCTCATTCCTGCCCAGTGCTCTTACTTAGGCCACCCCATAGTGCAAAGTTTAGGGTTTCGCCTAGGGTTAGGGGTCAGAACACCAAAAAGCCCAGAGCTCTATGGACAGTTATAATGCGAAAGGCATGTCAAGAGAAATGCAAAAGTGCCCCAATTATCTGCCATGGTCATCTTCCTGAGCAGCGCTCACTTCTGCCCTGTGCTCCTTCTTAGGCTCTGAATAGGGCGAAGCTTAGGGTTACGCCTAGGGTTCGGGTTCAGAAAAGCAAAAAGCCCAGAGCTCCAGGGACACTAAAAATGCGAAAGAGATGCCAAGAGAAATGCAAAACAGCCCCACACATGCAGCAACCTCATCTTCCTGATCTGACCTCTTTTCTGCCCTGTGCTCTTTCTTAGGCTCTGCATAGGGCGAAGTTTAGGGTTACGCCTAGGGTTAGGGTTCAGAACACCAAAAAGCCCAGAGCTCCAGGGACACTAAAAATGCGAAAGAGATGCCAAGAGAAATGCAAAACAACCCCACACATGCAGCAACCTCATCTTCCTGATCTGACCTCATTTCTGCCCTGTGCTCTTTCTTAGGCTCTGCATAGGGCGAAGTTTAGTGTTACGCCTAGGGTTAGGGTTCAGAAAACCAAAAAGCCCAGAGCTCCAGGGACACTAAAAATGCGAAAGGCATGCCAAGAGAAATGCAAAACAGCCCCACAAATGCAGCATCTTCACCTTCAAGACTGGACCTCATTTCTGCCCAGTGCTCTTTCTTAAGGCTACATATAGGGCAAAGTTTAGGGTTACGCCTAGGGTTAGGGTTCAGAACACCAAAAAGCCCAGAGCTCCAGGGACACTAAAAATGCGAAAGGCATGTCAAGAGAAATGCAAAACAGTTCCAAACATGCAGCATCCTCATCTTCCAGATCGGACCTCATTTCTGCCCAGTGCTCTTTCAAAAGGATCTGAATAGGGCGAACTTTAGGGTTACGCCTAGGGTTAGGGTTCAGAAAACCAAAAAGTCCAGAGCTCCGGGGACATGAAAAATGCAAAAGGCATGCCGAGAGAAAAAACAGCCACAATCAACTGCCATCTTGATATTCCTGATCCGCGCTCATTTCTGCCCAGCGCTCTTATTAAGGCACCCCATAGTGTGAAGTTTAGGGTTTTGCCGAGGGTTAGGGTTCACAAAAGCAAAAAGCCCAGAGCACCAGGGACACTAAAAATGCGAAAGGCATGCCAAGAGAAATGTACAACAGGCCAATCATCTGCCATTGTGATATTACTGGTCAGAGCTCATTCCTGCCCAGTGCTCTTACTTAGGCCACCCCATAGTGCAAAGTTTAGGGTTTCGCCTAGGGTTAGGGGTCAGAAAAGCAAAAAGCCCAGAGCTCTATGGACAGTTATAATGCGAAAGGCATGTCAAGAGAAATGCAAAAGTGCCCCAATTATCTGCCATGGTCATCTTCCTGATCAGCGCTCACTTCTGCCCAGTGCTCCTTCTTAGGCTCTGAATAGGGCGAAGTTTAGGGTTACGCCTAGGGATAGGGTTCAGAAAACTAAAAAGCCCAGAGTTCCAGGGACACTAAAAATGCGAAAGAGATGCCAAGAGAAATCCAAAACAGCCCCAGTTATCTGCCATTTTTCATCTTCCTGATCAGCGCTCATTTCTGACCAGTACTCTTTTCAGGATCTGCATAGTGCGAAGTTTAGGGTTACGGCTATGGTTAGGGTTCAGAAAAGCAAAAAGCCCAGAGCCCCATGGACACGAAAAATGCGAAAGGCATGCCAGGAGAAATACAAAAGAGCCCCAAACATGCAGCATCCTCATCTTCCTGATCAGCGCTCACTTCTGCCCAGTGCTCTTTCTTAGGCTCTGAATAGGGCGAAGCTTAGTGTTACGCCTAGGGTTCGGGTGCAGAAAAGCAAAAAGCCCAGAGCTCCAGGGACACTAAAAATGCGAAAGGCATGCCAAGAGAAATGCAAAACAGCCCCACACATGCGCCATCCTCATCTTCCTGATCGGACCTCATTTCAGCCCAGTGCTCCTTCTTAGGCTCTGAATAGGGCGAAGTTTAGGGTTACACCTAGGGTTAGGGTTCAGAACACCAAAAAGTCCAGAGCTCTATGGACAGTTATAATGCGAAAGGCATGTCAAGAGAAATGCAAAACAGCCCAAGTTATCTGCCATGGTCATCTTCCTCATCAGCGCTCACTTCTGCCCAGTGCTCCTTCTTAGGCTCTGAATAGGGTGAAGTTTAGGGTTAAGCCTAGGGTAAAGGTTCAGAAAAGCAAAAAGCCCAGAGCTCTATGGACAGTTATAATGCGAAAGGCATGCCAAGAGAAATGCAAAACAGCCCCACACATGCAGCATTTTCAGCTTCAAGATCGGAGCTCATTTCAGCCCAGTGCTCCTTCTTAGGCTCTGAATAGGGCGAAGTTTAGGGTTACACCTAGGGTTAGGGTTCAGAACACCAAAAAGCCCAGAGCTCTATGGACAGTTATAATGCGAAAGGCATGTCAAGAGAAATGCAAAACAGCCCAAGTTATCTGCCATGGTCATCTTCCTCATCAGCGCTCACTTCTGCCCAGTGCTCCTTCTTAGGCTCTGAATAGGGCGACGTTTAGGGTTACGCCTAGGGTTCGGGTTCAGAAAAGCAAAAAGCCCAGAGCTCTATGGACAGTTATAATGCGAAAGGCATGCCAAGAGAAATGCAAAACAGCCCCACATATGCAGCATCTTCACCTTCAAGATCGGAGCTCATTTCAGCCCAGTGCTCTTTCTTAAGGCTCTGAATAGGGCGAACTTTAGGGTTACGCCTAGGGTTAGGGTTCAGAAAAGCAAAAAGCCCAGAGCTCCAGGGACACTAAAAATGCGAAAGGCATGTCAAGAGAAATGCAAAACAGTTCCAAACATGCAGCATCCTCACCTTCCAGATCGGACCTCATTTCTGCCCAGTGCTCTTTCAAAAGGATCTGAATAGGGCGAACTTTAGGGTTACGCCTAGGGTTAGGGTTCAGAAAACCAAAAAGCCCAGAGCTCCGAGGACATGAAAAATGCAAAAGGCATGCCGAGAGAAAAAACAGCCACAATCAACTGCCATCTTGATATTCCTGATCCGCGCTCATTTCGGCCCAGCGCTCTTATGAAGGCACCCCATAGTGTGAAGTTTAGGGTTTTGCCGAGGGTTAGGGTTCACAAAAGCAAAAAGCCCAGAGCTCCAGGGACACTAAAAATGCGAAAGGCATGCCAAGAGAAATGTACAACAGGCCAATCATCTGCCATTGTGATATTACTGGTCAGAGCTCATTCCTGCCCAGCGCTCTTACTTAGGCCACCCCATAGTGCAAAGTTTAGGGTTTCGCCTAGGGTTAGGGGTCAGAAAAGCAAAAAGCCCAGAGCTCTATGGACAGTTATAATGCGAAAGGCATGTCAAGAGAAATGCAAAAGTGCCCCAATTATCTGCCATGGTCACCTTCCTGAGCAGCGCTCACTTCTGCCCAGTGCTCTTTCTTAGGCTCTGAATAGGGCGAAGCTTAGGGTTACGCCTAGGGTTCGGGTTCAGAAAAGCAAAAAGCCCAGAGCTCCAGGGACACTAAAAATGCGAAAGGCATGCCAAGAGAAATGTAAAACAGGCCAATCATCTGCCATTGTGATATTACTGGTCAGAGCTCATTTCTGCCCAGTGCTCTTTATAAGCCACCCCATAGTGCAAAGTTTAGGGTTACGGCCAAGTTTAGGGTTCAGAAAAGCAAAAAGCCCAGAGTTCCAGGGACACTAAAAATGTGAAAGGCATGCCAAGACAAATCCAAAACAGCCCCAGTTACCTGCCATGGTCATCTTCCTGATCAGCGCTCATTTCTGCCCGGTGCTCTTTTCAGGTTCCGCATAGTGCGAAGTTTAGGGTTATGGCTATGGTTAGGGTTCAGAACACCAAAAAGCCCAGAGCTCCAGGGACACGAAAAATGCGAAAGGCATGCCAGGAGAAATACAAAAGAGCCCCAAACATGCAGCATCCTCATCTTCTTGATCTGACCTCATTTATGCTCCGTGTTCTTTCACAAAAGGCTCCGCATAGGGCGAAGTTTAGGGTTACGCCTAGGGTTAGGGTTCAGAAAAGCAAAAAGCCCAGAGCTCAATGGACACTAAAAATGCGAAAGGCATGCCAAGAGAAATGCAAAACAGCCCCACACATGCGCCATCCTCATCTTCCTGATCGGACCTCATTTCAGCCCAGTGCTCCTTCTTAGGCTCTGAATAGGGCGAATTTAGGGTTACGCCTAGGGTTAGGGTTCAGAACACCAAAAAGCCCAGAGCTCCAGGGACACTAAAAATGCGAAAGGCATGTCAAGGGAAATGCAAAACAGCCCCAATTATCTGCCACGGTCATCTTCCTGATCAGCGCTCATTTCTGCCCTGTGCTCCCTCTTAGGCTCTGAATAGGGCGAAGTTTAGGGTTACGCCTAGGGATAGGGTTCAGAAAACTAAAAAGCCCAGAGTTCCAGGGACACTAAAAATGTGAAAGGCATGCCAAGAGAAATCCAAAACAGCCCCAGTTATCTGCCATTTTTCATCTTCCTGATCAGCGCTCATTTCTGACCAGTACTCTTTTCAGGATCTGCATAGTGCGAAGTTTAGGGTTACGGCTATGGTTAGGGTTCAGAAAACCAAAAAGCCCAGAGCCCCATGGACACTAAAAATGCGAAAGGCATGTCAAGAGAAATGCAAAAGTGCCCCAATTACCTGCCATGGTCATCTTCCTGATCAGCGCTCACTTCTGCCCAGTGCTCTTTCTTAGGCTCTGAATAGGGCGAAGCTTAGGGTTACGCCTAGGGTAAGGGTTCAGAAAAGCAAAAAGCCCAGAGCTCCAGGGACACTAAAAATGCGAAAGGCATGCCAAGAGAAATGTAAAACAGGCCAATCATCTGCCATTGTGATATTACTGGTCAGAGCTCATTTCTGCCCAGTGCTCTTTATAAGCCACCCCATAGTGCAAAGTTTAGGGTTACGGCCAAGTTTAGGGTTCAGAAAAGCAAAAAGCCCAGAGTTCCAGGGACACTAAAAATGTGAAAGGCATGCCAAGAGAAATCCAAAACAGCCCCAGTTACCTGTCATTGTCATCTTCCTGATCAGCGCTCATTTCTGCCCGGTGCTCTTTTCAGGATCCGCATAGTGCGAAGTTTAGGGTTATGGCTATGGTTAGGGTTCAGAACACCAAAAAGCCCAGAGCTCCAGGGACACGAAAAATGCGAAAGGCATGCCAGGAGAAATACAAAAGAGCCCCAAACATGCAGCATCCTCATCTTCTTGATCTGACCTCATTTATGCTCCGTGTTCTTTCACAAAAGGCTCCGCATAGGGCGAAGTTTAGGGTTACGCCTAGGGTTAGGGTTCAGAAAAGCAAAAAGCCCAGAGCTCAATGGACACTAAAAATGCGAAAGGCATGCCAAGAGAAATGCAAAACAGCCCCACACATGCGCCATCCTCATCTTCCTGATCGGACCTCATTTCAGCCCAGTGCTCCTTCTTAGGCTCTGAATAGGGCGAAGTTTAGGGTTACACCTAGGGTTAGGGTTCAGAACACCAAAAAGCCCAGAGCTCTATGGACAGTTATAATGCGAAAGGCATGTCAAGAGAAATGCAAAACAGCCCAAGTTATCTGCCATGGTCATCTTCCTCATCAGCGCTCACTTCTGCCCAGTGCTCCTTCTTAGGCTCTGAATAGGGCGAAGTTTAGGGTTACGCCTAGGGTTAGGGTTCAGAAAAGCAAAAAGCCCAGAGCTCTATGGACAGTTATAATGCGAAAGGCATGCCAAGAGAAATGCAAAACAGCCCCACACATGCAGCATCTTCACCTTCAAGATCGGAGCTCATTTCTGCCCTGTGCTCTTTCTTAAGGCTCTGAATAGGGCGAACTTTAGGGTTACGCCTAGGGTTAGGGTTCAGAAAACCAAAAAGCCCAGAGCTCTATGGACAGTTATAATGCGAAAGGCATGCCAAGAGAAATGCAAAACAGCCCCACACATGCAGCATCTTCACCTTCAAGACTGGACCTCATTTCTGCCCAGTGCTCTTTCTTAAGGCTACATATAGGGCGAAGTTTAGGGTTACGCCTAGGGTTAGGGTTCAGAAAAGCAAAAAGCCCAGAGCTCCAGGGACACTAAAAATGCGAAAGGCATGTCAAGAGAAATGCAAAACAGTTCCAAACATGCAGCATCCTCATCTTCCAGATCGGACCTCATTTCTGCCCAGTGCTCTTTCAAAAGGATCTGCATAGGGCGAACTTTAGGGTTACGCCTAGGGTTAGGGTTCAGAAAACCAAAAAGCCCAGAGCTCCGGGGACATGAAAAATGCAAAAGGCATGCCGAGAGAAAAAACAGCCACAATCAACTGCCATCTTGATATTCCTGATCCGCGCTCATTTCTGCCCAGCGCTCTTATTAAGGCACCCCATAGTGTGAAGTTTAGGGTTACGCCTAGGGTTCGGGTTCAGAAAAGCAAAAAGCCCAGAGCTCCAGGGACACTAAAAATGCGAAAGGCATGCCAAGAGAAATGTACAACAGTCCAATCATCTGCCATTGTTATATTACTGGTCAGAGCTCATTTCTGCCCAGTGCTCTTTATAAGCCACCCCATAGTGCAAAGTTTAGGGTTACGGCCAAGTTTAGGGTTCAGAAAAGCAAAAAGCCCAGAGTTCCAGGGACACTAAAAATGTGAAAGGCATGCCAAGAGAAATCCAAAACAGCCCCAGTTACCTGTCATTGTCATCTTCCTGATCAGCGCTCATTTCTGCCCAGTGCTCTTTTCAGGATCCGCATAGTGCGAAGTTTAGGGTTATGGCTATGGTTAGGGTTCAGAAAAGCAAAAAGCCCAGAGCTCCAGGGACACGAAAAATGCGAAAGGCATGCCAGGAGAAATACAAAAGAGCCCCAAACATGCAGCATCCTCATCTTCTTGATCTGACCTCATTTATGCTCCGTGTTCTTTCACAAAAGGCTCCGCATAGGGCGAAGTTTAGGGTTACGCCTAGGGTTAGGGTTCAGAAAAGCAAAAAGCCCAGAGCTCAATGGACACTAAAAATGCGAAAGGCATGCCAAGAGAAATGCAAAACAGCCCCACACATGCGCCATCCTCATCTTCCTGATCGGACCTCATTTCAGCCCAGTGCTCCTTCTTAGGCTCTGAATAGGGCGAATTTAGGGTTACGCCTAGGGTTAGGGTTCAGAACACCAAAAAGCCCAGAGCGCCAGGGACACTAAAAATGCGAAAGGCATGTCAAGGGAAATGCAAAACAGCCCCAATTATCTGCCACGGTCATCTTCCTGATCAGCGCTCATTTCTGCCCTGTGCTCCCTCATAGGCTCTGAATAGGGCGACGTTTAGGGTTACGCCTAGGGATAGGGTTCAGAAAACTAAAAAGCCCAGAGTTCCAGGGACACTAAAAATGTGAAAGGCATGCCAAGAGAAATCCAAAACAGCCCCAGTTATCTGCCATTTTTCATCTTCCTGATCAGCGCTCATTTCTGACCAGTACTCTTTTCAGGATCTGCATAGTGCGAAGTTTAGGGTTACGGCTATGGTTAGGGTTCAGAAAACCAAAAAGCCCAGAGCCCCATGGACACTAAAAATGCGAAAGGCATGTCAAGAGAAATGCAAAAGTGCCCCAATTACTTGCCATGGTCATCTTCCCGAGCAGCGCTCACTTCTGCCCAGTGCTCTTCCTTAGGCCCGGAATTGGGCGAAGCTTAGGGTTACGCCTAGGGTTCGGGTGCAGAAAAGCAAAAAGCCTGGAGCAAAAAGCCTGGAGCCCAGAGCTCCAGGGACACGAAAAATGCGAAAGGCATGCCAGGAGAAATACAAAAGAGCCCCAAATATGCAGCATCCTCATCTTCTTGATCTGACCTCATTTATGCTCCGTGTT
The DNA here is from genome assembly GCA_026261815.1 of Monarcha castaneiventris obscurior. Taxonomy (NCBI): domain Eukaryota; kingdom Metazoa; phylum Chordata; class Aves; order Passeriformes; family Monarchidae; genus Monarcha; species Monarcha castaneiventris. Next base: position 9,091 of record JAMPIT010000249.1, read on the forward strand.
CTTTCACAAAAGGCTCCGCATAGGGCGAAGTTTAGGGTTACGCCTAGGGTAAGGGTTCAGAAAAGCAAAAAGCCCAGAGCTCCAGGGACACTAAAAATGCGAAAGGCATGCCAAGAGAAATGTAAAACAGGCCAATCATCTGCCATTGTGATATTACTGGTCAGAGCTCATTTCTGCCCAGTGCTCTTTATAAGCCAACCCATAGTGCAAAGTTTAGGGTTACGGCCAAGTTTAGGGTTCAGAAAAGCAAAAAGCCCAGAGTTCCAGGGACACTAAAAATGTGAAAGGCATGCCAAGAGAAATCCAAAACAGCCCCAGTTACCTGTCATTGTCATCTTCCTGATCAGCGCTCATTTCTGCCCAGTGCTCTTTTCAGGATCCGCATAGTGCGAAGTTTAGGTTTATGGCTATGGTTAGGGTTCAGAAAAGCAAAAAGCCCAGAGCTCCAGGGACACGAAAAATGCGAAAGGCATGCCAGGAGAAATACAAAAGAGCCCCAAACATGCAGCATCCTCATCTTCTTGATCTGACCTCATTTATGCTCCGTGTTCTTTCACAAAAGGCTCCGCATAGGGCGAAGTTTAGGGTTACGCCTAGGGTTTGGGCTCAGAAAAGCAAAAAGCCCAGAGCTCAATGGACACTAAAAATGTGAAAGGCATGCCAAGAGAAATGCAAAACAGCCCCACACATGCGCCATCCTCATCTTCCTGATCGGACCTCATTTCAGCCCAGTGCTCCTTCTTAGGCTCTGAATAGGGTGAATTTAGGGTTACGCCTAGGGTTAGGGTTCAGAACACCAAAAAGCCCAGAGCGCCAGGGACACTAAAAATGCGAAAGGCATGTCAAGGGAAATGCAAAACAGCCCCAATTATCTGCCACGGTCATCTTCCTGATCAGCGCTCATTTCTGCCCTGTGCTCCCTCATAGGCTCTGAATAGGGCGACGTTTAGGGTTACGCCTAGGGATAGGGTTCAGAAAACTAAAAAGCCCAGAGTTCCAGGGACACTAAAAATGCGAGAGCAATGCCCACACAAGTGCAAAAGAGCTCCAATCATCTGCCTTCTTCATATTCCTGATCAGTGCTAATTTCTGCCCATTGCTCCTACTCAGGCTCCGCATAGTGTGAAGTTTAGGGTTACGCCTAGGGATAGGGTTCAGAAAACCAAAAAGCCCAGAGTTCCAGGGACACTAAAAATGTGAAAGGCATGCCAAGAGAAATCCAAAACAGCCCCAGTTATCTGCCATTTTTCATCTTCCTGATCAGCGCTCATTTCTGACCAGTACTCTTTTCAGGATCTCCATAGTGCGAAGTTTAGGGTTACGGCTATGGTTAGGGTTCAGAAAACCAAAAAGCCCAGAGCCCCATGGACACTAAAAATGCGAAAGGCATGTCAAGAGAAATGCAAAAGTGCCCCAATTACTTGCCATGGTCATCTTCCCGAGCAGCGCTCACTTCTGCCCAGTGCTCTTCCTTAGGCCCGGAATAGGGCGAAGCTTAGGGTTACGCCTAGGGTTCGGGTGCGGAAAAGCAAAAAGCCTGGAGCAAAAAGCCTGGAGCCCAGAGCTCCAGGGACACGAAAAATGCGAAAGGCATGCCAGGAGAAATACAAAAGAGCCCCAAACATGCAGCATCCTCATCTTCTTGATCTGACCTCATTTATGCTCCGTGTTCTTTCACAAAAGGCTCCGCATAGGGCGAAGTTTAGGGTTACGCCTAGGGTTAGGGTTCAGAAAAGCAAAAAGCCCAGAGATCAATGGACACTAAAAATGCGAAAGGCATGCCAAGAGAAATGCAAACCAGCCCAAGTTATCTGCCATGGCCATCTTCCTCATCAGCGCTCACTTCTACCCAGTGCTCCTTCTTAGGCTCTGCATAGGGCGAAGTTTAGGGTTACACCTAGGGTTAGGGTTCAGAACACCAAAAAGCCCAGAGCTCTATGGACAGTTATAATGCGAAAGGCATGCCAAGAGAAATGCAAAACAGCCCCACACATGCTGCATTTTCACCTTCAAGATCGGAGCTCATTTCTGCCCTGTGCTCTTTCTTAAGGCTCTGAATAGGGCGAACTTTAGGGTTACGCCTAGGGTTAGGGGTCGGAACACCAAAAAGCCTAGAGCGCCAGGGACACTAAAAATGCGAAAGGCATGTCAAGGGAAATGCAAAACAGCCCCAAATACATGCCACAGTCATCTTCCTGATCAGCGCTCATTTCTGCCCTGTGCTCTTTCTTAGGCTTTCAATAGGGCGAAATTTAGGGTTACGCCTAGGGTTAGGGTTCAGAAAAGCAAAAAGCCCAGAGCTCAATGGACACTAAAAATGCAAAAGGCATGCCAAGAGAAATGCAAAACAGCCCCACAAATGCAGCATCTTCACCTTCAAGACTGGACCTCATTTCTGCCCAGAGCTCTTTCTTAAGGCTACATATAGGGCGAAGTTTAGGGTTACGCCTAGGGTTAGGTTTCAGAACACTAAAAAGCCCAGAGCTCCAGGGACACTAAAAATGCGAAAGGCGTGTCAAGAGAAATGCAAAACAGTTCCAAACATGCGGCATCCTCATCTTCCAGATCGGACCTCATTTCTGCCCAGTGCTCTTTCAAAAGGATCTGAAGAGGGCGAACTTTAGGGTTACGCCTAGGGTTAGGGTTCAGAAAACCAAAAAGCCCAGAGCTCCGGGGACATGAAAAATGCAAAAGGCATGCCGAGAGAAAAAACAGCCACAATCAACTGCCATCTTGATATTCCTGATCCGCGCTCATTTCTGCCCAGCGCTCTTATTAAGGCACCCCATAGTGTGAAGTTTAGGGTTTTGCCGAGGGTTAGGGTTCACAAAAGCAAAAAGCCCAGAGCACCAGGGACACTAAAAATGCGAAAGGCATGCCAAGAGAAATGTACAACAGGCCAATCATCTGCCATTGTGATATTACTGGTCAGAGCTCATTCCTGCCCAGTGCTCTTACTTAGGCCACCCAATAGTGCAAAGTTTAGGGTTTCGCCTAGGGTTAGGGGTCAGAACACCAAAAAGCCCAGAGCTCTATGGACAGTTATAATGCGAAAGGCATGTCAAGAGAAATGCAAAACAGCGCAAGTTATCTGCCATGGTCATCTTCCTCATCAGTGCTCACTTCTGCCCAGTGCTCCTTCTTAGGCTCTGAATAGGGCGAAGTTTAGGGTTACGCCTAGGGTTCGGGTTCAGAACACCAAAAAGCCCAGAGCTCCAGGGACACTAATAATGCGAAAGGCATGTCAAGAGAAATGCAAAACTGTTCCAAACATGCAGCATCCTCATCTTCCAGATCGGACCTCATTTCTGCCCAGTGCTCTTTCAAAAGGATCTGAATAGGGCGAACTTTAGGGTTACGCCTAGGGTTAGGGTTCAGAAAACCAAAAAGCCCAGAGGTCCGGGGACATGAAAAATGCAAAAGGCATGCCGAGAGAAAAAACAGCCACAATCAACTGCCATCTTGATATTCCTGATCCGCGCTCATTTCTGCCCAGCGCTCTTATTAAGGCACCCCATAGTGTGAAGTTTAGGGTTACGCCTAGGGTTCGGGTTCAGAAAAGCAAAAAGCCCAGAGCTCCAGGGACACTAAAAATGCGAAAGAGATGCCAAGAGAAATGCAAAACAGCCCCACACATGCAGCAACCTCATCTTCCTGATCTGACCTCATTTCTGCCCTGTGCTCTTTCTTAGGCTCTGCATAGGGCGAAGTTTAGGGTTACGCCTAGGGTTAGGGTTCAGAACACCTAAAAGCCCAGAGCTCCAGGGACACTAAAAATGCGAAGGGCATGCCAAGAGAAATGCAAAACAGCCCCACACATGCAGCATTTTCACCTTCAAGATCGGAGCTCATTTCTGCCCTGTGCTCTTTCTTAAGGCTCTGAATAGGGCGTACTTTAGGGTTACGCCTAGGGTTAGGGTTCGGAACACCAAAAAGCCCAGAGAGCCAGGGACACTAAAAATGCGAAAGGCATGTCAAGGGAAATGCAAAACAGCCCCAAATACCTGCCACAGTCATCTTCCTGATCAGCGCTCATTTCTGCCAATTGCTCTTTCTTAGGCTTTGAATAGGGCGAAGTTTAGGGTTACGCCTAGGGTTAGGGTTCAGAAAAGCAAAAAGCCCAGAGCTCAATGGACACTAAAAATGCAAAAGGCATGCCAAGAGAAATGCAAAACAGCCCCACAAATGCAGCAACTTCACCTTCAAGACTGGACCTCATTTCTGCCCAGAGCTCTTTCTTAAGGCTACATATAGGGCGAAGTTTAGGGTTACGCCTAGGGTTAGGTTTCAGAACACCAAAAAGCCCAGAGCTCCAGGGACACTAAAAATGCGAAAGGCGTGTCAAGAGAAATGCAAAACAGTTCCAAACATGCAGCATCCTCATCTTCCAGATCGGACCTCATTTCTGCCCAGTGCTCTTTCAAAAGGATCTGAAGAGGGCGAACTTTAGGGTTACGCCTAGGGTTAGGGTTCAGAAAACCAAAAAGCCCAGAGCTCCGGGGACATGAAAAATGCAAAAGGCATGCCGAGAGAAAAAACAGCCACAATCAACTGCCATCTTGATATTCCTGATCCGCGCTCATTTCTGCCCAGCGCTCTTATTAAGGCACCCCATAGTGTGAAGTTTAGGGTTTTGCCGAGGGTTAGGGTTCACAAAAGCAAAAAGCCCAGAGCTCCAGGGACACTAAAAATGCGAAAGGCATGCCAAGAGAAATGTACAACAGGCCAATCATCTGCCATTGTGATATTACTGGTCAGAGCTCATTCCTGCCCAGTGCTCTTACTTAGGCCACCCCATAGTGCAAAGTTTAGGGTTTCGCCTAGGGTTAGGGTTCAGAACACCAAAAAGCCCAGAGCTCTATGGACAGTTATAATGCGAAAGGCATGTCAAGAGAAATGCAAAAGTGCCCCAGGTTTGTAGCATGGTGATCTTCATGATTGGTCATTTCTGCCCGGTGCTCTTTCTTAGGCTCTTATAGGGCGAAGTTTAGGGTTATGGCTAGGGTTAGGGTTCAGAAAAGCAAAAAGCCCAGAGCTCCAGGGACACTAAAAATGCGAGAGGAATGTCAAGAGAAGTGCAAAAGAGTTCCAATCATGCTGCATTCTCATATTCCTGATCGGTGCTAATTTCTGCCCATTGCTCTTTCAGGATCTGAATAGTGTGAAGTTTAGGGTTACGCCTAGGGTTAGGGTTCAGAAAACTAAAAAGCCCAGAGTTCCGGGGACATTAAAAATGTGAAAGGCATGCCGAGAGAAAAAACAGCCACAGTTATCTGCCGTTTTTATATTCCTGATCAGCGCTCATTTCTGCCCAGTGCTCTTTTCAGGATCTGCATAGTGTGAAGTTTAGGGTTACGGCTATGGTTAGGGTTCAGAAAAGCAAAAAGCCCAGAGCTCCAGGGACACTAAAAATGCGAAAGGCATGTCAGGAGAAATGCAAAAGTGCCCCAAACATGCGCATGTTCATCTTCTTGATCTGAGCTCATTTATGCTCAGTGTTCTTTCTTAAAAGGCTCCGCATAGGGCGAAGTTTAGGGTTACACCTAGGGTTAGGGTTCAGAAAAGTAAAAAGCCCAGAGTTCAATGGACACTAAAAATGTGAAAGGCATGCCAAGAGAAATGCAAAACAGCCCCAGATTTGCATTTTCATCTTCCTGATCGGAGCTCATTTCTGCCCAGTGCTCTTTCTTATGCTTGAATAGTGCGAAGTTTAGGGTTATGCCTAGGGTTAGGGTTAGGAAAAGCAAAAAGCCCAGAGCTCTAGGACAGTTAAAGCGAAAGGCATGCCAGGAGAAATGCAAAAGAGCCCCAAACATGCGATTCATCTTCTTGATCTGAGTTCATTTATGCCGTTGTTCTTTCTTAAGCTCTGAATAGGGCGAAGTTTAGGGTTACGCCTAGGGTTAGGGTTCAGAAAAGCAAAAAGCTCAGATCTCAATGGACACTAAAAATGCGAAAGGCATGCCAAGAGAAATGCAAAACAGCCCCACAAATGCAGCATCTTCACCTTCAAGACTGGACCTCATTTCTGCCCAGTGCTCTTTCTTAAGGCTACATATAGGGCGAAGTTTAGGGTTACGCCTAGGGTTAGGGTTCAGAAAACCAAAATGCCCAGAGCTCCAGGGACACTAAAAATGCGAAAGGCATGTCAAGAGAAATGCAAAACAGTTCCAAACATGCAGCATTCTCATCTTCCAGATCGGACCTCATTTCTGCCCAGTGCTCTTTCAAAAGGATCTGAATAGGGCGAACTTTAGGGTTTCGCCTAGGGTTAGGGTTCAGAAAACCAAAAAGCCCAGAGCTCCGGGGACATGAAAAATGCAAAAGGCATGCTGAGAGAAAAAACAGCCACAATCAACTGCCATCTTGATATTCCTGATCCGCGCTCATTTCTGCCCAGCGCTCTTATTAAGGCACCCCATAGTGTGAAGTTTAGGGTTACGCCTAGGGTTCGGGTTCAGAAAAGCAAAAAGCCCAGAGCTCCAGGGACACTAAAAATGCGAAAGAGATGCCAAGAGAAATGTACAACAGGCCAATCATCTGCCATTGTGATATTACTGGTCAGAGCTCATTCCTGCCCAGTGCTCTTACTTAGGCCACCCCATAGTGCAAAGTTTAGGGTTTCGCCTAGGGTTAGGGGTCAGAACACCAAAAAGCCCAGAGCTCCAGGGACACTAAAAATGCGAAAGGCATGCCAAGAGAAATGCAATAGACCCCCAAACATGCAGCAACCTCATCTTCAAGATCGGACCTCCTTTGTGCCCAGTCCTCTTTCTTAAGGCTACACATAGGGCGAAGTTTAGGGTTACGCCTAGGGTCAGGGTTCAGAACACAAAAAAGCCCAGAGCTCCAGGGACTCTAAAAATGCGAGAGCAATGCCCACACAAGTGCAAAAGAGCTCCAATCATCTGCCTTCTTCATATTCCTGATCAGTGCTAATTTCTGCCCATTGCTCCTACTCAGGCTCCGCATAGTGTGAAGTTTAGGGTTACGCCTAGGGATAGGGTTCAGAAAACTAAAAAGCCCAGAGTTCCAGGGACACTAAAAATGTGAAAGGCATGCCAAGAGAAATCCAAAACAGCCCCAGTTATCTGCCATTTTTCATCTTCCTGATCAGCGCTCATTTCTGACCAGTACTCTTTTCAGGATCTGCATAGTGCGAAGTTTAGGGTTACGGCTATGGTTAGGGTTCAGAAAACCAAAAAGCCCAGAGCCCCATGGACACTAAAAATGCGAAAGGCATGTCAAGAGAAATGCAAAAGTGCCCCAGTTACCTGCCATGGTCATCTTCCTGATCAGCGCTCATTTCTGCCTTGTGCTCCTTCTTAGGCTCTGAATAGGGCGAAGCTTAGGGTTACGCCTAGGGTAAGGGTTCAGAAAAGCAAAAAGCCCAGAGTTCAAGGGACACTGAAAATGTGAAAGGCATGCCAAGAGAAATCCAAAACAGCCCCAGTTACCTGTCATTGTCATCTTCCTGATCAGCGCTTATTTCTGAGCAGTGCTCCTTCCAGGATCTGCATAGTGCGAAGTTTAGGGTTATGGCTAGGGTTAGGGTTCAGAAAAGCAAAAAGCCCAGAGCTCCAGGGACACTAAAAATGCGAAAGGCATGTCAAGAGAAATGCAAAACAGTTCCAAACATGCAGCATCCTCATCTTCCAGATCGGACCTCATTTCTGCCCCGTGCTCTTTCAAAAGGATCTGAATAGGGCGAACTTTAGGGTTACGCCTAGGGTTAGCGTTCAGAAAACCAAAAAGCCCAGAGCTCCGGGGACATGAAAAATGCAAAAGGCATGCCGAGAGAAAAAACAGCCACAATCAACTGCCA
>JAMPIT010000251.1:0-76064 GCA_026261815.1 Monarcha castaneiventris obscurior
CCAAAGATTTCGTTAAAACAAGTTCAGGTTCAATATTTCCCTCATTCGATTTTTGTAAATCCAGAGAGAAATGCTCGCTGGGGCTGAGTGTGTAGGAGAGCTGCGCATTCGCTCCGATATCCGCATCCGACGCGCCCTCCAGCGGGAAACGAGACCCCGGCAGAGATGACTCCGCAATGCTGATGTTTTTCCGGGCGGCGGGGAAGATGGGGGCATTGTCGTTGATGTCGGTGACCTCCAGCTGCACATGGAAGACGCGCAGCGGCCGCTCCAGCAGCACCTCCAGCCGCAGCGCGCACGGCGCGCTCTTGCCGCACAGCTCCTCCCGGTCGAGCCGCGAGCTCACCAGCAGCGCGCCGCTCGCCCCGCTCACCTCCACGCTCGCCCGCCGGCCCTGCGCCACCAGCCGCAGCCGCCGCGCCTCCGCCTCGCCCGCCTCCAGGCCCAGGTCCTGCGCCAGACGGCCCACCACCGTGCCGGCCTTGGCTTCCTCCGGCACCGAGTACCGCACCTGCCCGCCCGCCAGCGCCCAGGCCGCCTGCAGCACCAGCACCCGCAGCACCGCACGGCAGCGCTCCCCCATCGCCATCGCCATCGCCGCCTCTGTGCCTCTGGCTGCCGGCCCCGGCACGGGCCCCGCACGGCTCCCCGCCGCCGCCCGGACGCACCGGCTCTGCTGCCCGGCCCGCGCCGCCCCCCCGCGCTCACAGCCGGGCTCTCCGCCGCACCGGGGCGGGGCGGAGCCGCCGAGACGCCGTTCCTGAGCCTGCAGCGACACCGTGCGCTGCTCCGCCGCCTCACACGCTCCGCGATAGCGCTCGCGCCTCCGCTCTGTCATGGTTATGTTTTCTGCCGTGTCTTGCTGCTCTGCTCCTCTTTTTTCCCCCTTATCTCTTCTTCTTTGTTTGCAAATAATCTTTCATTTCTTCTTTTTCTCTCTTCCCTGGCATTTTCATTTTTCTTGCTTCCTGCATTTCCTTCTTTGTTTTCATATTTCGTTTCCCTCTCCTTTTTTTCTTTGCACTCTTCTCTTTCTTCCTTCTCTGTCTTCTTTTTCGTCCCCGTCATGCCATTTTCCATTCTTTCCACTCTTTTCTCATCTCTTTCCACCCTTCTCTATTCTTTGGTCGCACTGCATAGTCGTCAGTTGCCTCTGGCGCAGCGGCAGAAACCATCAATTTCAGAATCATCAGCGCCAATTATGCGGTATCAGTGCTGAAGCCTGGTGCTGCTCCAACCAAGGCTGTTAGGGACCAACTCCGCTCAGTGTCTACAGGCAAGGTCGGTGCGTGCTGCTCAGCTCTTTCATCGTCTGTTTTGTTTCCACTCTGTTCCTCATTTCTTACTATCCTTCTGACTTTATTTTTATTTCCATAGGCTCCTTTTTTCTTTTCTACTACTACTATTATAGTTATTTTTTCCCTTCTCATATTTCTTTTTTCCCCTTCCATTTTCCCTCTTTCCCTTCTGTTCTCTTGTTCCTTCTCTGTCTTTTCTGTCCTGCTTATCTCTGTCCTAGTTATTTTCCCTCCTGCTCTTCTGTTTCCATCTTGTCTCTTGTGACCTTTTTTCTTCCTTCACTAAAATATTTTCCTAATCCTCGCAGTGTAGTTTAGGAGTTATCTCTCTTTCTTCTTATTTGAACTGATTCCTTACCATACCCTTTTGTTTGGTTGGTATTTTGGGGTTTTTTAAATCGTCTTTCTACATCCTTCTTACTATCTCCTCTTCCTTACTCTCCTCCTTTCTTGTCACTACCCCCCCTTCTCTTCTACTTCCATACTTATATCTTCTGTACATTCTTTCCTTCAACAAAATGTTTAAAAAATACCCACAGCACCCCTGCCACGAACCACGGACATGCCCTCGGGCCAGAGTCTCATTTCTCCTCTCTACCACCTCCTATCCCTGCAGACAGGAAACAGCTTACTTTCCATCCATGCACCTGCAACTTCTCCTCCCTCCAGTAAAAAGGCCACACTCTTCAGCCTCCAGTGTTCTCAGGGACCCAGCAATAACAAGACAGTCAGATGGCAAAGCACAGCTCTGCTGCATCAAAAGAGATTCACCACCCTCTGCCACACAAGCTGAAGCCGCAGTTATTGGGACATCTGTGCAAACTGGCTTGAAAGAGCCCAAACCCAGGAGAGTTTCTCATTCAGGAACTCGAACCCCTCATAGTCCAGCACGACAATCCCCCAAGAATGCTGAAAAAGCACTGGGCAAACACAGCTCCTGAGGACTCGTCATGTACCTCGATCCTTCCTCATTCACTTTCCACCTGCATTTTCAAAGTTCTCTTCAGTTCTAGCAGGCACTCGCTGCCTAGACAGCACACAAAGAACCTTGGTGTCTGTGGGCATTAGGCCCCACGGAAAACCTCTCAGTCACATTGGAAGGATCCACTTGTCACACAGTCAAACAAAAGCCATGAAGGTAACACCACAACCTTGTCACTAAGAACAGCCTCCTAACCTCCTACACATCTATTTAGTGAAATGGATCATGATCCCTCCTATGTTCCTGCCCGCTGTCACCCACTCAGGCGGTGCCTGAAAGCATCAAAAAAGGAATGAGAGCAGGCAACTGTGCTTTATTGGTCCAATAGGGTGAATGCTCTGCTGATTCAACAAAAAGATGCCACAACTGAGCAGGAACTAAAGTACACCTGTCTCAAGAACATCCACTTTCGGTGCACTACTTACCTCTTCTTAACTGGTTCCTTCTTCAGGAAAGAAATATTTTCAGGGCAGGAAGGTTGGTTTCAAAGGATATTTTCCCTTAACATTATCAGTGTTTCTGAGGAAGCTGGACAGAAAAAAATCACCTATGTTCAACACAAACTGGACAGTGTGCAGTGCCCACTACACACTTCTCTCACAGGGGAAGAAGGAAGAAGACCTGTAAGCTACAGAAATGCTCTCAAAGTGACGCATAGCTCAGGAGAGCAGAATAGACATCCCCCATGCTGATGGGAAATGGCCAAGTATCTGTCACATTGCCAGTGAGAAACAGAAATAAACCAAACAACAAACAAACCTTGCAAAACAAAATCATGTGCAGTTTGATAGAGAAGACAAGAGAATGAAAAAACCCCTCCCATTCCGCTGTATTGAAATGCAAGTTTGGGCAAAATCTTGAATACCAAGACCAATCTAGCAAGATTAAGAGCAGAGAGATAATGAGGGAAAGATTCAGAGAAGGCTTGGCAGCATGATCCAAAGTTCAAAAAGCCTCTCTCTGACCAACAACATTCCACATCAAACCCAAGTACTTAAAGGCACGCAGGGCAGATGTCTCCACAAGCAGCAATACCAGAAAGAACAACAGTGCCCTAAGATATGGAGAACTTCTGAGTGTCCTGAGAGGATCCCAGAAGAGCAGCACTGTGTGGTGGGACCATTCCTGAAGTATTCTACTGCAATCCTGTATCTTGTCCCCTGGGATCTGAGATCTCCACAGCTCCACAGACATTCTCCATTTCCACTTCCCGCCCCCCACCCGCCCTGACAAAGACATATTCAAATCCTCATCTTCGCTCATGCCTGGCACGAAGAATATTATATAGAGTGCTGTAAATCCATTCTGTGACTCCTTGACATTCCCCATGTGCCAGGATGCTTTGTGAGTTCTCAACAATTTCAAGTTCCAATCAAGTTCTTAAAGGTTGTTTGATTAGAGTCGAGAACAGTTCTCATCCCAGTCCCCACAGATCTTCTCTTTCAAGAGACCACACCAAAAGATGAAGCACAAGTGCACTCAGAATGCCAACTGGGTGGGAGAATTTCTACAAGAGAAAACCAGGGCTGGGCTGCTGTGTAGGTGTGGAGGTTTGATGTGTACATCCAGACACCAGAATAAACCGTGTGTGATAACAGGACACACCATCTCTACCCACACTGACTATGCAAGAGCACAGGAAGGGGAAGAAAAGCTCAACAAGATGACACTCATCTCCTCAACTGCCCTTGAAACTCGTGTCTGAAGAGGAGCACAGACCCACCATGGCAAGAGCTGTGGGAGCTGCTATAAATGCCCTACAATACACATGGAAAGCAGTTTGAAGTGCTACCCTCCCACAACAACTTTCCCAAAACAGCAGCAAAAATGTTCATGACTCTGAATGGTACCAACTCTTATCCACCACGTTCCACATGTCAGGCCAGAGGCAGCACAAGGGACTGTCTCTGATGGGAGACATTCATAACCCTAAAGGACCCTGTGGCCACTTCAGTACCACATATTATCTCAAGATAAAGAAGGCCTGCAACTTCACACCCTGGGAACTCAGGAAAGGATGCTGGCTCCTGCTTTCCTCTAAGCATCCTCCATTCCCCAGTCCATAATAGTTATTCTCCAGGAAAGAACACGTTTCCCATTCCTTTGCTCCTATAATAGGACCCGTTGTATTACAAATGATTTCAGGTTACCTCAGACGAGTGATCCCAGTGTTTCAAGGTCAGCTTTCAAGGACATAGACAGACCCTACTCAGCGTCACTGCCACATTCACTTCTCTCACAAGGCACAATTTCCTTTCTTACCTCAGGGATCAATTTGACTTCTGCTTACCCTTCCCAGCAATGAGAGCACTGTAAAACCCACACAGGTGGCATCAGGTACATGGTCTGGCAGACTCTGCAGCTGCACCTTGAGCTCCAGTTGTGTTACAGACCTCAGACATATATTTTCTATACAAGTCATGTCGGGACTGCTCTCATAGAAATGGACACTGATGTCATGCTGAGACAGACCAAGCGAAGTGGTGATGAACACACCAATACAGCGTAGAAGAAATTGGTTGTAGGATTTTTTGTTGTTGTTTAGAAGAGAACTTACAGGGAAATTGTAAACTTACAGGGAAAAGTAAATATTGAAAAAAAGGATGTCAAAAAAAGGCCAGTGTCCATAAGGCCACCTCACCAGCCAGGAATGCAAGTTAACAACTTCCGCTAACAAAAACTGCGTGGGAAACAAAACATGAAAAGAACACAAAGCCTTCCCAGTCTTCATAATGACATGAAAACACAAGTCCAAATGGTCACCTTGCCTCGCATGTCTTGTAGAGGACAAATGATAGAACATGAGGGCACAGAGGAAACCACATGTGATACCACCACCGTCAGCAAAGGCAAAGAGGAGGTACACAGCGCCTGGCACACTGTGACCGTCACAACCTGCCCTGCACACTTTCACCAAGCTCAGGTGGAAAACCTACACAACCAGCAAGCAGGAATATTGTCTCTAAAACTGAAACCTCGAGGCAGCACAGGACAGCTCCCACTGCAACCAGCAGTGATTTCATTCTAGGGCAGAACAATTCATATCCACACCAGCAAATCTCAGGTGCGTAGCCCAGGGGTTACCGCAGTACCCTTACCCTGCAAGGACCAGGCCACAGATACAAAGGTGCAATTAACACACTTAAGCACCCAATGCCCCCAGGCTGCGGGGGCTGAGCAGGGCTAATAGCAGAACCAGGTTAGGAAATGAGAGAAAAGGGGCAAAGGGGAAGAGTACAGGCGAGCAAGGCAGTGGCACTGACCGTGTCCAGGAGAGCGGAGGGCTCCGGCTGCGCGTCCTTGGCCGCGGCGCCGGGCGGCGGCGGAGGGAAGTTGGGGCTGAAAACCATGAGGTCGCTCTTGGCCGCGCCGTCCGCCACGCACAGGCTGCGGCTGTGGCGCTGCGAGTACGACCAGCTGCCCACTTCGCTGGCGCACACGAGCGTCGTGGGCCCGGGCCCCGAGAGCACGGCCGCCCGCGGCGCCCAGCGCGACGCCCCGTACAGCACCACGGCCAGCAGGAACAGGCTCGACACCGCGCAGATGGCCACCACCAGCCACACGTTCGTCGCCGCGCTCGCCGCCCCAGGGCCCATCTCCGCGCCCGCCGCCGACCGCGACGACGACGACGATCCCGCGGCCGCGGCCAGCGCCGCCTCGGCGGCCTCCAGCAGCGACACGCTGAGCGTGGCCGTGGCCGAGCGCGCCGGCTCGCCGTGGTCGCGCACCACGATCAGCAGCCTCTGGCGAGGGCCGTCCGCCTCCTCCAGCGCCCGCGCCGTGCTCACTTCGCCGCTGTAGAGCCCCACGCGGAACGGGCCCTTGCCCCGCGGCTCCCACAGCTCGTAGCGCAGCCACGCGTTGTAGCCCGAGTCGGCGTCCACGGCGCGGATCTTCGCCACCACCTGCCCCGCCGGCGCCCCCCACGCCGCCCACGCCCACAGCGTGCCCGAGCCCGAGCCCGAGCCCGCCGCCGCCGCCGCCGCCTCGCCCGCCACGCCGCCCGCCTCCGGCGCCGAGCCCGCGGGCGGCAGCAGCGCCGGCGCGTTGTCGTTCTCGTCCAGCACGAACAGCTGCACCGTGGCGTTGCCGCACAGCGGCGGCTCGCCCGCGTCCACCGCGCGCACCTCGAACTGCAGCACCTGCAGCTCCTCGTAGTCCAAGGGCCGCAGCGCCCACAGACGCCCGCTCTCCGCGTCCACCGACACGTAGCTCGACGCCGGGCGCCACCCGCCGCCCACGCCGCCCTCCCACACCGAGTAGCTCACGCGCCCGTTGCCCGCCTCGTCCGGGTCCCGTGCCCACAGCCGCGCCAGCTCCGCGCCCGCCGCGTTGTTCTCCCGCGCCAGCACCGTGTACACGGCCTGCGCGAACGCCGGCGCGTTGTCGTTCACGTCCGACACCGGCACCCGCAGCCCGCGCCTGCCGCGCAGCGCCGGCGCCCCGCCGTCCTCCGCACGCACCTCCACCTCGTACTCCGACACCCGCTCCCGGTCCAGCGCCTCGCGCAGCACCAGCGAGTACGAGCCCGCGAACGTCGCCTCCAGACCGAACGGCGACGCCGGCCACACCCAGCACCGCACGCGGCCGTTCGCCCCCGAGTCCCGGTCCGACACGCTCAGCAGGGCCACCACCGTCCCCACCGACGCGTCCTCCGCCACCGGCACCGACAGCGACGTCACCCACACCTCCGGCGCGTTGTCGTTCACGTCCAGCACCTCCAGCAACAACTTGCAGTGACTCGACAGTGGGGGTGTTCCTCGGTCCCTGGCTTCAATACGAAAATTAAATATATTGACTTCTTCGAAATCTAGGGCTGCTGTGAGGTGAATCTCCCCAGTATTCGGATTGATGGAAATCACATCTTTTCCACTCGGGGGAATGAAGTTCGTCACGGTATAGGTCACCTCACTGTTAATGCCCTCGTCCACATCCGTGGCGTTCACCCTCGTCACCAGCGTTCCCACCGCAGCGCTCTCCGGCAGCTGCACTTTATACACCGACTGGTTGAACTGGGGCGCGTTGTCGTTAGTGTCCAGCACCGAGATCACCAGCTCCACCGTGCCCGTCAGAGACGGCCGGCCTCCGTCACTCGCCGTCAGCAACAATCGGTGAACGGGAATCGTCTCGCGGTCCAAAGATTTCGTTAAAACGAGTTCAGGTTCAATATTCCCCTCATTCGATTTTTGTAAATCCAGAGAGAAGTGTTCGCTGGGGCTGAGTGTATAGGAGAGCTGCGCGTTCGCTCCGATATCCGCATCCGACGCGCCCTCCAGCGGGAAACGAGACCCCGGCAGAGTGGTCCACTCCGCGATGCTGATGTTTTTTCGTGCGGCGGGGAAGATGGGGGCATTGTCGTTGATGTCGGTGACCTCCAGCTGCACATGGAAGACGCGCAGCGGCCGCTCCAGCAGCACCTCCAGCCGCAGCGCGCACGGCGCGCTCTTGCCGCACAGCTCCTCCCGGTCGAGCCGCGAGCTCACCAGCAGCGCGCCGCTCGCCCCGCTCACCTCCACGCTCGCCCGCCGGCCCTGCGCCACCAGCCGCAGCCGCCGCGCCTCCGCCTCGCCCGCCTCCAGGCCCAGGTCCTGCGCCAGACGGCCCACCACCGTGCCGGCCTTGGCTTCCTCCGGCACCGAGTACCGCACCTGCCCGCCCGCCAGCGCCCAGGCCGCCTGCAGCACCAGCACCCGCAGCACCGCACGGCAGCGCTCCCCCATCGCCATCGCCGCCTCTGTGCCTCTGGCTGCCGGCCCCGGCACGGGCCCCGCACGGCTCCCCGCCGCCGCCCGGACGCACCGGCTCTGCTGCCCGGCCCGCGCCGCCCCCCCGCGCTCACAGCCGGGCTCTCCGCCGCACCGGGGCGGGGCGGAGCCGCCGAGACGCCGTTCCTGAGCCTGCAGCGACACCGTGCGCTGCTCCGCCGCCTCACACGCTCCAACACAGCGCCTGCGCCTCCGCTCCGTCGTGGGTATGTTTTCTCCCGTGTCTTGCTCCTCTCTCTCTGTGTCTCTGTCTCTCTGTGTGTGTCTCTGTCTCTTTATTGTTGCAACGTGCTTCCTTATATTCCTTTTCTTCTGTGTTTCATTCCCTTAATCTGTTTTCTTTTATCTTTCTTTTGTCTTTCAGTTCTGTATTTTTAATAGTTTCTTTTATTTCCGTTTTGCTTATCTTTTTACACCTTTCCCCCCTCCATGTCTTTGTTTTCTGTTGCGTTTCATTCTTCTCGTCTTTCTCTATTTCTTTCTTGCCCTGCCCGTCCCACCTTATATTCCCCTTTCCCTTTTCTTTCCATCTGTCTCTTTCAGAACTCTGCTGCCAAGTTGCTGGTGACCTCTGACGCCGTGATTGATGAAATCAATGTTGGAGCCATGAGCTCTGATTACCGGGCATCATCTCTTTCGCATGGGACAGTAGAGAATGGGGAGGCAACCAGAGACCAACTTCACTCACCATTAGGAGAGAACGTCGGTGTATCCTGGTAATCTCCTAGACATACCTCCTCTTGATTTCTCCCCTTTGTCACCCTCCTTCCTTTATTCCTTTCTTCTTTCTTTCTTTCTTCTCTTTCTCCCCCACCTCCTCCCACCTTTCTTTGTACAGAGATAACATTACTGCATGCTAGCAAACTCATTTAATGTTTCATCTTTCATTTTTTTCTTTTTCTCTCTATTGCTTTTTCATTCTTTCATTGTTTTCTTTTCTTTTCCCTTTTTCTTCTCTTTTCCTTGTCCTTCCCTCACTGTCTCTTCTTCCCTCCTTGCCTGTTCTTTTTCTCTGTTAATACAGTATTTCCTACATGACTACAGCATTCTCGCCATGGAGTGCAGACACACCCTTACACAAAACCTCTTCTTCCTATTCTTCATCACTTTTCATCGAGGCTTGCACAGGGTTCCTAAATACCGAGGATACAGAGATCTTCGACTCCAGAGAGCATGTAGAGGAAACGGTGGTTCAGGCTTATCATCTCCTCTGTCATCCCTTCTTTCCTTTTTTCCCTCATTCTTCTTTGCTGGGCTTTTTACTTGCAGAGATTCCTTCTTCTCCTTTCTCTTCCTTTCTCTCCTCCTTCACTTACCTTTCTTTTCTTTCTCTTCCTTTTTCTTTCATGCCTCACACTACCCTCCTTGATTCCTCTTCTCTTCATACGTCCATACAGTTTTTTTTCCCCTTTACCAAAATGTTTTCTAAACAAAATTATTTCTAAATCTCTACATCACCCTCTTCATTCATCAGAGACCTGCCCTTTGAAAAGAGTGGGGGACTTAGATGCCTCCTGAAAAGGAACAACTGCCCTGATTTCCTCCAGAAAAAGTGAAGTAAATAGACTGTCCCTACACCCCCTCTCCCCTTCCGCCCCTCTCAGGAGCAAAGCCACACTCCTCAGACTCCAGTCCCCTCCTGGGCCAGCAAATAACACAGCAAGGCAATAATATGGCAAGGAACAGCTGTACTACACCAGAAAAGAATACACCTCCCTTGGAATCGGATGACCAATCCCTAAGAACTTTGACATCTGTGCAAACATGCTCCAATAAGCCCAAACAATCTATGAAATTCTCTCACTTGAGAACTCAAATGCATCACAGCCCAGCACACCAATCTGCCCTGAACACTGAAAAAGCACAGTGCAACCACCGTTCCTACAAATTCTTCATGTATTTCAATGAAGAGCTATTCTTCCTGCCTCATATTCCACCTGCTTGATGAATGACAAGCTCTTGCTTTTCCTTTCAGGCAGACAAGCTCTGCCAGAACAACACAGCAAGAACGTCCATGCTCAGGGGCATTAATCCACAAGGAATATCTCTCACTCAATAGCATGATCCACCCAGAAATATGTACAAACTTAAACCCATGGCATTTTCCCTGAGAACATGCTCTCCACTCCCAACACATCTATTTTGAGAAAGACATTAGAGGTCCTCCTCCATCTGTGCTTGCTGCCAACTGTTCAAACCATGCTGGAATAAGCAAGGAAGAAATGAGAGCAGACTGAGATGCTTTGTTGGTCCAATTTAGGAATTACAGCGTATTTCAAGTTGGAAGGAAGCCACAAGGAGTGTTGAGTCCAACTCCCAATCCAGACACATTCGGTCAGTCCAAGACGAAGATACCACAACTAAATAGGAATAAAGGTACAGCTGTCTCTCAGACTCATCTTTTTCAGCAAGAAGCTGAAAAAGTGCTGTAGCACCACTGCTTGCTTCTTCAGAAAAGAAACACTTTCAGAGCAGGGAACTGTTTCTAACACTAACAGAGATTACTGGGAATAATGGACAGAAAACAATCATGCACATTCTAGAAAAGCCTTGAAATCATTGGGCAAAGTACAGTGCTCCCATATGCACTTGCATCATGGGGAAGCAGGAGGGACACCATAAAGCTAAGGAAGGACATTGTCTCAACATCAGCCTCAGCTCAGGGGCATGGAAAAGTCATCCTACACACTGATGGAAAATTACTGGAATGTTTGCAACCAGACAGGTGCTAAAACTCAGTATCTCATATTAGCTGATGTTACCAACACATTGCTAACATGAGAGACAGAAGAGACTGTGAGGGTTTGGTAAGAAGAGAGAAGAAAGCCAAAGAATCCAATTGCACTGTATTGAAACACGTGAAGGAAACAGCAGGGCATAAGGATATGCAGAACTTCTGGAGAGCTGGAGAAATCCCAGGTATTAGCAACGTCTGTGGAGCCTCTTTTTGACATTTTCTACTAGAATCCTCTGTCTCACACCCTAAGAAATGGCAACTCCACCTAAGCACACACTCTCCAGTCCTTCACCAAAGACACAGTCTGTGTTCTACAGATCTCCCTCAGGTAAGACCCTTCCCTGCTAAAGTCACCCTCAGCATTACAGCTGCCCAGGCCATACCTTGTGCCACTTGCAGAATCTCTTACACAGTACCACAAAACCTGCTGCAAGAAGGCTCTTTACACATCCTCACCTTCCCTTACAATTGGCACAAAGAACATAAGGAAGGATATGAAGCCCCTCAGTGTCTGGCAGATTCTTCTTGTCTGCATACACTTCCTGGTTTATGCCTTTTCAGCAATCTCTGGTGGCAACACCACAGAACATTAAGAACTGACGTCTTAAGACCTTTGTGACATAAAGGCATGACAGTTCTCACCCCAGTCCACATGGATTTTGCAGTTTGAGGGAATGAAAGCAAATGCCAAAGCACGAGCACACCTCATAATATCAACTGGATGGGAGAACTTGTACCAGAGAGAACCAGAGCTGGGGGTCTGTGCAGGATTTTGTGGGTACGTCACAGACATCAGAATGAGCCACCTGTGACAACACGACATGTAACTTCTACCAAGGGTAAATTTTCAAGTGCACAAGTATGGGGAGTTGAATGCACAAAAATGACATCCACATTATCATGTGGCCTTAAAAAATTAGCCTGAGGAGAACCAAGGAACCATCATGGAAAGATCAATGGCCATGGAAGCTACTACAGATGCCCACCACTATACAAGGATAGGAGGTTGAAGTGCTACCCTCCTAGAAATGTTGTCCAAAATAGGAATCAAAAAGTTCATTGGGAAACAGTCAGCAGTCTGCATGCCACACCCTCTTCACCGATGCCTTGTCTACCTCAGGCAGGCAGCAGCACAAGGCACTGTCTCTGGTGGGAAATATTCATAACCTCAAAGGACATGATGGGCATTAAACTACCATGGAATTAACTCAATACCCAGAAGCCTTCCACTCCATACCCTTAGGAGCCCAGGAATGGATCTTGGGAAGAAAACTGTGCCCTTCCTGCCTCGTAATTTTCTCTAGGCATCCTCCATTCCCACTGTAGCACGTGTTCTCAAGACAAGAACATCATCTCACATTCTTGTCTTCTTACGACATGGCCCATGGTCTTCCCAAGGATTTCCAGTTCCCACAGACTGGAAGGTCACACTTCATATTATGACATGCTCAGGGCCTACTCAGTGCCAACTGCCATGTTCACCTCACAAACTTCTCTGGCTTCCCCAGTCTCAGATGGAAACATTACCCACTTCAGAGAATACTATTTATAGGGGTGATGTCAGGACAACTCTAAAGGCAATGGCCATTGACTGCATGCTGTGAAATACCAACCCAAATGCTGAAAAATACATCAGTGCCAACAATGATACCTACTGCACAGGAAAATGTGGTGTCGGGTATGGGTTGAATTTCTGAGTTTGTGGGGCTTTTTCTTTGGAAAAAGGGTTCTTTTGAGGGTGTGGCTGTTGATGCAAATATTAAAATAACATGAAAACAGGACAGTGTATGGTCATGCCATCTCACTGACAATCCACCTGCAATCCACTTCAGAAAGGCAAGACAAGATAAACAAAACATATACTTTGGGTCACGCTCCTCTGCCTACACTTGCTACTGGTAAGTAAAAACATGCTTGGAGAAAGAACATAGGAAAAGTGTTCAAGGGCTTCCCTGCTTTCACAATGACTGTGGTGAGCCAACCAAATGGGAGAAATTACACCACGAGGAGAGAGAACAGCGAAGTCACAACGTTCATCTTGCCTATCTCTTATGGAGGAGAGTCAAAGAAGAGGAGGACAGAGTTCTTCATAAGAAACCACATTAAACACCAGCGTGATCAGCAGCCAGCAACAGTAACAGTGCAGTAAATAGTACCTAGAGGACTGTCTCATGACATGGTCCATGGTCTTCCCAAGGACTTCCAATTCCATCAGACAAATCTCACTTCTCAAGGCCAGCCTTAATATCAGGAAATGGCCAGGGCCCACACAGTGCCACAGCCACATTCACCTCTGCAATGTCACTGTCTCTTTTACCTCCACACGGCTCACTGCAGCTTTTGCAGACCATTGCCAGCAATGAGAGCACCATAAAAAAAAAATACAGATGGTATCATATAGCCCATGTCCAGCACTCTGCTATTCCTAAAGGCGATGTCAGAATAACTCCAAATGGCAAAGGCATTGATTTCATGTTGTGATAGAAGAACCCAATAATGGAAAAGCAACCCAGAGTAAAGGATTATGTTGTTTCTGGAGGAGAATTCATGTTTCAGGTTTTGTTATCAGGGATTTTGATGCTTGCTTGCTTGCATGAGTTCATTCTTTGTTGGTTACTTTCCAGGGCTTTTAAAAGGACGTGGCTCCTGATACAGATACTCAAAAAATACCATAACAAGCCAGTGTACGTAATGCCAATTCTCTGGCCAGGAATGCAAGTCTACAACTGTCTCCATCAATGAGAACACCAAAAAACCCATACACTGTGTTCAGCAGATTCCCTGTAGTTGACCCTTCATGTTTTCTAATGCTTCAGCTACCCTGGATGGAAATCTTACACACCTGGCCGTTCTGTTACACGCCTGAAATATTAGACATCTATTTGTAGACCTGCTGCCAGGATATCTCCAATGACAATAGGCATTGATTTCATGCTCTGAGACATTAATCCAAATCCTGACGATCACAGCACAGTAAGGGAAAACATCTACACAGATGTATTTATGTGTTATTTAAGAGACTGTTTCTGGGTAAGTCATGACTATGTCAATGCTGATACAAATATTGAAAGAATATCATAACATTCCAGTGTCAATTTATAGCCATGAATGGAAGACAACAGAATAATTTGTGGGGCACGGGGATGTGGAAAAAAAAATTCCTTCCTTACACTGACTTTGGATCAAGAGCCTCTGCATGAACGGTTTATAAAACTATCTAGAGAAGCAACATACTAGGAAAAGAACATGGGAAAACTCCAATAAAGCCTTCCCAAGTACCACAATCAGTATGCTGGAAGAATCAACGGGGAAAAATTACACCATGGAGAGAGAAAACCTTGAAACCTCAGCTGTAACCTTTCAGAAGGTCACTTGCAGAGGGGAGGAAAAGGGCACCATTTTTGACAATGCCGATACCAAGACGGTCAGCAATCAGCAAAGGCAGTTAGGTGGTAAATGGTGCCTGGGGGATTGTCACCGCCACAGCCTGCGTGTCTTCACCTCCTTCAGCAAGCTCAGGTGGAAATGCTACACAACACCAAGGAAGAGCATTGCCTGCAAAACTGACACCATGGGGCACCTCTCATCACGATCAACAGTGATCTCCATGTAGGAGACCACAAATATAGAAGAGAAAAACTCGCATACAGAGCAGCAAACCTCAGCTAGGAATCGTTAACTGCTGAGAGGTGCAGGAAGACATTTATTTCCCCAACTCAGCAATCGCTGGGGGACTCCGGCAAGGACAGGGCGGCAGATGCAAAGGTACCTTTAGTTTCTTTAGGCACCCACCAACAACACACTGCTGTCAGGCCGAGGGGGCGGAGCCCGGCTGAGAGAAGCAACTGCCCAGGGGGCGGGTGACAAGGGAGAGAGGCGAAAGAAAAACAGGAGAGGCGAGCAAGGCAGTGGCACTGACCGTGTCCAGGAGAGCGGAGGGCTCCGGCTGCGCGTCCTTGGCCGCGGCGCCGGGCGGCGGCGGCGGAGGGAAGTTGGGGCTGAAAACCATGAGGTCGCTCTTGGCCGCGCCGTCCGCCACGCACAGGCTGCGGCTGTGGCGCTGCGAGTACGACCAGCTGCCCACTTCGCTGGCGCACACGAGCGTCGTGGGCCCGGGCCCCGAGAGCACGGCCGCCCGCGGCGCCCAGCGCGACGCCCCGTACAGCACCACGGCCAGCAGGAACAGGCTCGACACCGCGCAGATGGCCACCACCAGCCACACGTTCGTCGCCGCGCTCGCCGCCCCAGGGCCCATCTCCGCGCCCGCCGCCGACCGCGACGACGACGACGACGATCCCGCGGCCGCGGCCAGCGCCGCCTCGGCGGCCTCCAGCAGCGACACGCTGAGCGTGGCCGTGGCCGAGCGCGCCGGCTCGCCGTGGTCGCGCACCACGATCAGCAGCCTCTGGCGAGGGCCGTCCGCCTCCTCCAGCGCCCGCGCCGTGCTCACCTCGCCGCTGTAGAGCCCCACGCGGAACGGGCCCTTGCCCCGCGGCTCCCACAGCTCGTAGCGCAGCCACGCGTTGTAGCCCGAGTCGGCGTCCACGGCGCGGATCTTCGCCACCCCCTGCCCCGCCGGCGCCCCCCACGCCGCCCACGCCCACAGCGTGCCCGAGCCCGAGCCCGAGCCCGCCGCCGCCGCCGCCTCGCCCGCCACGCCGCCCGCCTCCGGCGCCGAGCCCGCGGGCGGCAGCAGCGCCGGCGCGTTGTCGGTCTCGTCCAGCACGAACAGCTGCACCGTGGCGTTGCCGCACAGCGGCGGCTCGCCCGCGTCCACCGCGCGCACCTCGAACTGCAGCACCTGCAGCTCCTCGTAGTCCAAGGGCCGCAGCGCCCACAGACGCCCGCTCTCCGCGTCCCCCGACACGTAGCTCGACGCCGGGCGCCACCCGCCGCCCACGCCGCCCTCCCACACCGAGTAGCTCACGCGCCCGTTGCCCGCCTCGTCCGGGTCCCGCGCCCACAGCCGCGCCAGCTCCGCGCCCGCCGCGTTGGTCTCCCGCGCCAGCACCGTGTACACGGCCTGCGCGAACGCCGGCGCGTTGTCGTTCACGTCCGACACCGGCACCCGCAGCCCGCGCCTGCCGCGCAGCGCCGGCGCCCCGCCGTCCTCCGCACGCACCTCCCCCTCGTACTCCGACACCCGCTCCCGGTCCAGCGCCTCGCGCAGCACCAGCGAGTACGAGCCCGCGAACGTCGCCTCCAGACCGAACGGCGACGCCGGCCACACCCAGCACCGCACGCGGCCGTTCGCCCCCGAGTCCCGGTCCGACACGCTCAGCAGGGCCACCACCGTCCCCACCGACGCGTCCTCCGCCACCGGCACCGACAGCGACGTCACCCACACCTCCGGCGCGTTGTCGTTCACGTCCAGCACCTCCAGCTCCACGCTGCAGTGACCCGACAGTGGGGGTGTTCCTCGGTCCCTGGCTTCAATACGAAAATCAAATATACTGACTTCTTCGAAATCTAGCGCTGCTGTGAGGTGAATCTCCCCGGTATTCGGATTTATGGAAACCACGTCTTTTCCACTTGGGGGAATGAAGCTGGTCGCGGTAAAGGTCACTTCACTATTAATTCCTTCGTCCGAGTCCGTAGCGTTCACCCGCGCCACCAGCGTTCCCACCGCAGCGCTCTCCGGCAGCTGCACTTTATACACCGACTGGTTGAACTGGGGCGCGTTGTCGTTGGCGTCCAAAACTGAGATCACCAGCTCCATGGTGCCCGTCAGAGACGGCCGGCCCCCGTCAGCCGCCGTCAGCACCAATCGGTGAACGGAAATCGTCTCGCGGTCCAAAGGTTTCGTTAAAACAAGATCGGGTACAAGATTTCGCTCACTCGATTTTTGTAAATGCAGAGAGAAGTGCTCGCTGGGGCTGAGTGTATAGGAGAGCTGCGCGTTCGCTCCGATATCTGCATCCGACGCGCCCTCCAGCGGGAAACGAGACCCCGGCACAGACGATTCCGCGATGCTGATGTTTTTCCGGGCGGCGGGGAAGATGGGGGCATTGTCGTTGATGTCGGTGACCTCCAGCTGCACATGGAAGACGCGCAGCGGCCGCTCCAGCAGCACCTCCAGCCGCAGCGCGCACGGCGCGCTCTTGCCGCACAGCTCCTCCCGGTCGAGCCGCGAGCTCACCAGCAGCGCGCCGCTCGCCCCGCTCACCTCCACGCTCGCCCGCCGGCCCTGCGCCACCAGCCGCAGCCGCCGCGCCTCCGCCTCGCCCGCCTCCAGGCCCAGGTCCTGCGCCAGACGGCCCACCACCGTGCCGGCCTTGGCTTCCTCCGGCACCGAGTACCGCACCTGCCCGCCCGCCAGCGCCCAGGCCGCCTGCAGCACCAGCACCGGCAGCACCGCACGGCAGCGCTCCCCCATCGCCATCGCCATCGCCATCGCCATCGCCATCGCCATCGCCATCGCCATCGCCATCGCCATCGCCATCGCCGCCTCTGTGCCTCTGGCTGCCGGCCCCGGCACGGGCCCCGCACGGCTCCCCGCCGCCGCCCGGACGCACCGGCTCTGCTGCCCGGCCCGCGCCGCCCCCCCGCGCTCACAGCCGGGCTCTCCGCCGCACCGGGGCGGGGCGGAGCCGCCGAGACGCCGTTCCTGAGCCTGCAGCGACACCGTGCGCTGCTCCGCCGCCTCACACGCTCCAACACAGCGCCCGCGCCTCCGCTCTGGCATGGCCCTCTCTGCTTTTTCCTCTTACGGTGCTCCTTTTGCTTTTAGTTGTTTTTCCTTATCTCCTACTGTTTCCTTGTAAATATTTCTTTCTTCCTTCCTCTTTCTTGTCTGAATTTCTTTCCATATATATTTGTTTTCCCTTCAATTTTCTCTATTGAATAGTGGTGGTTTTTTTCCTTCTCTTTTCTGCCTCTTTTACTACTCTGTTTTATTTCCTCCTCTCCGCATTCTTTCTTTCCTTGGCCTTCTTTTTCCGTCCTTCTCTCGTGTTTACCCCGCTGCCAGCTCTCCAGTCACCTCCGGCACTGCTCCTGAGACCATAAAATTCGGAGTCATCGATGGGGGTCCTGGCTGCAGGGCCCCAGGGAGGGTCATCAGCGGTAATTACGGGGCTTCAGCCCCAGAACACGCTGCTCTCAGCAAGGGGGCAGGCTGCTAGGGACCAGCTCTGTTCAGTGCCTAGAGGCAAACTCGGTGCATGCTGGTCAGGTCTTTTATAATATCTACCATTCTTTCCTTCTTTCTTCGGGCTTGCATGGAATCCTTCCTTTCTTCTTAATTTTCTTCTTCAGCTCCTTATGCTATACTCTGTATATGCTTTATCTCTTCCCTTTTCTTTTTTTCTTCCTTTCATCATTCCTTGTTCTTCTTCCCTTTATCTTCTCTTTTCTGCTCTTTTCTCTTCACCTCCCTTTCCATTCCCATCGTGGTCTCTCTATTCTTATTTTCTATCTGTACAAAAACACTTTCCAAATATCTACAGCATGCTTGCAATGAAGGATGTAAATGCCTTTTTGAAAAAGTTCTATTCCTCTTGTTTGCTTTGATTCCACAATTTTTTTTCCCCCATCACTGTTCTACCACCTGGAACAGAATCTCAAACCCCAGCTACCGGGATATCTAATTAAAAAGTACACCAAAGGCTACAAACAACCCAAGTGAGTTTCTCATCCGGAATTTAAAGCCATCACAGCCCAGCACACCAATACTCCAAGAATGCTGCAAAAGCTCTAGGTAACCACAGCACCTGAGCATTTCTCATATACCTCGATGGTATATTCTTCCAGTATAACCAAGGGTTATTCTTCATGAATCATGTTCCACCTGCCTAGCCATCAAAAAGCCACCAGGGGAGCACCACGGCATTGCCACTGAGAAAATCTGCTGCATGCCAAACACATCTAATCCAAGAAAGGCATTTCTTCCTTGCTTCCACGTGCTCACCCTATGCCAGGAAGCAACAGGAAAGGAACGAGAACAGGCAGTGGTGCTCCAAACCCACGGGCATTTCAATCCAGGGGACATTCAGTCGATCCAACATGAAGATACCATGGCTGAACAGGAACCAATGTACACCTGTCTCTCACACACAGCCTCTTCAGGTACAAGCAACTTACCTGTAGCATCACCGGTGTCATCTTCAGAAAAAGAAACATTTGCAGAACAGGAGAACGGGTTTTAAGGGACATGGTCCCCTAATGATATGAGTAATTCCGTAGCATGCTGGACAGAAAAAAAATATTCATATTCACCAAGAACTTTGAAGTGAGTAAAACCTCCTTTTGCACTTCTGTCACAGGTGAAGCAGGAAGGACACCTGAAAGTTAGTGATACTCTCTCAACAGCAGCCTCAGCTTGAGAGAGTGGAAAAACATTCCCCAAGACCAATGGATTACTGTCTAAACATCTGCCACCTGGCAGCTGCCAATATTTCACCATCTGCATCTCATCCACTGTTACCAACACATTGCCAATGTGAGAAAAGAAAAAAGGGTGAGCATTCTCTCTCAGACAAGAGCAGAAAACAAAGGAACCCATCCCACTGTACTGAAATGCCAGGTCTGAGAATATCTTGAATACGGACTCCACTTCTTCCCCTCCCTAGTAACACCAAGATCAGAGAAATTACTCGGGCAACATTCTGAGAAGGCTGGCACAATTACACAAATTTCCAAAAGCTTTTGTTTGTCCAGCGACTTTCCACAACAACGACAAGCAGTTAAAGGCACGTATTGCAGGTAACTTTACAAGCAGTAACACCACAGAAGACAACAGAGCACAAGGATATGCAGAACTGCTGGAGGTCCTGAGAAGATCCCAGAAGAGCGGCCCTCTGTGCTGGGCTTTTTCTCAATGTTTTCTACTGGCATTCTCTGTTTGTGCTATGGGTAACTGAGACCTCTACAGCTAAGCAAACGTTTTCCATTTCATCCACAATGACACAGACTGTGTTCTACTCAGCACCTCCATTCCCCTGAGGCAATGCTCTTCCCCACCCAAACTCCCCCTCCCAATCGTACAGGTCCAGGCCCTACTTGATGCCATTTGAAGAATCACTGCCAAAATATCAAACATTTCTCAACTCCAGGAATATGTCCCATCTGTAAATCCCACTTTGCATAGGATCTAGGCCTCGGCACCTCTTCACCTTCCCTCATGATCACCACAAAGGACATACAAAACTCTTCAAAGCTAGACAGCCTTCAGCAGGCTCTTCCCACCTGCACAAACCTCACCATGAACACTTTGCTTCAGTTTAGCAATCTCACATGGAAATAGCACAGAGCTGCGTATTAGAGTTCTTCTTTAACTACAATTTAATTACAATTTCTACTTTAACTACAATTCCCAGCTATGCTAAACCATGACAGAGATTCTGTGATCAGAACAGGATTGGAATCAGCATACATGGATTTCTTTCTTCAAGATAACCACACCAAATACCATAGCACAAGCGCTCAAACAAGTTCAACACAGAGAGTTTGTACTGCAGAAATCTTGAGCTGGAATGCTCTGCAGGGCTCGCCCTGTACCTGCACATGTCAGTACAAGCCACGCATGACAACAGGACACAGCATCTCTACCAGGTTCAAGTGCACAAGCAGAGGAAGTTGAGTGGACAGACATTACACTCACTACCTCATTACATGCACTGAGATAAGAACCAAAACGCTGACAAGCACAACACCATAATGGATTATATTGACTGTGTAGGAGAAATGGGTTTGGGTTTTATTGGTAGGGGTTATTTTCTGCATTGTTTGTTTACTTTCTTTTTATAAAATATTATTTCCATGGCATTTGAATGCGACACTGCTGTCAATATAAATTTTAATACAACATCAAAAGACTACACCGTGTTTCATACTACTTCTCTGGCCAGGAAAGTGCATCCAAAACCCAGGGAAGGGCAGAGCAAGAGAAAGAAAATTCCACTTTCTAACACTTACCCATGGAGAAAACTCCTCACTCATAACACGTAATAATTCTAAGCAGAGTAAAAAGATCGTTGGGAATAGATCATAGGAAGGGCACACACCACATCTTTCAGTTTCATAACGTCTCTAGCGTTAGAACCAAATTTAGCAGCTTATCCTTCCATGGACAGCAAAACACTGAAGTCCCAACCTTGCATAACATTGTTAGAGAGCAGAATCAAGGAGGAGGAATTCAATTTTCCTTAGGAAAAAACTAAACACAAGACTGTCCAAAAATTCCTGGGAACTGTGAACACCACAGCCTGCATGTCTTTACACTCATGAAGTAAGTTCCAGTGAAAATGCTACCCATCAGGGAGCATGCGCATGTACCGCACAGCTGACACCTCGGGGCGCCTCTAATCGCAATGGACAATGATTTCATTCTACGGGAGAACTCAGACCCACACAAAAAACCACACCAATGGATAATAACTGCCGCAGTGTGCCCTAATGCATTTACTTCCACTCCACCACCAGCACCACCTCAGTACACAAACAAGAGCCGGGTGGCTCCGGCAGCAGATGCAGAAGGATTCACATCATAAAGCACCTGCCAAGCATCGATGGACCCCTGGTCGTGGGGGCGGAGCCCGGCTCCAAACAGCACCTGTAAGGGGAGGCGGGAGAGACTGGGCAGAGAGGAGAACAAGCGTCAGTGAACGAGCAAAGGTGAGCAAGGCAGTGGCACTGACCGTGTCCAGGAGAGCGGAGGGCTCCGGCTGCGCGTCCTTGGCCGCGGCGCAGGGCGGCGGCGGAGGGAAGTTGGGGCTGAAAACCATGAGGTCGCTCTTGGCCGCGCCGTCCGCCACGCACAGGCTGCGGCTGTGGCGCTGCGAGTACGACCAGCTGCCCACTTCGCTGGCGCACACGAGCGTCGTGGGCCCGGGCCCCGAGAGCACGGCCGCCCGCGGCGCCCAGCGCGACGCCCCGTACAGCACCACGGCCAGCAGGAACAGGCTCGACACCGCGCAGATGGCCACCACCAGCCACACGTTCGTCGCCGCGCTCGCCGCCCCAGGGCCCATCTCCGCGCCCGCCGCCGACCGCGACGACGACGACGATCCCGCGGCCGCGGCCAGCGCCGCCTCGGCGGCCTCCAGCAGCGACACGCTGAGCGTGGCCGTGGCCGAGCGCGCCGGCTCGCCGTGGTCGCGCACCACGATCAGCAGCCTCTGGCGAGGGCCGTCCGCCTCCTCCAGCGCCCGCGCCGTGCTCACCTCGCCGCTGTAGAGCCCCACGCGGAACGGGCCCTTGCCCCGCGGCTCCCACAGCTCGTAGCGCAGCCACGCGTTGTAGCCCGAGTCGGCGTCCACGGCGCGGATCTTCGCCACCACCTGCCCCGCCGGCGCCCCCCACGCCGCCCACGCCCACAGCGTGCCCGAGCCCGAGCCCGCCGCCGCCGCCGCCTCGCCCGCCACGCCGCCCGCCTCCGGCGCCGAGTCCGCGGGCGGCAGCAGCGCCGGCGCGTTGTCGTTCTCGTCCAGCACGAACAGCTGCACCGTGGCGTTGCCGCACAGCGGCGGCTCGCCCGCGTCCACCGCGCGCACCTCGAACTGCAGCACCTGCAGCTCCTCGTAGTCCAAGGGCCGCAGCGCCCACAGACGCCCGCTCTCCGCGTCCACCGACACGTAGCTCGACGCCGGGCGCCACCCGCCGCCCACGCCGCCCTCCCACACCGAGTAGCTCACGCGCCCGTTGCCCGCCTCGTCCGGGTCCCGCGCCCACAGCCGCGCCAGCTCCGCGCCCGCCGCGTTGTTCTCCCGCGCCAGCACCGTGTACACGGCCTGCGCGAACGCCGGCGCGTTGTCGTTCACGTCCGACACCGGCACCCGCAGCCCGCGCCTGCCGCGCAGCGCCGGCGCCCCGCCGTCCTCCGCACGCACCTCCCCCTCGTACTCCGACACCCGCTCCCGGTCCAGCGCCTCGCGCAGCACCAGCGAGTACGAGCCCGCGAACGTCGCCTCCAGACCGAACGGCGACGCCGGCCACACCCAGCACCGCACGCGGCCGTTCGCCCCCGAGTCCCGGTCCGACACGCTCAGCAGGGCCACCACCGTCCCCACCGACGCGTCCTCCGCCACCGGCACCGACAGCGACGTCACCCACACCTCCGGCGCGTTGTCGTTCACGTCCAGCACCTCCAGCACCACCTTGCAGTGACCCGACAGAGGGGGTGTCCCCTTATCTGTCGCCTTAATATTTAGGTCGTATAAATTAACTGCCTCAAAATCCAGGGCTCCCGTTAGTCTGATATCCCCAGTATTTGCATCGATGCTGAACACATCTGGGGCCGAGGGTGGAACAACAGAATCAATTTCATAAATCACTTCGCCATATATTCCCAAGTCCGGATCCGTGGCGTTCACACGCGCTACAAGCGTCCTCTCTAATGCATCCTCGGGCAAATATACATAATACACCGACTGGTTGAACTGGGGCGCGTTGTCATTCACGTCCAGCACCGAGATCATCAGCTCCATGGTGCCCGTCAGAGACGGCCGGCCCCCGTCAGTCGCCGTCAGCACCAACCGGTGAACGGGAATCGTCTCGCGGTCCAGAGGTGTCGTGAGTACCAGGAATAAGGATTTACTGCGAGATTTACTGTTTTCTTCCTCTATTCTAAAATGCTCGCTGGGGCTGAGTGTGTAGGAAAGCTGCGCGTTCGCTCCGATATCCGCATCCGACGCGCCCTCCAGCGGGAAACGAGACCCCGGCAGAGATGACTCCGCAATGCTGATGTTTTTCCGGGCGGCGGGGAAGATGGGGGCATTGTCGTTGATGTCGGTGACCTCCAGCTGCACATGGAAGACGCGCAGCGGCCGCTCCAGCAGCACCTCCAGCCGCAGCGCGCACGGCGCGCTCTTGCCGCACAGCTCCTCCCGGTCGAGCCGCGAGCTCACCAGCAGCGCGCCGCTCGCCCCGCTCACCTCCACGCTCGCCCGCCGGCCCTGCGCCACCAGCCGCAGCCGCCGCGCCTCCGCCTCGCCCGCCTCCAGGCCCAGGTCCTGCGCCAGACGGCCCACCACCGTGCCGGCCTTGGCTTCCTCCGGCACCGAGTACCGCACCTGCCCGCCCGCCAGCGCCCAGGCCGCCTGCAGCACCAGCACCCGCAGCACCGCACGGCAGCGCTCCCCCATCGCCATCGCCATCGCCATCGCCGCCTCTGTGCCTCTGGCTGCCGGCCCCGGCACGGGCCCCGCACGGCTCCCCGCCGCCGCCCGGACGCACCGGCTCTGCTGCCCGGCCCGCGCCGCCCCCCCGCGCTCACAGCCGGGCTCTCCGCCGCACCGGGGCGGGGCGGAGCCGCCGAGACGCCGTTCCTGAGCCTGCAGCGACACCGTGCGCCTCCGCCCCGTCATGGCCATCTCCTCTGCCGTGCGTTGCTCCCCTGACACTCCTTCATTTTATTCTTTGGGCCTTTTTCATTGCTCTCTTCTTCACCTCCTCTGGTCACTCGCGAGTCGCCTCTGCAGCCGCACTGCTGACAAAACAAGTCGGATTTACCAACTCTCCGGCGCCACCATCAGAGCGTGATATTCTAATCGAGGCAGAGGCTTTTGGGAACCAAGCCCAACTAGCAATTAGCGGTAAGGTCGCTGCGTACTGCTCATCTCCTTTGCTGTTCTTTTCTTTCTCCTCTTTGTCACCTTCCATTCTTAATTACCTCCTTGCGTCATTCCTCCATCTTCTCTTCCTCTTCTCTTCCTCTTCTCTTCTCTTCTCTTCTCTTCTCTTCTCTTCTCTTCTCTTCTCTTCTCTTCTCTTCTCTTCTCTTCTCTTCTCTTCTCTTCTCTTCTCTTCTCTTCCTCATTTCTCACCTTCCACCCTTTCTGTGTGCAGTGCTAGAGTCGGTGAACTGCCAGTAAACTCATTTATTGTTACTCCCTTTCTCTTTCCTTTTTCTACTTCTATCTTCGTTCTTTGCTTCCCTTGCTCTCCTGCCTTCCTTCCTTGTGTTCTCCTTGCTTCCAATTTTCTTCCATTTCCATCCTCTGTTCACTTTTCCTTTACCAAGAAGCTTTTACTGTGTCTTCAACATTCTCAACTTGGTTTAGGGACATGTTCTTTGGCAAAAAAATCTCCTTCTTCCCTTCCGTCATCCATCTCTCTGGAGAAGTAAACCTTCCTGCTTTCCTCCTGCCCATGCACCTGGAACTTCCTCTCCTTTCAGCATTCAGGCCACACTCTTCAGCCTCCAGTCCTCTCAAGGACACACCAATAACACAGCAAGGCAATCGCATGCCAAAGAACAGCTCTGCTACATCAAAATAGGTTCCAGCATTCTCTGACACACCAGGTGAAGCCACAGCTACTGAGACATTTGTGCAAACAAGCCTGAAAGAGTCCAGTCAACTCAGGGGAGTTTCCTGTTCAGGAACTCAAAGCTATCACAGCCCAGCATGACAATGCTCCATAAAGACTTAAAAAAGCACTGGGCAAACACAGCTCCTGAGCACTCTTCATGTATCTCGAGTCTTCCTGACTCGTTTTCCACCTGTCAGGTTTGTGCTTTCCCTTTAATGCAGGATTGCCCTGCCACAATAACGCACCCAGAACCTCAGTGCCTGCGAGCATTGCCCCCCACAGAAAACCTCCCACTCACTCGCATGACACACTTGTCACACAGTCAAACAAAACCCACCGAGGTAACACCACGGCACTGGCACTAAGAACATCCCCGTGCCTCCCAACTCAGCCACTCCCTGAGATGGATTGTGGTCCCTCCTCCATTCCCACTGGCTGCCACCCACCCAGCTGTGCCTGGAAGCTGCAGGAAAAGTACAAGAGCAGGCAATGGTCCTTTGTTGGTCTAATAGGGTCAACATTGTGATGATTCAACATGAAGATGGCACAACTGAAGAGGAGCTGAAGAACACCTGTCTCAGACACATCCACTTCAGGTGAGTGACTTACCTGTGGCATGACTGGTTCCTTTTTCAGAAAAGAAACATCCTCAGAGGAGGGAAACTGGTTTAAAACTATATTTGCCCTTAACATTATCAGTATTTCTGGGGAAGCTGGACAGAAAAACAATTAGTCAAGGTCTTCAAAAACTGAACAGATTGCAGTGCCCATTATGTATTTCTATCACAATGGTGGATGGAAGCACACCTGTAAGCTACAGACAATTCTCTCAAAATTAAACTTGGCTCAGGCAGAAAAAGGGATTCACTAAACCGGTGGGAAACCACTCAGCATCTAACACTTGAAAGCTGCCAAAATCAGCAGTCTGCATTTTATCCACTATTACCAACACACTGCCACTATGACAGTCATAAACCCAATCAATTAAAAAAACCTACTAAAATTTACAAAGCTGTTGAGGTTTAATCACAGGGGAGAGAAAAAGAAGCAAAAGGTTCCATTCCACTTTAATGAAATGCAAGTTAACGCAACATCTTGAATAGAAGACCAATCCTTCCCCTCTCCACCAAGACTAAGAGCAAAGGTAACTAGGAAATGCTCAGAGAAGGCACGGCAGCACGATCCAAATTTCAAAAGCTTCTCTTTGACCAACAACATTCCACATCAAACCCAAGTAATTAAAGGCACTCAGGGCAGATGTCTCCACAAGCAGCAATACCAGAGAGAACAATGCCCGAAGATATGAAGAACTTCTGGGTGTCCTGAGAGGATCCCAGGAGAGCAGCACTGTATGGTGGGACCCTCCTCACAATATTCTACTGTAATCATCTACCTTACACCCTGGGAACTGGGATCTCCACAGTTAAGCAGACATTCTCCATTTCCTCCCCAAAGACGTATTCAAATCCTCACCTTCCCCCATGCCTGGCACAAAGAATTTATAGAGTGCTGCAAATCCCTTCTGTGCCTCTTTGACTCTTCCCACATGCCAGGATGCTCTGTGCCTTTTCAGCAATTTCAAATACAAATGGGGTTCTTAAAGGTTGTTTGATTAGAGTGACGAATAGTTCTGATACCAGTCCTCACAGATCTCCTCCTTCAAGAGTTCACACCAAAAGATGAAGTACAAATGCACTCAAAAGGTCAGCTGGGTTGAGAATTTCTGCAAGAGAAAACCAGGGCTGAGCTGCTGTGTAGGTGTGGTTTGGTGTGTACATCCAGACACCAGAATGAGCCATGTGTGATAACAGGACACCATCTCTACCCACACTGACTATGCAAGAGCACAGGAAGGGGAAGAAAACTCAACAAGATGACACTCATCTCCTCAACTGCCCTTAAAACTCGTGTCTGAAGAGGAGCACAGACCCACCATGGCAAGAGCTGTGGGAGCTGCTATAAACGCCCTACAATACACATGGAAAGCACTTTGAAGTGCTACCCTCCCACAACAACTTTCCCAAAACAGCAGCAAAATGTTCATGACTCTGAATGGTACCAACTCTTATCCACCACGTTCCACATGTCAGGCCAGAGGCAGCACAAGGGACTGTCTCTGATGGGAGACATTCATAACCCTAAGAATTCTGTGGCCATTTCATTACCACATATTATCTCAAGATAAAGAAGGCCTCCATCTTCCCACCCTGGGAACTCAGGAAAGAATCCTGGCTCCTGCTTTCCTCTAAGCATCCTCCATTCCCCAGCCTAAAACAGTTTTTCTCCAAAAAAGAATAATTTCTATTCCTCGCCTCTTATAATAACCCATTGTCTTAAAAATTATTTCAGGTTCCCTCAGACAAGTCCTCCCAGTGCTCGAGGTCGCCTTTCAAGGACATAACCAGACCCTACTCAGTGTCATTCCCACATTCACTTCTGTGACAAAGCACAATTTCCTTTCCTGCCTCATGGATCAATTTGACTTCTGCTTACCCTTCCCAGCAATGAGAGCACTGTAAAACCCACACAGGTGGCATCAGGTACATGGTCTGGCAGACTCTGCAGCTGCACCTTGAGCTCCAGTTGTGTTACAGACCTCAGACAAATATTTTCTATACAGGTCATGTCGGGACTGCTCTCATAGAAATGGACACTGATGTCATGCTGAGAGAGACCAAACAAAGCGCTGATGAACACACCAATACAATGGATATCTGCTGTGTAGAAAAACTGGTTGAAAGATTTTGTTCTTGTTGTTGTTTAGAAGAGGACTTACAGGGAAACTGTAAAGGTTTTCTAAACGTAAATACTGAAAAAACTTGTCAAAAAAAGGTCAGTGTCCATCAAGCCACCTCTCCAGCCAGGAATGCAAGTTAACAACTACAGCTAACAAAAACTGCGTGGGAAACAAAACATGAAAAGACCATAAAACCTTCCGAGTTTTCATAGGGACATGAGAACACAAGTCCAAATGGTCACCTTGCCTTGCATCTCTTGTAGAGGATAAATGACGGAACATGAGGGCAGAGAAGAAACCACATGTGATAGCACCACCGTCAGCAAAGGCAAAGAGGAGGTACACAGCGCCTGGCACACTGTGACCGTCACAGCCTGCCCTACACACTTTCAGCAAGCTCGGGTGGAAAACCTGCACAACCAGCAAGCAGGAGTGTTGTCTCCAAAACTGAAACCTCGAGGCATTACAGGACAGCTCCCACCGCAACCAGCAGTGATTTCATTCTAGGGCAGAACAATTCATATCCACACCAGCAAATCTCAGGTGCGTAGCCAAGGGGTTACCGCAGTACCCTTACCCTGCAAGGACGAGGCCACAGATACAAAGGTGCAATTAACACACTTAAACACCTATCGGCCTTAGGCTGTGGGGGCCGAGACGCGCTAATAGCAGAATCAGGTTAGGAAATCAGAGAAAAGGGGCAAAAGGGAAGAGGAAGAGTACAGGCGAGCAAGGTGGTTGGCACTGACCGTGTCCAGGAGAGCGGAGGGCTCCGGCTGCGCGTCCTTGGCCGCGGCGCCGGGCGGCGGCGGAGGGAAGTTGGGGCTGAAAACCATGAGGTCGCTCTTGGCCGCGCCGTCCGCCACGCACAGGCTGCGGCTGTGGCGCTGCGAGTACGACCAGCTGCCCACTTCGCTGGCGCACACGAGCGTCGTGGGCCCGGGCCCCGAGAGCACGGCCGCCCGCGGCGCCCAGCGCGACGCCCCGTACAGCACCACGGCCAGCAGGAACAGGCTCGACACCGCGCAGATGACCACCACCAGCCACACGTTCGTCGCCGCGCTCGCCGCCCCAGGGCCCATCTCCGCGCCCGCCGCCGACCGCGACGACGACGACGACGATCCCGCGGCCGCGGCCAGCGCCGCCTCGGCGGCCTCCAGCAGCGACACGCTGAGCGTGGCCGTGGCCGAGCGCGCCGGCTCGCCGTGGTCGCGCACCACGATCAGCAGCCTCTGGCGAGGGCCGTCCGCCTCCTCCAGCGCCCGCGCCGTGCTCACCTCGCCGCTGTAGAGCCCCACGCGGAACGGGCCCTTGCCCCGCGGCTCCCACAGCTCGTAGCGCAGCCACGCGTTGTAGCCCGAGTCGGCGTCCACGGCGCGGATCTTCGCCACCACCTGCCCCGCCGGCGCCCCCCACGCCGCCCACGCCCACAGCGTGCCCGAGCCCGAGCCCGAGCCCGAGCCCGCCGCCGCCGCCGCCTCGCCCGCCACGCCGCCCGCCTCCGGCGCCGAGCCCGCGGGCGGCAGCAGCGCCGGCGCGTTGTCGTTCTCGTCCAGCACGAACAGCTGCACCGTGGCGTTGCCGCACAGCGGCGGCTCGCCCGCGTCCACCGCGCGCACCTCGAACTGCAGCACCTGCAGCTCCTCGTAGTCCAAGGGCCGCAGCGCCCACAGACGCCCGCTCTCCGCGTCCACCGACACGTAGCTCGACGCCGGGCGCCACCCGCCGCCCACGCCGCCCTCCCACACCGAGTAGCTCACGCGCCCGTTGCCCGCCTCGTCCGGGTCCCGCGCCCACAGCCGCGCCAGCTCCGCGCCCGCCGCGTTGTTCTCCCGCGCCAGCACCGTGTACACGGCCTGCGCGAACGCCGGCGCGTTGTCGTTCACGTCCGACACCGGCACCCGCAGCCCGCGCCTGCCGCGCAGCGCCGGCGCCCCGCCGTCCTCCGCACGCACCTCCACCTCGTACTCCGACACCCGCTCCCGGTCCAGCGCCTCGCGCAGCACCAGCGAGTACGAGCCCGCGAACGTCGCCTCCAGACCGAACGGCGACGCCGGCCACACCCAGCACCGCACGCGGCCGTTCGCTCCCGAGTCCCGGTCCGACACGCTCAGCAGGGCCACCACCGTCCCCACCGACGCGTCCTCCGCCACCGGCACCGACAGCGACGTCACCCACACCTCCGGCGCGTTGTCGTTCACGTCCAGCACCTCCAGCTCCACCCTGCAGTGACCCGACAGTGGGGGTGTTCCTCGGTCCCTGGCTTCAATACGAAAATCAAATATACTGACTTCTTCGAAATCTAGCGCTGCTGTGAGGTGAATCTCCCCGGTATTCGGATTTATGGAAACCACATCTTTTCCACTTGGGGGAATGAAGCTGGTCGCGGTAAAGGTCACTTCACTATGAATTCCTTCGTCCGAGTCCGTAGCGTTCACCCGCGCCACGAGGGTCCCCACCGCAGCGCTCTCCGGCAGCTGCACTTTATACACCGACTGGTTGAACTGGGGCGCGTTGTCGTTGGCGTCCGAAACTGAGATCACCAGCTCCATGGTGCCCGTCAGAGACGGCCGGCCCCCGTCAGCCGCCGTCAGCACCAACCGGTGAACGGGAATCGTCTCGCGGTCCAAAGGTTTCGTTAAAACAAGATCGGGTACAAGATTTCGCTCACTCGATTTTTGTAAATGCAGAGAGAAGTGCTCGCTGGGGCTGAGTGTATAGGAGAGCTGCGCGTTCGCTCCGATATCTGCATCCGACGCGCCCTCCAGCGGGAAACGAGACCCCGGCACAGACGATTCCGCGATGCTGATGTTTTTCCGGGCGGCGGGGAAGATGGGGGCATTGTCGTTGATGTCGGTGACCTCCAGCTGCACATGGAAGACGCGCAGCGGCCGCTCCAGCAGCACCTCCAGCCGCAGCGCGCACGGCGCGCTCTTGCCGCACAGCTCCTCCCGGTCGAGCCGCGAGCTCACCAGCAGCGCGCCGCTCGCCCCGCTCACCTCCACGCTCGCCCGCCGGCCCTGCGCCACCAGCCGCAGCCGCCGCGCCTCCGCCTCGCCCGCCTCCAGGCCCAGGTCCTGCGCCAGACGGCCCACCACCGTGCCGGCCTTGGCTTCCTCCGGCACCGAGTACCGCACCTGCCCGCCCGCCAGCGCCCAGGCCGCCTGCAGCACCAGCACCCGCAGCACCGCACGGCAGCGCTCCCCCATCGCCATCGCCATCGCCATCGCCGCCTCTGTGCCTCTGGCTGCCGGCCCCGGCACGGACCCCGCACGGCTCCCCGCCGCCGCCCGGACGCACCGGCTCTGCTGCCCGGCCCGCGCCGCCCCCCCGCGCTCACAGCCGGGCTCTCCGCCGCACCGGGGCGGGGCGGAGCCGCCGAGACGCCGTTCCTGAGCCTGCAGCGACACCGTGCGCTGCTCCGCCGCCTCACACGCTCCAACACAGCGCCCGCGCCTCCGCTCGTCAGTGCTACTCCCTCTGCCGTCTGTTCCTCTGTGCTCCTCTTATTTTTCTTATCTCCTTTTCCTTATCGCTTGCTGTTTGCTCGCATACGTTCATTTCTCTTCTCTTCTCTTCTCTTCTCTTCTCTTCTCTTCTCTTCTCTTCTCTTCTCTTCTCTTCTCTTCTCTTCTCTTCTCTTCTCTTCTCTTCTCTTCTCTTCTCTTCTCTTCTCTTCCTTCTATTAGTTCTCTGGTTTTCATCGGTTTGTCTTTCCCTTCGCTTTCTATACTCTTTCCTTTATAGTCTTCTTCTGTTGCGTCTCCTGTTCCTTGTCCTTTTCATTTATTGCCCTGTCGTGCCCTAATCTTTAAGCCATTTTCCCTTCTCTTTCAAATCTTCGCTCTTCTTAACCCCGCCGGCAATTCGCCAGTTGCCTCCTACGCCGCGGCGGAGACCATCAAAGTCGGAGCTATCAGCGCTAATTATGTCATATCAGCGCTAATCACGGTATATCAGCGCCGGGGCGCGGTGCTCTAACCATGGGGAAGTCTGTTAGGGACCAACTCTCCTCGGCGTCTAAACATAAAGTCGGTGCGTGCTGCTCAGGTCCTTTATCGTCCTTCCTTTTCTTCCATTTTCTTCTTTGTTGTTACTTCCTTGTTCCCTTTCTGTGTTACTTTTTACTTGTATAGTCGCCTTCCTTGATGCATCCTTTTCTCCTTCATTTTCTTCTGCTATTATTTCTCTTCTTCTTTCCCTCTTTCCCTTCTATTTCCTCGTTCTCTTTCCCTATGTCTTCTTCATGGTCTTGTCTTATTTTGTACCTCCTCCTCCTCATTTTCTTTTATTATCTCTTATTTCCTTCCATTTCCTTTACTAATATTCTTTCCGAATGTTTATCTAATACTCTCAATGAACATGTCCTTTGGAAAAAGTTCCAATTCCTCTTCCTTGCAACGATTCTTTCCATTACTTATTTTATTCTACTTCTTCTTTGTCTTTTTTCTTCTCCATTTTCTCCGGTTTTTTTCTTTGTGGTTTTTTTTTTTTTCCCTCCTCACTGTGAATTGTCTTTCACTCCCTTTGTTCCTTCTATCCTTGTATCTTCTATTACTTTTTTTCCCTTAAGGAAATATTTTAAAATAGCTACACCACCACATCATAAAGCACAGACATGCCCTTTAACAAAAGCACTCACTCCCCTTCCACCTCTCCTTCCTCATGCCAGGGAACAGCCTTCATGCTTTCCTCCACTGCCATGCACCTGCAGCTTCCTCTCCCTGCAGGATCAAAGCCACACTTGGAGCCTTCAGTCATCTCAAGGACCCAGCAAATAAATCAGCAAAGCAATCATTATGGCAAACAAAAAAGGCTCCAAAGAGTCTAAGTAATCCAGTGGACTCTCTCCTCTGGGAACTCAAACCCATCACAGTCCAGCATGATAATCATCCAAGAATGCTGCAGAAAGCAATATGACACCACATCCCTAATTCACTTCGATGAAGAGCAATTCTGCCTGACTCATTTTTCACCTGCAGAGTTTATCAAAAATCCACCAAGGTAACACCATGGCATTGTCACTGAAAGCATCCTCCTCATACCCAACACATCTACTCATAGAAAAGGACTAAGGTCACTTCTCCATCTCCATTTGCTTTCCCCTTCTGACCCTTTGCCAGGCAGCAACAGGAAAAGAATGAGAGCAGGCAGTGGTGCTCCAAACCCACGGGCATTTCAATTCAGGCAGCATTCAATCCATCCAACATGAAGATACCACAGCTGAACAGGAACCAAAGTACACCTGTCTCTCACACACAGCCTCTTCTGGTAGGAGTAACTCACCTGTAGCATAACTGGTTGCTTCCTCAGGAAAAGAAACTCCAGGACCAGGAGTATTTGTTTTAATGGACAGTTTCTCTTAATGCCAGCTA
The DNA here is from genome assembly GCA_026261815.1 of Monarcha castaneiventris obscurior. Classification (NCBI taxonomy): domain Eukaryota; kingdom Metazoa; phylum Chordata; class Aves; order Passeriformes; family Monarchidae; genus Monarcha; species Monarcha castaneiventris. The sequence goes on from JAMPIT010000251.1 coordinate 33,145, forward strand.
CAAGAACAAGGCCAAAGAGATGACTGATGCAATATTCCAAGAAACGCTGGCAGAATTAGACAAATTTCAAAAAGCCTTCTGCTTTACCAAGAAAATTCCACATCAGAATGATTAAAGGCATGGATGGCAAGTCACTTCATAAGCAGTAATATCACAGGGAACAACAGAATGCAAGAATACAGAGAACTGCTGGAGGTCCTGAGAGGATCCCAGGAGAGCAGCACTATGTGGTGGGCATTTTCTCAAGGTTTTCTGTTGGCATCCTCTATCACAATGCATGGGAAATGAGATCTCCACAGCTAATCAGATGCTCTCCAGTTCCTCCACAATGACACAGACCATGTTCTACTCAGCATCTGCATTTCCCTGGCCCAACACTCTTCCCCACTCAAACTCCACACCACTCATGCCTTGGCTTTATTTAGTGCCACATTCAGCATCACTGCCAAAATAATCCACCACTGCTCCACCCCAGCAAAATGCCCTGTCTGTAAACTCCACTCTGCATCTGATCCAGGCCCTTGTACTTCCTCATCTTTCTTCATGATCACCACAAAAGATGTATGGAATGTCTAAAAGCCACACAGCATCTGGCAGGCTCTTCCCAGCTACATGATCTTCACCATAAAATGCTTTTCAGCAATCCAAGGTGGAAATGCCACAGAGCTGCACGTTAGAGTTCATAAAAATTCTGTGATTAGAGCTGTGACAGCTCTGATCCCAGTCCACACAGATTTATTTCTTCAAAAGAACACAGCAAGTGCCAAAGTACAAGAGCACTCACAATGTCAACCACGTGGGACATCTGTACCACATGCAATGAGAGCTGGGCTAATCATGCTGGTTTTAGGGTGTACTTGAAGATATCAGAACGAGCCACTTGTGACATCAGGACACACCATCTCTATTCAGGCCACTTGTGCAGTGTACAAGTAAAGGAAGTTGAGCACAGATTCACCCACCACATCACGTGTTCTTACAAACCCCACCCGAGGAGGAGGAAGGAATCGTCATGGCAAAATCAAAAGCTGTAGAGACTACTATGGAAGCCCCCTACTATACAAGGACAGCGAGTTTAAGCATTTCCCTCCCACAACACCTTGAAATCCCGAACCTGATAAAATCGTTTCATTAGACAGCATTCAGAACTCTCCATCTCACCAGCTCTTACCAACACATGGCCTACATCATGCAGGCAGCAGCAGAAGAGACTGTCTCTGGTGGAGAGACTCATCACTTCGAAGAACATTGTGGACATTTCAGTATCACACCCTGTCTCATTATCAGGAAGGCCTCCCACTCCAGACCCTTCAGGACTGGGAAAGGATCCTCAGCAAGAACACTCTGTTCCCATCCTGCCTCACCCTTCCTGTACAAATCCTCCCCTCCCCCACTCTGAGACATGTTCTAAAGTCAAACATATAATTCTCATTATATTTTCTTATAACATTATCCGTGACCTCCCCAAGGATTTTCAGTTTCCCCACACAAGTCTTTCTGCTGCTCGTGGTCCCCGTTCCCATCAGGAAAGGGCCAGGCCCTACTCCATGCAATGGATGACTGTTTCCTTTCCTATCACAAGGTTCAACATGACTTTTGCTTGTCTTCCCAGCAATGACACACCATAAAAACTCACGGATGGTATCATCAACACAGTGTACGGCAGACGTGCTGCTGCTGACACTTCATGTTTTGTAATGCTTCTCTATGGGAATATTATTTTCAAAGGTGATGTTGGAACCTCTAAAGAGCAATGGTACTGATGTCATATCTCCAAGAGAAGAACCAAAACATTGGCGAGGACACAACTCTAACATGATACTGACTTGCGTATAAAAATGTTATTTGAGATATGGTGGGGAAAGTTGATTTTTTTTTGGGGGGGGGGTGTTATTTGTTAGTTTGTTCATTACAGAAGTGAAGATTACCAAGGCTTTTAAAATGATAGAACAATTGATGCAAATTTTGAGAGAACATCGAAAAAGAAAAGGCCAGTGTACTCCACACTACATCTCTAGTCAGAAATGCAAATCCACAAACTCGGGAATGTGGGCAGCAGGAAAACAAAAAGTAAATTTCCCATTTGAAACACGTATCTTGGGTCACAATCCTCTTCCAGAATGCTTTATACTGCTAACTAGAACAACATGATAATTGCAAAAAGATCATAGGAAATCTTTGCCACAACTTCCCTATTTTCTAAATGGGTCTCATTGTAGAACGAAAATGGAGAACTTTTATCCTTGGTTATTCACTTTTCACCCTTGCACCGTGCCCTCACATGACCATAATTAAAGAAGAGGAAGTCAGTTTTCAATAACAAGACAGATGAATACCAGCAAGGTCAACAGTCACCAAAGGCGAAGAGGTGGTACCTAGCGCCTGGGGTACATACAGTGTCTCTTTATGCCAGCTACAAGACCAAGACCAAAGAGACGACTGATGCAATGTCCCAAGAAAGGTTGGCAGAAGTATACAAATTTCAAAAAGCCTTCTGTTGGACCAAGAAAAGTCCACATGAAAGACAAGTGATTAAAGGCATGGAAGGCAAGCCACTTCATAAGCAGTAATATCACAGGGAACAACAGAATGCAAGAATACAGAGAACTGCTGGAGGTCCTGAGAGGATCCCAGGAGATGCTCTGTGCCACCACCACAGCCTGGCTGTCCTGCACTCTTTCACCCACCTCGGGTGGAAATGCACCACATCAGCAAAGAAGCAAATGCTACACATCAGCAACAGAAACCTCCTGTTGACTGCAAATCTCAAGCCTCCAGGCACCTCTTCTCGCAAAGGAGAGTGATTTAATTCTAGAGCAGAACAAGGAATATTGAGAGCACCAAACCACAGCTCCCTACCGTAACTGCTGGAGGGTATTGCCAAAACTATATTCTCGACCCTCCTAATCTAGAGCTGGGGGCTCCGGCAAGGACGTGGTGAGAGATAAAACGGTGCCATTCCCATCCTTAAGCACCCGCCAAGTACCCAGCCTCCTTGAGCCGTGGGAACTGAGCCCGGCTCCAAAAAGCAACTGCCCAGGAGGCGGGTGAGAGAAGGGAACAAAGGCAGTGCCACTGACCGTGTCCAGGAGAGCGGAGGGCTCCAGCTGCGCGTCCTTGGCCGCGGCGCCGGGCGGCGGCGGAGGGAAGTTGGGGCTGAAAACCATGAGGTCGCTCTTGGCCGCGCCGTCCGCCACGCACAGGCTGCGGCTGTGGCGCTGCGAGTACGACCAGCTGCCCACTTCGCTGGCGCACACGAGCGTCGTGGGCCCGGGCCCCGAGAGCACGGCCGCCCGCGGCGCCCAGCGCGACGCCCCGTACAGCACCACGGCCAGCAGGAACAGGCTCGACACCGCGCAGATGGCCACCACCAGCCACACGTTCGTCGCCGCGCTCGCCGCCCCAGGGCCCATCTCCGCGCCCGCCGCCGACCGCGACGACGACGACGACGATCCCGCGGCCGCGGCCAGCGCCGCCTCGGCGGCCTCCAGCAGCGACACGCTGAGCGTGGCCGTGGCCGAGCGCGCCGGCTCGCCGTGGTCGCGCACCACGATCAGCAGCCTCTGGCGAGGGCCGTCCGCCTCCTCCAGCGCCCGCGCCGTGCTCACCTCGCCGCTGTAGAGCCCCACGCGGAACGGGCCCTTGCCCCGCGGCTCCCACAGCTCGTAGCGCAGCCACGCGTTGTAGCCCGAGTCGGCGTCCACGGCGCGGATCTTCGCCACCACCTGCCCCGCCGGCGCCCCCCACGCCGCCCACGCCCACAGCGTGCCCGAGCCCGAGCCCGAGCCCGAGCCCGCCGCCGCCGCCGCCTCGCCCGCCACGCCGCCCGCCTCCGGCGCCGAGCCCGCGGGCGGCAGCAGCGCCGGCGCGTTGTCGTTCTCGTCCAGCACGAACAGCTGCACCGTGGCGTTGCCGCACAGCGGCGGCTCGCCCGCGTCCACCGCGCGCACCTCGAACTGCAGCACCTGCAGCTCCTCGTAGTCCAAGGGCCGCAGCGCCCACAGACGCCCGCTCTCCGCGTCCACCGACACGTAGCTCGACGCCGGGCGCCACCCGCCGCCCACGCCGCCCTCCCACACCGAGTAGCTCACGCGCCCGTTGCCCGCCTCGTCCGGGTCCCGCGCCCACAGCCGCGCCAGCTCCGCGCCCGCCGCGTTGTTCTCCCGCGCCAGCACCGTGTACACGGCCTGCGCGAACGCCGGCGCGTTGTCGTTCACGTCCGACACCGGCACCCGCAGCCCGCGCCTGCCGCGCAGCGCCGGCGCCCCGCCGTCCTCCGCACGCACCTCCACCTCGTACTCCGACACCCGCTCCCGGTCCAGCGCCTCGCGCAGCACCAGCGAGTACGAGCCCGCGAACGTCGCCTCCAGACCGAACGGCGACGCCGGCCACACCCAGCACCGCACGCGGCCGTTCGCCCCCGAGTCCCGGTCCGACACGCTCAGCAGGGCCACCACCGTCCCCACCGACGCGTCCTCCGCCACCGGCACCGACAGCGACGTCACCCACACCTCCGGCGCGTTGTCGTTCACGTCCAGCACCTCCAGCAACAACTTGCAGTGACTCGACAGTGAGGGTGTTCCTCGGTCCCTGGCTTCAATACGAAAATTAAATATATTGACTTCTTCGAAGTCTAGGGCTGCTGTGAGGTGAATCTCCCCGGTATTCGGATTGATGGAAATCACATCTTTTCCACTCGGGGGAAGGAAGTTCGTCACGGTATAGGTCACCTCACTGTTAATGCCCTCGTCCACATCCGTGGCGTTCACCCGCGCCACGAGGGTCCCCACCTCAGCGCTCTCCGGCAGCTGCACTTTATACACCGACTGGTTGAACTGGGGCGCGTTGTCGTTCGCATCCAGCACCGAGATCACCAGCTCCATGGTGCCCGTCAGAGACGGCCGGCCCCCGTCACTCGCCGTCAGCAACAACCGGTGCACAGGAACGGTCTCGCGGTCCAAAGATTTAGTTAAAACGAGTTCAGGTTCAATATTCCCCTCATTCGATTTTTGTAAATCCAGAGAGAAGTGTTCACTGGGGCTGAGTGTATAGGAAAGCTGCGCGTTCGCTCCGATATCCGCATCCGACGCGCCCTCCAGCGGGAAACGAGACCCCGGCACAGACAATTCCGCGATGCTGATGTTTTTTCGTGCGGCGGGGAAGATGGGGGCATTGTCGTTGATGTCGGTGACCTCCAGCTGCACATGGAAGACGCGCAGCGGCCGCTCCAGCAGCACCTCCAGCCGCAGCGCGCACGGCGCGCTCTTGCCGCACAGCTCCTCCCGGTCGAGCCGCGAGCTCACCAGCAGCGCGCCGCTCGCCCCGCTCACCTCCACGCTCGCCCGCCGGCCCTGCGCCACCAGCCGCAGCCGCCGCGCCTCCGCCTCGCCCGCCTCCAGGCCCAGGTCCTGCGCCAGACGGCCCACCACCGTGCCGGCCTTGGCTTCCTCCGGCACCGAGTACCGCACCTGCCCGCCCGCCAGCGCCCAGGCCGCCTGCAGCACCAGCACCCGCAGCACCGCACGGCAGCGCTCCCCCATCGCCATCGCCATCGCCGCCTCTGTGCCTCTGGCTGCCGGCCCCGGCACGGGCCCCGCACGGCTCCCCGCCGCCGCCCGGACGCACCGGCTCTGCTGCCCGGCCCGCGCCGCCCCCCCGCGCTCACAGCCGGGCTCTCCGCCGCACCGGGGCGGGGCGGAGCCGCCGAGACGCCGTTCCTGAGCCTGCAGCGACACCGTGCGCTGCTCCGCCGCCTCACACGCTCCAACACAGCGCCTGCGCCTCCGCTCCGTCGTGGGTATGTTTTCTCCCGTGTCTTGCTCCTCTCTCTCTGTGTCTCTGTCTCTCTGTGTGTGTCTCTGTCTCTTTATTGTTGCAACGTGCTTCCTTATATTCCTTTTCTTCTGTGTTCCATTCCCTTAATCTGTTTTCTTTTGTCTTTCAGTTCTGTATTTTTAATAGTTTCTTTTATTTCCGTTTTGCTTATCTTTTTACACCTTTCCCCCCTCCATGTCTTTGTTTTCTGTTGCGTTTCATTCTTCTCGTCTTTCTCTATTTCTTTCTTGCCCTGCCCGTCCCATCTTATATTCCCCTTTCCCTTTTCTTTCCATCTGTCTCTTCCAGAATTTTGCTGCCAAGGTGCCGATGACCTCTGACGCCGTGATTGATGAAATCAATGTTGGAGCCATGAGCTCTGATTACCGGGCATCATCTCTTTCGCATGGGACAGTAGAGAATGGGGAGGCAACCAGAGACCAACTTCACTCACCATTAGGAGAGAACGTTGGTGTATCCTGGTAATCTCCTTGACATACCTCCTCTTGATTTCTCCCCTTTGTCACCCTCTTTCTTTTATTCCTTTCTTCTTTCTTTCTTTCTTCTCTTTCTCCCCCACCTCCTCCCACCTTTCTTTGTACAGAGATAACATTACTGCATGCTAGCAAACTCATTTAATGTTTCATCTTTCATTTTTTTCTTTTTCTCTCTATTGCTTTTTCATTCTTTCATTGTTTTGTTTTCTTTTCCCTTTTTCTTGTCTTTTCCTCGTCCTTCCCTCACTGTCTCTTCTTCCCTCACTGTCTCTTCTTCCCTCCTTGCCTATTCTCTTTCTCTGTTAATACAGTATTTCCTACATGACTACAGCATTCTCGCCATGGAGTGCAGACACACCCTTACACAAAACCTCTTTTTCCTATTCCTCATCACTTTTCATCGAGGCTTGCACAGGGTTCCTAAATACCGAGGATACAGAGATCTTCGACTCCAGAGAGCATGGAGAGAAAATGGTGGTTCATGCTTATCATCTCCTCTCTCATCCCTTCTTTCCTTTTTTCCCCTCATTCTTCTTTGCTTGGCTTTTTACTTGCAGAGATTCCTTCTTCTCCTTTCTCTTACTTTCTCTCCTCCTTCACTTACCTTTCTTTTCTTTCATGCCTCACACTACCCTCCTTGATTCCTCTTCTCTTCATACGTCCATACGGTTTTTTTTTCCCCTTTACCAAAATGTTTTCTAAACAAAATTATTTCTAAATCTCTACATCACCCTCTTCATTCATCAGAGACCTGCCCTTTGAAAAGAGTGGGGGACTTAGATGCCTCCTGAAAAGGAACAACTGCCCTGATTTCCTCCAGAAAAAGTGAAGTAAATAGACTGTCCCTACACCCCCTCTCCCCTTCCGCCCCTCTCAGGAGCAAAGCCACACTCCTCAGACTCCAGTCCCCTCCTGGGCCAGCAAATAACACAGCAAGGCAATAATATGGCAAGGAACAGCTGTACTACACCAGAAAAGAATACACCTCCCTTGGAATCGGATGACCAATCCCTAAGAACTTTGACATCAGTGCAAACATGCTCCAATAAGCCCAAACAATCCATGAAATTCTCTCACTTGGGAACTCAAATGCGTCACAGCCCAGCACAACAGTCTGCCGTGAACACTGAAAAAGCACAGTGCAAACACCATTCCTACAAATTCTTCATGTGTTTCAATGAAGAGCTATTCTTCCTGCCTCATATTCCACCTGCTTGATGAATGACAAGCTCTTGCTTTTCCTTTCAGGCAGACAAGCTCTGCCAGAACAACACAGCAAGAACGTCTATGCTCAGGGGCATTAGTCCACAAGGAATACTTCTCTCTCAATAGCATGATCCACCCAGAAATATGTACAAACTTAAACCCATGGCATTTTCCCTGAGAACATGCTCTCCACTCCCAACACATCTATTTTGAGAAAGACATTTGAGGTCCTCCTCCGTCTGTGCTTGCTGCCAACTGTTCAAACCATGCTGGAATAAGCAAGGAAGAAATGAGAGCAGACTGAGATGCTTTGTTGGTCCAATTTAGGAATTACAGCGTATTTCAAGTTGGAAGGAAGCCACAAGGAGTGTTGAGTCCAACTCCCAATCCAGACACATTCGGTCAGTCCAAGACAAAGATACCACAACTAAATAGGAATAAAGGTACAGCTGTCTCTCAGACTCATCTTTTTCAGCAAGAAGCTGAAAAAGTGCTGTAGCACCACTGCTTGCTTCTTCAGAAAAGAAATATTTTCAGAGCAGGGAACTGTTTCTAACACTAACAGAGACTACTGGGAATAATGGACAGAAAACAATCACGCACATTCTAGAAAAGCCTTGAAATCATTGGGCAAAGCACAGTGCTCCCATATGCACTTGCATCATGGGGAAGCAGGAGGGACACCATAAAGCTAAGGAAGGACATTGTCTCAACATCAGCCTCAGCTCAGGGGCATGGAAAAGTCATCCAACACCCTGATGGAAAATTACTGGAATGTTTGCAACCGGACAGGTGCTAAAACTCAGTATCTCATATAAGCTGATGTTACCAACACATTGCTAACATGAAAGACAGAAGAGACTGTGAGGGTTTGGTAAGAAGAGAGAAGAAAGCCAGAGAATCCAATTGCACTGTATTGAAACACGTGAAGGAAACAGCAGGGCATAAGGATATGCAGAACTTCTGGAGAGCTGGAGAAATCCCAGGTATTAGCAACGTCTGTGGAGCCTCTTTTTGACATTTTCTACTAGAATCCTCTGTCTCACACCCTAAGAAATGGCAACTCCACCTAAGCACACACTCTCCAGTCCTTCACCAAAGACACAGTCTGTGTTCTACAGATCTCCCTCAGGTAAGACCCTTCCCTGCTAAAGTCACCCTCATCATTACACCTGCCCAGGCCATACCTTGTGCCACTTGCAGAATCTCTTACACAGTACCACGAAACCTGCTACAAGAAGGCTCTTTACACATCCTCACCTTCCCTTACAATTGGCACAAAGAACATAAGGAAAGATATGAAGCCCCTCAGTGTCTGGCAGATTCTTCTTGTCTGCATACACTTCCTGGTTTATGCCTTTTCAGCAATCTCTGGTGGAAACACCACAGAACATGAGAACTGAGGTCTTAAGACCTTTGTGACATAAAGCATGACAGTTCTCACCCCAGTCCACATGGATTTTGCAGTTTGAGAGAATGAAAGCAAATGCCAAAGCACGAGCACACCTCATAATATCAACTGGATGGGAGAACTTGTACCAGAGAGAACCAGAGCTGGGGGTCTGTGCAGGATTTTGTGGGTACGTCACAGACATCAGAACGAGCCAACTGTGACAACACGACATGTAACTTCTACCAAGGGTAAATTTTCAAGTGCACAAGTATGGGAAGTTGAATGCACAAAAATGACATCCACGTTATCATGTGGCCTTAAAAAATTAGCCTGAGGAGAACCAAGGAACCATCATGGGAAGATCAATGGCTGTGGAAGCTACTATAGATGCCCACCACTATACAAGGATAGGAGGTTGAAGTGCTACCCTCCTAGAAATGTTGTCCAAAATAGGAATCAAAAAGTTCATCGGGAAACAGTCAGCAGTCTGCATGCCACACCCTCTTCACCGATGCCTTGTCTACCTCAGGCAGGCAGCAGCACAAGGCACTGTCTCTGGTGGGAAATATTCATAACCTCAAAGGACATGATGGGCATTAAACTACCATGGAATTAACTCAGTACCCAGAAGCCTTCCACTTCATACCCTTAGGAGCCCAGGAATGGATCTTGGGAAGAAAACTGTGCCCTTCCTGCCTCGTAATTTTCTCTAGGCATCCTCCATTCCCACTGTGGCACGTGTTCTCAAGACAAGAACATCATCTCACATTCTTGTCTTCTTACGACATGGCCCATGGTCTTCCCAAGGATTTCCAGTTCCCACAGACTGGAAGGTCACACTTCATATTATGACATGCTCAGGGCCTACTCAGTGCCACTGCCATGTTCACCTCACAATCTTCTCTGGCTTCCCCAGTCTCAGATGGAAACATTACCCACTTCAGAGAATACTATTTACAGGGGTGATGTCAGGACAACTCTAAAGGCAATGGCCATTGACTGCATGCTGTGAAATACCAACCCAAATGCTGAAAAATACATCAGTGCCAACAATGATACCTACTGCACAGGAAAATGTGGTGTCGCGTATGGGTTGAATTTCTGAGTTTGTGGGGCTTTTTCTTTGGAAAAAGGGTTCTTTTGAGGGTGTGGCTGTTGATGCGAATATTAAAATAACATGAAAACAGGACAGTGTATGGTCATGCCATCTCACTGACAATCCACCTGCAATCCACTTCAGAAAGGCAAGACAAGATAAACAAAACATATACTTTGGGTCACGCTCCTCTGCCTACACTTGCTACTGGTAAGTAAAAACATGCTTGGAGAAAGAACATAGGAACAGTGTTCAAGGCCTTCCCTGCTTTCACAATGATAGGAACAGTGTTCAAGGGCTTCCCTGCTTTCACAATGACTGTGGTGAGCCAACCAAATGGGAGAAATTACACCACGAGGAGAGAGAACAGCGAAGTCACAACGTTCATCTTGCCTATCTCTTATGGAGGAGAGTCAAAGAAGAGGAGGACAGAGTTCTTCATAAGAAACCACATTAAACACCAGCATGATCAGCAGCCAGCAACAGTAACAGTGCAGTAAATGGTACCTAGAGGACTGTCTCATGACATGGTCCATGGTCTTCCCAAGGACTCCAAGTCCATCAGACAAATCTCACTTCTCGAGGTCAGCCTTAATATCAGGAAATGGCCAGGGCCCACACAGTGCCACAGCCACATTCACCTCTGCAATGTCACTGTCTCTTTTACCTCCACACGGCTCACTGCAGCTTTTGCAGACCATTGCCAGCAATGAGAGCACCATAAAAAAATACAGATGGTATCATATAGCCCATGTCCAGCACTCTGCTATTCCTAAAGGTGATGTCAGAATAACTCCAAATGGCAAAGGCATTGATTTCATGCTGTTGTAGAAGAACTCATTAATGGAAAAGCACCTCAATGTAAAGGATTATATTGTTTCTGGAGGAGAATTCATGTTTCAGGTTTTGTTATCAGGGATTTTGATGCTTGCTTGCTTGCATGAGTTCATTCTTTGTTGGTTACTTTCCAGGGCTTTTGAAAGGACATGGCTCCTGATACAAATACTCAAAAAATACCATAACAAGCCAGTGTACGTAATGCCAATTCTCTGGCCAGGAATGCAAGTCTACAACTGTCTCCATCAATGAGAACACCAAAAAATCCATACACTGTGTTCAGCAGACTCCCTGTAGTTGACCCTTCATGTTTTCTAATGCTTCAGCTACCCTGGATGGAAATCTTACACACCTGGCTGTTCTGTTACTTGCCTGAAATATTAGACATCTATTTGTAGACCTGCTGTCAGGATATCTCCAATGACAATAGGCATTGATTTCATGCTCTGAGACATTAATCCAAATCCTGACGATCACAGCACAGTAAGGGAAAACATCTACACAGATGTATTTATGTGTTATTTAAGAGACTGTTTCTGGGTAAGTCATGACTATGTCAATGCTGATACAAATATTGAAAGAATATCATAACATTCCAGTGTCAATTTATAGCCATGAATGGAAGACAACAGAATAATTTGTGGGGCACGGGGATGTGGAAAAAAAAATTCCTTCCTTACACTGACTTTGGATCAAGAGCCTCTGCATGAACGGTTTATAAAACTATCTAGAGAAGCAACATACTAGGAAAAGAACATGGGAAAACTCCAATAAAGCCTTCCCAAGTACCACAATCAGTATGCTGGAAGAATCAACGGGGAAAAATTACACCATGGAGAGAGAAAACCTTGAAACCTCAGCTGTAACCTTTCAGAAGGTCACTTGCAGAGGGGAGGAAAAGGGCACAACTTTCGACAATGCTGATACCAGCACGGTCAGCAATCAGCAAAGGCAGTTAGGTGGTAAATGGTGCCTGGGGGATTGTCACCACCACAGCCTGCGTGTCTTCACCTCCTTCAGCAAGCTCAGGTGGAAATGCTACACAACACCAAGGAAGAGCATTGCCTGCAAAACTGACACCATGGGGCACCTCTCATCACGATCAACAGTGACCTCCACGTAGGAGAGCACAAATATAGGAGAGAACAACTCGCATACAGAGCAGCAAACCTCAGCTACGGACCGTTAACTGCTGAGAGGTGCAGGAAGACATTTATTTTCCCACCTCAGCAATCGCTGTGGGGCTCCGGCAAGGACAGGGCGGCAGATACAAAGGTGCCTTTAGTTTCTTTAGGCAACCACCAACAACACACTGCTGTCAGGCCGAGGGGGCGGAGCCCGGCTGAGAAAAGGAACTGCCCAGGGGGCGGGTGGCAAGGGAGAGAAGCGGAAGAAAAACAAGAGAGGCGAGCAAGGCAGTGGCACTGACCGTGTCCAGGAGAGCGGAGGGCTCCGGCTGCGCGTCCTTGGCCGCGGCGCCGGGCGGCGGCGGAGGGAAGTTGGGGCTGAAAACCATGAGGTCGCTCTTGGCCGCGCCGTCCGCCACGCACAGGCTGCGGCTGTGGCGCTGCGAGTACGACCAGCTGCCCACTTCGCTGGCGCACACGAGCGTCGTGGGCCCGGGCCCCGAGAGCACGGCCGCCCGCGGCGCCCAGCGCGACGCCCCGTACAGCACCACGGCCAGCAGGAACAGGCTCGACACCGCGCAGATGGCCACCACCAGCCACACGTTCGTCGCCGCGCTCGCCGCCCCAGGGCCCATCTCCGCGCCCGCCGCCGACCGCGACGACGACGACGATCCCGCGGCCGCGGCCAGCGCCGCCTCGGCGGCCTCCAGCAGCGACACGCTGAGCGTGGCCGTGGCCGAGCGCGCCGGCTCGCCGTGGTCGCGCACCACGATCAGCAGCCTCTGGCGAGGGCCGTCCGCCTCCTCCAGCGCCCGCGCCGTGCTCACTTCGCCGCTGTAGAGCCCCACGCGGAACGGGCCCTTGCCCCGCGGCTCCCACAGCTCGTAGCGCAGCCACGCGTTGTAGCCCGAGTCGGCGTCCACGGCGCGGATCTTCGCCACCACCTGCCCCGCCGGCGCCCCCCACGCCGCCCACGCCCACAGCGTGCCCGAGCCCGAGCCCGCCGCCGCCGCCGCCTCGCCCGCCACGCCGCCCGCCTCCGGCGCCGAGTCCGCGGGCGGCAGCAGCGCCGGCGCGTTGTCGTTCTCGTCCAGCACGAACAGCTGCACCGTGGCGTTGCCGCACAGCGGCGGCTCGCCCGCGTCCACCGCGCGCACCTCGAACTGCAGCACCTGCAGCTCCTCGTAGTCCAAGGGCCGCAGCGCCCACAGACGCCCGCTCTCCGCGTCCACCGACACGTAGCTCGACGCCGGGCGCCACCCGCCGCCCACGCCGCCCTCCCACACCGAGTAGCTCACGCGCCCGTTGCCCGCCTCGTCCGGGTCCCGCGCCCACAGCCGCGCCAGCTCCGCGCCCGCCGCGTTGTTCTCCCGCGCCAGCACCGTGTACACGGCCTGCGCGAACGCCGGCGCGTTGTCGTTCACGTCCGACACCGGCACCCGCAGCCCGCGCCTGCCGCGCAGCGCCGGCGCCCCGCCGTCCTCCGCACGCACCTCCACCTCGTACTCCGACACCCGCTCCCGGTCCAGCGCCTCGCGCAGCACCAGCGAGTACGAGCCCGCGAACGTCGCCTCCAGACCGAACGGCGACGCCGGCCACACCCAGCACCGCACGCGGCCGTTCGCCCCCGAGTCCCGGTCCGACACGCTCAGCAGGGCCACCACCGTCCCCACCGACGCGTCCTCCGCCACCGGCACCGACAGCGACGTCACCCACACCTCCGGCGCGTTGTCGTTCACGTCCAGCACCTCCAGCAACAACTTGCAGTGACTCGACAGTGAGGGTGTTCCTCGGTCCCTGGCTTCAATACGAAAATTAAATATATTGACTTCTTCGAAGTCTAGGGCTGCTGTGAGGTGAATCTCCCCGGTATTCGGATTGATGGAAATCACATCTTTTCCACTCGGGGGAAGGAAGTTCGTCACGGTATAGGTCACCTCACTGTTAATGCCCTCGTCCACATCCGTGGCGTTCACCCGCGTCAACAGCATTCCCACCTCAGCGCTCTCCGGCAGCTGCACTTTATACACCGACTGGTTGAACTGGGGCGCGTTGTCGTTGGCATCCACCGCTGAGATCACCAGCTCCATGGTGCCCGTCAGAGACGGCCGGCCCCCGTCACTCGCCGTCAGCACCAACCGGTGAACGGGAATCGTCTCGCGGTCCAAAGATTTCGTTAAAACAAGTTCAGGTTCAATATTTCCCTCATTCGATTTTTGTAAATCCAGAGAGAAATGCTCGCTGGGGCTGAGTGTGTAGGAGAGCTGCGCATTCGCTCCGATATCCGCATCCGACGCGCCCTCCAGCGGGAAACGAGACCCCGGCAGAGATGACTCCGCAATGCTGATGTTTTTCCGGGCGGCGGGGAAGATGGGGGCATTGTCGTTGATGTCGGTGACCTCCAGCTGCACATGGAAGACGCGCAGCGGCCGCTCCAGCAGCACCTCCAGCCGCAGCGCGCACGGCGCGCTCTTGCCGCACAGCTCCTCCCGGTCGAGCCGCGAGCTCACCAGCAGCGCGCCGCTCGCCCCGCTCACCTCCACGCTCGCCCGCCGGCCCTGCGCCACCAGCCGCAGCCGCCGCGCCTCCGCCTCGCCCGCCTCCAGGCCCAGGTCCTGCGCCAGACGGCCCACCACCGTGCCGGCCTTGGCTTCCTCCGGCACCGAGTACCGCACCTGCCCGCCCGCCAGCGCCCAGGCCGCCTGCAGCACCAGCACCCGCAGCACCGCACGGCAGCGCTCCCCCATCGCCATCGCCATCGCCGCCTCTGTGCCTCTGGCTGCCGGCCCCGGCACGGGCCCCGCACGGCTCCCCGCCGCCGCCCGGACGCACCGGCTCTGCTGCCCGGCCCGCGCCGCCCCCCCGCGCTCACAGCCGGGCTCTCCGCCGCACCGGGGCGGGGCGGAGCCGCCGAGACGCCGTTCCTGAGCCTGCAGCGACACCGTGCGCTGCTCCGCCGCCTCACACGCTCCGCGATAGCGCTCGCGCCTCCGCTCTGTCATGGTTATGTTTTCTGCCGTGTCTTGCTGCTCTGCTCCTCTTTTTTCCCCCTTATCTCTTCTTCTTTGTTTGCAAATAATCTTTCATTTCTTCTTTTTCTCTCTTCCCTGGCATTTTCATTTTTCTTGCTTCCTGCATTTCCTTCTTTGTTTTCATATTTCGTTTCCCTCTCCTTTTTTTCTTTGCACTCTTCTCTTTCTTCCTTCTCTGTCTTCTTTTTCGTCCCCGTCATGCCATTTTCCATTCTTTCCACTCTTTTCTCATCTCTTTCCACCCTTCTCTATTCTTTGGTCGCACTGCATAGTCGTCAGTTGCCTCTGGCGCAGCGGCAGAAACCATCAATTTCAGAATCATCAGCGCCAATTATGCGGTATCAGTGCTGAAGCCTGGTGCTGCTCCAACCAAGGCTGTTAGGGACCAACTCCGCTCAGTGTCTACAGGCAAGGTCGGTGCGTGCTGCTCAGCTCTTTCATCGTCTGTTTTGTTTCCACTCTGTTCCTCATTTCTTACTATCCTTCTGACTTTATTTTTATTTCCATAGGCTCCTTTTTTCTTTTCTACTACTACTATTATAGTTATTTTTTCCCTTCTCATATTTCTTTTTTCCCCTTCCATTTTCCCTCTTTCCCTTCTGTTCTCTTGTTCCTTCTCTGTCTTTTCTGTCCTGCTTATCTCTGTCCTAGTTATTTTCCCTCCTGCTCTTCTGTTTCCATCTTGTCTCTTGTGACCTTTTTTCTTCCTTCACTAAAATATTTTCCTAATCCTCGCAGTGTAGTTTAGGAGTTATCTCTCTTTCTTCTTATTTGAACTGATTCCTTACCATACCCTTTTGTTTGGTTGGTATTTTGGGGTTTTTTAAATCGTCTTTCTACATCCTTCTTACTATCTCCTCTTCCTTACTCTCCTCCTTTCTTGTCACTACCCCCCCTTCTCTTCTACTTCCATACTTATATCTTCTGTACATTCTTTCCTTCAACAAAATGTTTAAAAAATACCCACAGCACCCCTGCCACGAACCACGGACATGCCCTCGGGCCAGAGTCTCATTTCTCCTCTCTACCACCTCCTATCCCTGCAGACAGGAAACAGCTTACTTTCCATCCATGCACCTGCAACTTCTCCTCCCTCCAGTAAAAAGGCCACACTCTTCAGCCTCCAGTGTTCTCAGGGACCCAGCAATAACAAGACAGTCAGATGGCAAAGCACAGCTCTGCTGCATCAAAAGAGATTCACCACCCTCTGCCACACAAGCTGAAGCCGCAGTTATTGGGACATCTGTGCAAACTGGCTTGAAAGAGCCCAAACCCAGGAGAGTTTCTCATTCAGGAACTCGAACCCCTCATAGTCCAGCACGACAATCCCCCAAGAATGCTGAAAAAGCACTGGGCAAACACAGCTCCTGAGGACTCGTCATGTACCTCGATCCTTCCTCATTCACTTTCCACCTGCATTTTCAAAGTTCTCTTCAGTTCTAGCAGGCACTCGCTGCCTAGACAGCACACAAAGAACCTTGGTGTCTGTGGGCATTAGGCCCCACGGAAAACCTCTCAGTCACATTGGAAGGATCCACTTGTCACACAGTCAAACAAAAGCCATGAAGGTAACACCACAACCTTGTCACTAAGAACAGCCTCCTAACCTCCTACACATCTATTTAGTGAAATGGATCATGATCCCTCCTATGTTCCTGCCCGCTGTCACCCACTCAGGCGGTGCCTGAAAGCATCAAAAAAGGAATGAGAGCAGGCAACTGTGCTTTATTGGTCCAATAGGGTGAATGCTCTGCTGATTCAACAAAAAGATGCCACAACTGAGCAGGAACTAAAGTACACCTGTCTCAAGAACATCCACTTTCGGTGCACTACTTACCTCTTCTTAACTGGTTCCTTCTTCAGGAAAGAAATATTTTCAGGGCAGGAAGGTTGGTTTCAAAGGATATTTTCCCTTAACATTATCAGTGTTTCTGAGGAAGCTGGACAGAAAAAAATCACCTATGTTCAACACAAACTGGACAGTGTGCAGTGCCCACTACACACTTCTCTCACAGGGGAAGAAGGAAGAAGACCTGTAAGCTACAGAAATGCTCTCAAAGTGACGCATAGCTCAGGAGAGCAGAATAGACATCCCCCATGCTGATGGGAAATGGCCAAGTATCTGTCACATTGCCAGTGAGAAACAGAAATAAACCAAACAACAAACAAACCTTGCAAAACAAAATCATGTGCAGTTTGATAGAGAAGACAAGAGAATGAAAAAACCCCTCCCATTCCGCTGTATTGAAATGCAAGTTTGGGCAAAATCTTGAATACCAAGACCAATCTAGCAAGATTAAGAGCAGAGAGATAATGAGGGAAAGATTCAGAGAAGGCTTGGCAGCATGATCCAAAGTTCAAAAAGCCTCTCTCTGACCAACAACATTCCACATCAAACCCAAGTACTTAAAGGCACGCAGGGCAGATGTCTCCACAAGCAGCAATACCAGAAAGAACAACAGTGCCCTAAGATATGGAGAACTTCTGAGTGTCCTGAGAGGATCCCAGAAGAGCAGCACTGTGTGGTGGGACCATTCCTGAAGTATTCTACTGCAATCCTGTATCTTGTCCCCTGGGAACTGAGATCTCCACAGCTCCACAGACATTCTCCATTTCCACTTCCCGCCCCCCACCCGCCCTGACAAAGACATATTCAAATCCTCATCTTCGCTCATGCCTGGCACGAAGAATATTATATAGAGTGCTGTAAATCCATTCTGTGACTCCTTGACATTCCCCATGTGCCAGGATGCTTTGTGAGTTCTCAACAATTTCAAGTTCCAATCAAGTTCTTAAAGGTTGTTTGATTAGAGTCGAGAACAGTTCTCATCCCAGTCCCCACAGATCTTCTCTTTCAAGAGACCACACCAAAAGATGAAGCACAAGTGCACTCAGAATGCCAACTGGGTGGGAGAATTTCTACAAGAGAAAACCAGGGCTGGGCTGCTGTGTAGGTGTGGAGGTTTGATGTGTACATCCAGACACCAGAATAAACCGTGTGTGATAACAGGACACACCATCTCTACCCACACTGACTATGCAAGAGCACAGGAAGGGGAAGAAAAGCTCAACAAGATGACACTCATCTCCTCAACTGCCCTTGAAACTCGTGTCTGAAGAGGAGCACAGACCCACCATGGCAAGAGCTGTGGGAGCTGCTATAAATGCCCTACAATACACATGGAAAGCAGTTTGAAGTGCTACCCTCCCACAACAACTTTCCCAAAACAGCAGCAAAAATGTTCATGACTCTGAATGGTACCAACTCTTATCCACCACGTTCCACATGTCAGGCCAGAGGCAGCACAAGGGACTGTCTCTGATGGGAGACATTCATAACCCTAAAGGACCCTGTGGCCACTTCAGTACCACATATTATCTCAAGATAAAGAAGGCCTGCAACTTCACACCCTGGGAACTCAGGAAAGGATGCTGGCTCCTGCTTTCCTCTAAGCATCCTCCATTCCCCAGTCCATAATAGTTATTCTCCAGGAAAGAACACGTTTCCCATTCCTTTGCTCCTATAATAGGACCCGTTGTATTACAAATGATTTCAGGTTACCTCAGACGAGTGATCCCAGTGTTTCAAGGTCAGCTTTCAAGGACATAGACAGACCCTACTCAGCGTCACTGCCACATTCACTTCTCTCACAAGGCACAATTTCCTTTCTTACCTCAGGGATCAATTTGACTTCTGCTTACCCTTCCCAGCAATGAGAGCACTGTAAAACCCACACAGGTGGCATCACGTACATGGTCTGGCAGACTCTGCAGCTGCACCTTGAGCTCCAGTTGTGTTACAGACCTCAGACATATATTTTCTATACAAGTCATGTCGGGACTGCTCTCATAGAAATGGACACTGATGTCATGCTGAGACAGACCAAGCGAAGTGGTGATGAACACACCAATACAGCGTAGAAGAAATTGGTTGTAGGATTTTTTGTTGTTGTTTAGAAGAGAACTTACAGGGAAATTGTAAACTTACAGGGAAAAGTAAATATTGAAAAAAAGGATGTCAAAAAAAGGCCAGTGTCCATAAGGCCACCTCACCAGCCAGGAATGCAAGTTAACAACTACCGCTAACAAAAACTGCGTGGGAAACAAAACATGAAAAGAACACAAAGCCTTCCCAGTCTTCATAATGACATGAAAACACAAGTCCAAATGGTCACCTTGCCTCGCATGTCTTGTAGAGGACAAATGATAGAACATGAGGGCACAGAGGAAACCACATGTGATACCACCACCGTCAGCAAAGGCAAAGAGGAGGTACACAGCGCCTGGCACACTGTGACCGTCACAACCTGCCCTGCACACTTTCACCAAGCTCAGGTGGAAAACCTACACAACCAGCAAGCAGGAATATTGTCTCTAAAACTGAAACCTCGAGGCAGCACAGGACAGCTCCCACTGCAACCAGCAGTGATTTCATTCTAGGGCAGAACAATTCATATCCACACCAGCAAATCTCAGGTGCGTAGCCCAGGGGTTACCGCAGTACCCTTACCCTGCAAGGACCAGGCCACAGATACAAAGGTGCAATTAACACACTTAAGCACCCAATGCCCCCAGGCTGCGGGGGCTGAGCAGGGCTAATAGCAGAACCAGGTTAGGAAATGAGAGAAAAGGGGCAAAGGGGAAGAGTACAGGCGAGCAAGGCAGTGGCACTGACCGTGTCCAGGAGAGCGGAGGGCTCCGGCTGCGCGTCCTTGGCCGCGGCGCCGGGCGGCGGCGGAGGGAAGTTGGGGCTGAAAACCATGAGGTCGCTCTTGGCCGCGCCGTCCGCCACGCACAGGCTGCGGCTGTGGCGCTGCGAGTACGACCAGCTGCCCACTTCGCTGGCGCACACGAGCGTCGTGGGCCCGGGCCCCGAGAGCACGGCCGCCCGCGGCGCCCAGCGCGACGCCCCGTACAGCACCACGGCCAGCAGGAACAGGCTCGACACCGCGCAGATGGCCACCACCAGCCACACGTTCGTCGCCGCGCTCGCCGCCCCAGGGCCCATCTCCGCGCCCGCCGCCGACCGCGACGACGACGACGACGACGATCCCGCGGCCGCGGCCAGCGCCGCCTCGGCGGCCTCCAGCAGCGACACGCTGAGCGTGGCCGTGGCCGAGCGCGCCGGCTCGCCGTGGTCGCGCACCACGATCAGCAGCCTCTGGCGAGGGCCGTCCGCCTCCTCCAGCGCCCGCGCCGTGCTCACCTCGCCGCTGTAGAGCCCCACGCGGAACGGGCCCTTGCCCCGCGGCTCCCACAGCTCGTAGCGCAGCCACGCGTTGTAGCCCGAGTCGGCGTCCACGGCGCGGATCTTCGCCACCACCTGCCCCGCCGGCGCCCCCCACGCCGCCCACGCCCACAGCGTGCCCGAGCCCGAGCCCGAGCCCGCCGCCGCCGCCTCGCCCGCCACGCCGCCCGCCTCCGGCGCCGAGCCCGCGGGCGGCAGCAGCGCCGGCGCGTTGTCGTTCTCGTCCAGCACGAACAGCTGCACCGTGGCGTTGCCGCACAGCGGCGGCTCGCCCGCGTCCACCGCGCGCACCTCGAACTGCAGCACCTGCAGCTCCTCGTAGTCCAAGGGCCGCAGCGCCCACAGACGCCCGCTCTCCGCGTCCACCGACACGTAGCTCGACGCCGGGCGCCACCCGCCGCCCACGCCGCCCTCCCACACCGAGTAGCTCACGCGCCCGTTGCCCGCCTCGTCCGGGTCCCGCGCCCACAGCCGCGCCAGCTCCGCGCCCGCCGCGTTGTTCTCCCGCGCCAGCACCGTGTACACGGCCTGCGCGAACGCCGGCGCGTTGTCGTTCACGTCCGACACCGGCACCCGCAGCCCGCGCCTGCCGCGCAGCGCCGGCGCCCCGCCGTCCTCCGCACGCACCTCCACCTCGTACTCCGACACCCGCTCCCGGTCCAGCGCCTCGCGCAGCACCAGCGAGTACGAGCCCGCGAACGTCGCCTCCAGACCGAACGGCGACGCCGGCCACACCCAGCACCGCACGCGGCCGTTCGCTCCCGAGTCCCGGTCCGACACGCTCAGCAGGGCCACCACCGTCCCCACCGACGCGTCCTCCGCCACCGGCACCGACAGCGACGTCACCCACACCTCCGGCGCGTTGTCGTTCACGTCCAGCACCTCCAGCTCCACCCTGCAGTGACCCGACAGTGGGGGTGTTCCTCGGTCCCTGGCTTCAATACGAAAATCAAATATACTGACTTCTTCGAAATCTAGCGCTGCTGTGAGGTGAATCTCCCCGGTATTCGGATTTATGGAAACCACATCTTTTCCACTTGGGGGAATGAAGCTGGTCGCGGTAAAGGTCACTTCACTATTAATTCCTTCGTCCGAGTCCGTAGCGTTCACCCGCGCCACCAGCGTTCCCACCGCAGCGCTCTCCGGCAGCTGCACTTTATACACCGACTGGTTGAACTGGGGCGCGTTGTCGTTGGCGTCCAAAACTGAGATCACCAGCTCCATGGTGCCCGTCAGAGACGGCCGGCCCCCGTCAGCCGCCGTCAGCACCAATCGGTGAACGGAAATCGTCTCGCGGTCCAAAGGTTTCGTTAAAACAAGATCGGGTACAAGATTTCGCTCACTCGATTTTTGTAAATGCAGAGAGAAGTGCTCGCTGGGGCTGAGTGTATAGGAGAGCTGCGCGTTCGCTCCGATATCTGCATCCGACGCGCCCTCCAGCGGAAAACGAGACCCCGGCACAGACGATTCCGCGATGCTGATGTTTTTCCGGGCGGCGGGGAAGATGGGGGCATTGTCGTTGATGTCGGTGACCTCCAGCTGCACATGGAAGACGCGCAGCGGCCGCTCCAGCAGCACCTCCAGCCGCAGCGCGCACGGCGCGCTCTTGCCGCACAGCTCCTCCCGGTCGAGCCGCGAGCTCACCAGCAGCGCGCCGCTCGCCCCGCTCACCTCCACGCTCGCCCGCCGGCCCTGCGCCACCAGCCGCAGCCGCCGCGCCTCCGCCTCGCCCGCCTCCAGGCCCAGGTCCTGCGCCAGACGGCCCACCACCGTGCCGGCCTTGGCTTCCTCCGGCACCGAGTACCGCACCTGCCCGCCCGCCAGCGCCCAGGCCGCCTGCAGCACCAGCACCGGCAGCACCGCACGGCAGCGCTCCCCCATCGCCATCGCCATCGCCATCGCCATCGCCATCGCCATCGCCATCGCCATCGCCATCGCCATCGCCATCGCCGCCTCTGTGCCTCTGGCTGCCGGCCCCGGCACGGGCCCCGCACGGCTCCCCGCCGCCGCCCGGACGCACCGGCTCTGCTGCCCGGCCCGCGCCGCCCCCCCGCGCTCACAGCCGGGCTCTCCGCCGCACCGGGGCGGGGCGGAGCCGCCGAGACGCCGTTCCTGAGCCTGCAGCGACACCGTGCGCTGCTCCGCCGCCTCACACGCTCCAACACAGCGCCCGCGCCTCCGCTCTGGCATGGCCCTCTCTGCTTTTTCCTCTTACGGTGCTCCTTTTGCTTTTAGTTGTTTTTCCTTATCTCCTACTGTTTCCTTGTAAATATTTCTCTCTTCCTCTTTCTTGTCTGAATTTCTTTCCATATATATTTGTTTTCCCTTCAATTTTCTCTATTGAATAGTGGTGTTTTTTTCCTTTTCTGCCTCTTTTTCTACTGTGTTTTATTTCCTCCTCTCCGCATTTTTTCTTTCGTTTGCCTTCTTTTTCCGTCCTTCTCTCGTGTTTACCCCGCTGCCAGCTCTCCAGTCACCTCCGGCACTGCTCCTGAGACCATAAAATTCGGAGTCATTGATGGGGGTCCTGGATGCAGGGCCCCAGGGAGGGTCATCAGCGGTAATTACGGGGCTTCAGCCCCAGAACACGCTGCTCTCAGCAAGGGGGCAGGCTGCTAGGGACCAGCTCTGTTCA
Organism: Monarcha castaneiventris obscurior; assembly: GCA_026261815.1. Classification (NCBI taxonomy): domain Eukaryota; kingdom Metazoa; phylum Chordata; class Aves; order Passeriformes; family Monarchidae; genus Monarcha; species Monarcha castaneiventris. Next base: position 56,030 of record JAMPIT010000251.1, read on the forward strand.
GTGCCTAGAGGCAAACTCGGTGCATGCTGGTCAGGTCTTTTTTAATATCTATCGTTCTTTCTTTCTTTCTTTGGGCTTGCATGGAATCCTTCCTTTCTTCTTAATTTTCTTCTTCAGCTCCTTATGCTATACTCTTTATATGCTTTATCTCTTCCCTTTTCTTTTTTTCTTCCTTTCATCATTCCTTGTTCTTCTTCCCTTTATCTTCTCTTTTCTGCTCTTTTTTCTTCACCTCCTTTTCCATTCCCATCGTGGTCTTTCTATCTGTACAAAAACACTTTCAAAATGTCTACAGCATGCTTGCAATGAAGGATGTAAATGCCTTTTTGAAAAGGTTCTATTCCTCTTGTTTGCTTTGATTCCACAATTTTTTTTTTTTTCCCCCATCACTGTTCTACCACCTGGAACAGAATCTCAAACCCCAGCTACCGGGATATCTAATTAAAAAGTACACCAAAGGTTACAAACAAGCCAAGTGAGTTTCTCATTCGGGAATTTAAAGCCATCACAGCCCAGCACACCAATACTCCAAGAATGCTGCAAAAGCTCTAGGTAACCACAGCACCTGAGCATTTCTCATATACCTCGATGGTATATTCTTCCAGTATAACCAAGGGTTATTCTTCATGAATCATGTTCCACCTGCCTAGCCATCAAAAAGCCACCAGGGGAGCACCACGGCATTGCCACTGAGAAAATCTGCTGCATGCCAAACACATCTAATCCAAGAAAGGCATTTCTTCCTTGCTTCCACGTGCTCACCCTATGCCAGGAAGCAACAGGAAAGGAACGAGAACAGGCAGTGGTGCTCCAAACCCACGGGCATTTCAATCCAGGGGACATTCAGTCTGTCCAACATGAAGATACCATGGCTGAACAGGAACCAATGTACACCTGTCTCTCACACACAGCCTCTTCAGGTACAAGCAACTTACCTGTAGCATCACCGGTGTCATCTTCAGAAAAAGAAACATTTGCAGAACAGGAGAACGGGTTTTAAGGGACATGGTCCCCTAATGATATGAGTAATTCTGTAGCATGCTGTACAGAAAAATAAATATTCATATTCACCAAGAGCTTTGAAGGGGGTGAGTAAAACCTCCTTTTGCACTTCTGTCACAGGTGAAGCAGGAAGGACACCTGAAAGTTAGTGATACTCTCTCAACAGCAGCCTCAGCTTGAGAGAGTGGAAAAACGTTCCCCAAGACCAATGGATTACTGTCTAAACATCTGCCACCTGGCAGCTGCCAATATTTCACCATCTGCATCTCATCCACTGTTACCAACACATTGCCAATGTGAGAAAAGAAAAAAGGGTGAGCATTCTCTCTCAGACAAGAGCAGAAAACAAAGGAACCCATCCCACTGTACTGAAATGCCAGGTCTGAGAATATCTTGAATACGGACTCCACTTCTTCCCCTCCCTAGTAACACCAAGATCAGAGAAATTACTCGGGCAACATTCTGAGAAGGCTGGCACAATTACACAATTTTCAAAAAGCTTTTGTTTGTCCAGTGACTTTCCACAACAACGACAAGCAGTTAAAGGCACGTATTGCAGGTAACTTTACAAGCAGTAACACCACAGAAGACAACAGAGCACAAGGATATGCAGAACTGCTGGAGGTCCTGAGAAGATCCCAGAAGAGCGGCCCTCTGTGCTGGGCTTTTTCTCAATGTTTTCTACTGGCATTCTCTGTCCTGTGCTATGGGTAACTGAGACCTCTACAGCTAAGCAAACGTTTTCCATTTCATCCACAATGACACAGACTGTGTTCTACTCAGCACCTCCATTCCCCTGAGGCAATGCTCTTCCCCACCCAAACTCCCCCTCCCAATCGTACAGGTCCAGGCCCTACTTGATGCCATTTGAAGAATCACTGCCAAAATATCAAACATTTCTCAACTCCAGGAATATGTCCCATCTGTAAATCCCACTTTGCATAGGATCTAGGCCTCGGCACCTCTTCACCTTCCCTCATGATCACCACAAAGGACATACAAAACTCTTCAAAGCTAGACAGCCTTCAGCAGGCTCTTCCCACCTGCACAAACCTCACCATGAACACTTTGCTTCAGTTTAGCAATCTCACATGGAAATAGCACAGAGCTGCGTATTAGAGTTCTTCTTTAACTACAATTTAATTACAATTTCTACTTTAACTACAATTCCCAGCTATGCTAAACCATGACAGAGATTCTGTGATCAGAACAGGATTGGAATCAGCATACATGGATTTCTTTCTTCAAGATAACCACACCAAATACCATAGCACAAGCGCTCAAACAAGTTCAACACAGAGAGTTTGTACTGCAGAAATCTTGAGCTGGAATGCTCTGCAGGGCTCGCCCTGTACCTGCACATGTCAGTACAAGCCACGCATGACAACAGGACACAGCATCTCTACCAGGTTCAAGTGCACAAGCAGAGGAAGTTGAGTGGACAGACATTACACTCACTACCTCATTACATGCACTGAGATAAGAACCAAAACGCTGACAAGCACAACACCATAATGGATTATATTGACTGTGTAGGAGAAATGGGTTTGGGTTTTATTGGTAGGGGTTATTTTCTGCATTGTTTGTTTACTTTCTTTTTATAAAATATTATTTCCATGGCATTTGAATGCGACACTGCTGTCAATATAAATTTTAATACAACATCAAAAGACTACACCGTGTTTCATACTACTTCTCTGGCCAGGAAAGTGCATCCAAAACCCAGGGAAGGGCAGAGCAAGAGAAAGAAAATTCCACTTTCTAACACTTACCCATGGAGAAAACTCCTCACTCATAACACGTAATAATTCTAAGCAGAGTAAAAAGATCGTTGGGAATAGATCATAGGAAGGGCACACACCACATCTTTCAGTTTCATAACGTCTCTAGCGTTAGAACCAAATTTAGCAGCTTATCCTTCCATGGACAGCAAAACACTGAAGTCCCAACCTTGCATAACATTGTTAGAGAGCAGAATCAAGGAGGAGGAATTCAATTTTCCTTAGGAAAAAACTAAACACAAGACTGTCCAAAAATTCCTGGGAACTGTGAACACCACAGCCTGCATGTCTTTACACTCATGAAGTAAGTTCCAGTGAAAATGCTACCCATCAGGGAGCATGCGCATGTACCGCACAGCTGACACCTCGGGGCGCCTCTAATCGCAATGGACAATGATTTCATTCTACGGGAGAACTCAGACCCACACAAAAAACCACACCAATGGATAATAACTGCCGCAGTGTGCCCTAATGCATTTACTTCCACTCCACCACCAGCACCACCTCAGTACACAAACAAGAGCCGGGTGGCTCCGGCAGCAGATGCAGAAGGATTCACATCATAAAGCACCTGCCAAGCATCGATGGACCCCTGGTCGTGGGGGCGGAGCCCGGCTCCAAACAGCACCTGTAAGGGGAGGCGGGAGAGACTGGGCAGAGAGGAGAACAAGCGTCAGTGAACGAGCAAAGGTGAGCAAGGCAGTGGCACTGACCGTGTCCAGGAGAGCGGAGGGCTCCGGCTGCGCGTCCTTGGCCGCGGCGCAGGGCGGCGGCGGAGGGAAGTTGGGGCTGAAAACCATGAGGTCGCTCTTGGCCGCGCCGTCCGCCACGCACAGGCTGCGGCTGTGGCGCTGCGAGTACGACCAGCTGCCCACTTCGCTGGCGCACACGAGCGTCGTGGGCCCGGGCCCCGAGAGCACGGCCGCCCGCGGCGCCCAGCGCGACGCCCCGTACAGCACCACGGCCAGCAGGAACAGGCTCGACACCGCGCAGATGGCCACCACCAGCCACACGTTCGTCGCCGCGCTCGCCGCCCCAGGGCCCATCTCCGCGCCCGCCGCCGACCGCGACGACGACGACGATCCCGCGGCCGCGGCCAGCGCCGCCTCGGCGGCCTCCAGCAGCGACACGCTGAGCGTGGCCGTGGCCGAGCGCGCCGGCTCGCCGTGGTCGCGCACCACGATCAGCAGCCTCTGGCGAGGGCCGTCCGCCTCCTCCAGCGCCCGCGCCGTGCTCACCTCGCCGCTGTAGAGCCCCACGCGGAACGGGCCCTTGCCCCGCGGCTCCCACAGCTCGTAGCGCAGCCACGCGTTGTAGCCCGAGTCGGCGTCCACGGCGCGGATCTTCGCCACCACCTGCCCCGCCGGCGCCCCCCACGCCGCCCACGCCCACAGCGTGCCCGAGCCCGAGCCCGAGCCCGCCGCCGCCGCCGCCTCGCCCGCCACGCCGCCCGCCTCCGGCGCCGAGCCCGCGGGCGGCAGCAGCGCCGGCGCGTTGTCGTTCTCGTCCAGCACGAACAGCTGCACCGTGGCGTTGCCGCACAGCGGCGGCTCGCCCGCGTCCACCGCGCGCACCTCGAACTGCAGCACCTGCAGCTCCTCGTAGTCCAAGGGCCGCAGCGCCCACAGACGCCCGCTCTCCGCGTCCACCGACACGTAGCTCGACGCCGGGCGCCACCCGCCGCCCACGCCGCCCTCCCACACCGAGTAGCTCACGCGCCCGTTGCCCGCCTCGTCCGGGTCCCGCGCCCACAGCCGCGCCAGCTCCGCGCCCGCCGCGTTGTTCTCCCGCGCCAGCACCGTGTACACGGCCTGCGCGAACGCCGGCGCGTTGTCGTTCACGTCCGACACCGGCACCCGCAGCCCGCGCCTGCCGCGCAGCGCCGGCGCCCCGCCGTCCTCCGCACGCACCTCCACCTCGTACTCCGACACCCGCTCCCGGTCCAGCGCCTCGCGCAGCACCAGCGAGTACGAGCCCGCGAACGTCGCCTCCAGACCGAACGGCGACGCCGGCCACACCCAGCACCGCACGCGGCCGTTCGCCCCCGAGTCCCGGTCCGACACGCTCAGCAGGGCCACCACCGTCCCCACCGACGCGTCCTCCGCCACCGGCACCGACAGCGACGTCACCCACACCTCCGGCGCGTTGTCGTTCACGTCCAGCACCTCCAGCACCACCTTGCAGTGACCCGACAGAGGGGGTGTCCCCTTATCTGTCGCCTTAATATTTAGGTCGTATAAATTAACTGCCTCAAAATCCAGGGCTCCCGTTAGTCTGATATCCCCAGTATTTGCATCGATGCTGAACACATCTGGGGCCGAGGGTGGAACAACAGAATCAATTTCATAAATCACTTCGCCATATATTCCCAAGTCCGGATCCGTGGCGTTCACACGCGCTACAAGCGTCCTCTCTAATGCATCCTCGGGCAAATATACATAATACACCGACTGGTTGAACTGGGGCGCGTTGTCATTCACGTCCAGCACCGAGATCATCAGCTCCATGGTGCCCGTCAGAGACGGCCGGCCCCCGTCAGTCGCCGTCAGCACCAACCGGTGAACGGGAATCGTCTCGCGGTCCAGAGGTGTCGTGAGTACCAGGAATAAGGATTTACTGCGAGATTTACTGTTTTCTTCCTCTATTCTAAAATGCTCGCTGGGGCTGAGTGTGTAGGAAAGCTGCGCGTTCGCTCCGATATCCGCATCCGACGCGCCCTCCAGCGGGAAACGAGACCCCGGCAGAGATGACTCCGCAATGCTGATGTTTTTCCGGGCGGCGGGGAAGATGGGGGCATTGTCGTTGATGTCGGTGACCTCCAGCTGCACATGGAAGACGCGCAGCGGCCGCTCCAGCAGCACCTCCAGCCGCAGCGCGCACGGCGCGCTCTTGCCGCACAGCTCCTCCCGGTCGAGCCGCGAGCTCACCAGCAGCGCGCCGCTCGCCCCGCTCACCTCCACGCTCGCCCGCCGGCCCTGCGCCACCAGCCGCAGCCGCCGCGCCTCCGCCTCGCCCGCCTCCAGGCCCAGGTCCTGCGCCAGACGGCCCACCACCGTGCCGGCCTTGGCTTCCTCCGGCACCGAGTACCGCACCTGCCCGCCCGCCAGCGCCCAGGCCGCCTGCAGCACCAGCACCCGCAGCACCGCACGGCAGCGCTCCCCCATCGCCATCGCCGCCTCTGTGCCTCTGGCTGCCGGCCCCGGCACGGGCCCCGCACGGCTCCCCGCCGCCGCCCGGACGCACCGGCTCTGCTGCCCGGCCCGCGCCGCCCCCCCGCGCTCACAGCCGGGCTCTCCGCCGCACCGGGGCGGGGCGGAGCCGCCGAGACGCCGTTCCTGAGCCTGCAGCGACACCGTGCGCCTCCGCCCCGTCATGGCCATCTCCTCTGCCGTGCGTTGCTCCCCTGACACTCCTTCATTTTATTCTTTGGGCCTTTTTCATTGCTCTCTTCTTCACCTCCTCTGGTCACTCGCGAGTCGCCTCTGCAGCCGCACTGCTGACAAAACAAGTCGGATTTACCAACTCTCCGGCGCCACCATCAGAGCGTGATATTCTAATCGAGGCAGAGGCTTTTGGGAACCAAGCCCAACTAGCAATTAGCGGTAAGGTCGCTGCGTACTGCTCATCTCCTTTGCTGTTCTTTTCTTTCTCCTCTTTGTCACCTTCCATTCTTAATTACCTCCTTGCGTCATTCCTCCATCTTCTCTTCCTCTCCTCTTCTCTTCTCTTCTCTTCTCTTCTCTTCTCTTCTCTTCTCTTCTCTTCTCTTCTCTTCTCTTCTCTTCTCTTCTCTTCTCTTCTCTTCTCTTCTCTTCCTCATTTCTCACCTTCCACCCTTTCTGTGTGCAGTGCTAGAGTCGGTGAACTGCCAGTAAACTCATTTATTGTTACTCCCTTTCTCTTTCCTTTTTCTACTTCTGTCTTTGTTCTTTGCTTCCCTTGCTCTCCTGCCTTCCTTCCTTGTGTTCTCCTTGCTTCCAATTTTCTTCCATTTCCATCCTCTGTTCACTTTTCCCTTACCAAGAAGCTTTTACTGTGTCTTCAACATTCTCAACTTGGTTTAGGGACATGTTCTTTGGCAAAAAATCTCCTTCTTCCCTTCCGTCATCCATCTCTCTGGAGAAGTAAACCTTCCTGCTTTCCTCCTGTCCATGCACCTGGAACTTCCTCTCCTTTCAGCATTCAGGCCACACTCTTCAGCCTCCAGTCCTCTCAAGGACACACCAATAACACAGCAAGGCAATCGCATGCCAAAGAACAGCTCTGCTACATCAAAATAGGTTCCAGCATTCTCTGACACACCAGGTGAAGCCACAGCTACTGAGACATTTGTGCAAAGAGGCCTGAAAGAGTCCAGTCAACTCAGGGGAGTTTCCTGTTCAGGAACTCAAAGCTATCACAGCCCAGCATGACAATGCTCCATAAAGACCTAAAAAAACACTGGGCAAACACAGCTCCTGAGCACTCTTCATGTATCTCGAGTCTTCCTGACTCGTTTTCCACCTGTCAGGTTTGTGCTTTCCCTTTAATGCAGGATTGCCCTGCCACAATAACGCACCCAGAACCTCAGTGCCTGCGAGCATTGCCCCCCACAGAAAACCTCCCACTCACTCGCATGACACACTTGTCACACAGTCAAACAAAACCCACCGAGGTAACACCACGGCATTGGCACTAAGAACATCCCCGTGCCTCCCAACTCAGCCACTCCCTGAGATGGATTGTGGTCCCTCCTCCATTCCCACTGGCTGCCACCCACCCAGCAGTGCCTGGAAGCTGCAGGAAAAGTACGAGAGCAGGCAATGGTCCTTTGTTGGTCTAATAGGGTCAACATTGTGATAATTCAACATGAAGATGCCACAACTGAAGAGGAGCTGAAGAACACCTGTCTCAGACACATCCACTTCAGGTGAGTGACTTACCTGTGGCATGACTGGTTCCTTTTTCAGAAAAGAAACATCCTCAGGGGAGGGAAATTGGTTTAAAACTATATTTGCCCTTAACATTATCAGTATTTCTGGGGAAGCTGGACAGAAAAAAAATTAGTCAAGGTCTTCAAAAACTGAACAGACTGCAGTGCCCATTAGGTATTTCTATCACAATGGTGGATGGAAGCACACCTGTAAGCTACAGACAATTCTCTCAAAATTAAACTTGGCTCAGGCAGAAAAAGGGATTCCCTACACCGGTGATCAGCATCTGACACTTGAAAGCTGCCAAAATCAGCAGTCTGCATTTCATCCACCATTACTAACACATTGCCAATATGACGTGGAAAAAAGAAACCAAATAATGAAAACACAGCAAAAATTAAAAGCCTGGGCAGGTCTGATCAGAGAGGAGAAAGGAAAAGCAAAATGTTCCATTCCACTTTATTGAAATGCAAGTTAAGGCAACACCATAAATACAAAGACCGATCCTTCCCCTCTCTAGCAAGACTAAGAGCAAAGGTAACCAAGGAAATGCTCAGAGAAGGCACGGCAGCACGATCCAAATTTCAAAAACTTCTCTTTCACCAACAACATTCCACATCAAACCCAAGTAATTGAAGGCACGCAGGGCAGATGTCTCCACAAGCAGCAATACCAGAGAGAACAACAGTGCCCTAAGATATGCAGAACTTCTGGGTGTCCTGAGAGGATCCCAGGAGAGCAGCACTGTATGGTGGGATCCTCCTCACAATATTCTACTGTAATCATCTACCTTACACCCTGGGAACTGGGATCTCCACAGTTAAGCAGACATTCTCCATTTCCTCCCCAAAGACATATTCAAATCCTCACCTTCCCCCATACCTGGCACAAAGAATTTATAGAGTGCTGCAAATCCCTTCTGTGCCTCTTTGACTCTTCCCACATGCCAGGATGCTTTGTGCCTTTTCAGCAATTTCAAATACAAATGGGGTTCTTAAAGGTTGTTTGATTAGAGTGACAAATAGTTCTGATACCAGCCCCCACAGATCTCCTCCTTCAAGCGTTCACACCAAAAGATGAAGCACAAGTGCACTCAAAATGCCAACTGGGTTGAGAATTCCTACAAGAGAAAACCAGGGCTGGGCTGCTGTGTAGGTGTGGAGGTTTGATGTGTACATCCAGACACCAGAATGAGCCATGTGTGATAACAGGACACCATCTCTACCCACACTGACTCTGCAAGAGCACAGGAAGGGGAAGAAATCTCAACAAGATGACACTCATCTCCTCAACTGCCCTTGAAACTCGTGTCTGAAGAGGAGCACAGACCCACCATGGCAAGAGCTGTGGGAGCTGCTATAAATGCCCTACAATACACATGGAAAGCAGTTTGAAGTGCTACCCTCCCACAACAACTTTCCCAAAACAGCAGCAAAATGTTCATGAGTCTGAATAGTACCAACTATTATCCAGCACATTGCACATGTCAGGCCAGAGGCAGCACAAGGGACTGTCTCGGATGGGAGACATTCATAAGCCTAAAGGACTCTGTGGTCACTTCAGTACCACATATTATCTCAAGATAAAGAAGGCCTGCAACTTCACACCCTGGGAACTCAGGAAAGAATGCTGGCTCCTGCTTTCCTCTAAGCATCCTCCATTCCCCAGTCCATAACAGTTATTCTCCAGAAAAGAACACGTTTCCCATTCCTTTGCTCCTATAATAGGACCCATTGTATTATAAATGGTTTCAGATTCCCTCAGATGAGAGTTCCCAGTGTTTCAAGGTCAGCTTTCAAGGACATAGACAGACCCTACTCAGCGTCATTGCCACATTCACCTCTGTGACAAGGCACAATTTCCTTTCTTACCACAGGGATCAATTTGATTTCTGCTTACCCTTCCCAGCAATGAGAGCACTGTAAAACCCACACAGGTGGCATCACGTACATGGTCTGGCAGACTCTGCAGCTGCACCTTGAGCTCCAGTTGTGTTACAGACCTCAGACATATATTTTCTATACAAGTCATGTCGGGACTGCTCTCATAGAAATGGACACTGATGTCATGCTGAGAGAGACCAAACAACGTGCTGATGAACACACCAATACAATGGATATCTACTGTGTAGAAAAATTGGTTGAAAGATATTGTTGTTGTTGTTGTTTAGAAGAGGACTTACAGGGAAACTGTAAAGGTTTTCCAAATGTAAATATTGAAAAAACTTGTCAAAAAAAGGTCTGTGTCCATCAAGCAACCTCTCCAGCCAGGAATGCAAGTTAACAACTACAGCTAACAAAAACTGCATGGGAAACAAAACATGAAAAGACCATAAAACTTTCCGAGTTTTCATAACGACATGAGAACCAAGTCCAAATGGTCACCTTGCCTCGCATGTCTTGTAGAGGACACATGGCAGAACATGAGGGCAGAGAAGAAACCACATGTGATACCACCACCGTCAGCAAAGGCAAAGAGGAGGTACACAGCGCCTGGCACACTGTGACTGTCACAGCCTGCCCTGCACACTTTCACCAAGCTCAGGTGGAAAACCTACACAACCAGCAAGCAGGAGTGTTGTCTCCAAAACCGAAACCTCGAGGCATCACAGGACAGCTCACACCGCAACCAGCAGTGATTTCATTCTAGGGCAGAACAATTCATATCCACACCAGCAAATCTCAGGTGCGTAGCCCAGGGGTTACCGCAGTACCCTTACCCTGCAAGGACCAGGCCACAGATACAAAGGTGCAATTAACACACTTAAGCACCCAACGCCCCCAGGCTGCGGGGGCTGAGCAGGGCTAATAGCAGAACCAGGTTAGGAAATGAGAGAAAAGGGGCAAAGGGGAAGAGTACAGGCGAGCAAGGCAGTGGCACTGACCGTGTCCAGGAGAGCGGAGGGCTCCGGCTGCGCGTCCTTGGCCGCGGCGCAGGGCGGCGGCGGAGGGAAGTTGGGGCTGAAAACCATGAGGTCGCTCTTGGCCGCGCCGTCCGCCACGCACAGGCTGCGGCTGTGGCGCTGCGAGTACGACCAGCTGCCCACTTCGCTGGCGCACACGAGCGTCGTGGGCCCGGGCCCCGAGAGCACGGCCGCCCGCGGCGCCCAGCGCGACGCCCCGTACAGCACCACGGCCAGCAGGAACAGGCTCGACACCGCGCAGATGGCCACCACCAGCCACACGTTCGTCGCCGCGCTCGCCGCCCCAGGGCCCATCTCCGCGCCCGCCGCCGACCGCGACGACGACGACGAGTCCCGCGGCCGCGGCCAGCGCCGCCTCGGCGGCCTCCAGCAGCGACACGCTGAGCGTGGCCGTGGCCGAGCGCGCCGGCTCGCCGTGGTCGCGCACCACGATCAGCAGCCTCTGGCGAGGGCCGTCCGCCTCCTCCAGCGCCCGCGCCGTGCTCACCTCGCCGCTGTAGAGCCCCACGCGGAACGGGCCCTTGCCCCGCGGCTCCCACAGCTCGTAGCGCAGCCACGCGTTGTAGCCCGAGTCGGCGTCCACGGCGCGGATCTTCGCCACCACCTGCCCCGCCGGCGCCCCCCACGCCGCCCACGCCCACAGCGTGCCCGAGCCCGAGCCCGAGCCCGCCGCCGCCGCCGCCTCGCCCGCCACGCCGCCCGCCTCCGGCGCCGAGCCCGCGGGCGGCAGCAGCGCCGGCGCGTTGTCGTTCTCGTCCAGCACGAACAGCTGCACCGTGGCGTTGCCGCACAGCGGCGGCTCGCCCGCGTCCACCGCGCGCACCTCGAACTGCAGCACCTGCAGCTCCTCGTAGTCCAAGGGCCGCAGCGCCCACAGACGCCCGCTCTCCGCGTCCACCGACACGTAGCTCGACGCCGGGCGCCACCCGCCGCCCACGCCGCCCTCCCACACCGAGTAGCTCACGCGCCCGTTGCCCGCCTCGTCCGGGTCCCGTGCCCACAGCCGCGCCAGCTCCGCGCCCGCCGCGTTGTTCTCCCGCGCCAGCACCGTGTACACGGCCTGCGCGAACGCCGGCGCGTTGTCGTTCACGTCCGACACCGGCACCCGCAGCCCGCGCCTGCCGCGCAGCGCCGGCGCCCCGCCGTCCTCCGCACGCACCTCCACCTCGTACTCCGACACCCGCTCCCGGTCCAGCGCCTCGCGCAGCACCAGCGAGTACGAGCCCGCGAACGTCGCCTCCAGACCGAACGGCGACGCCGGCCACACCCAGCACCGCACGCGGCCGTTCGCCCCCGAGTCCCGGTCCGACACGCTCAGCAGGGCCACCACCGTCCCCACCGACGCGTCCTCCGCCACCGGCACCGACAGCGACGTCACCCACACCTCCGGCGCGTTGTCGTTCACGTCCAGCACCTCCAGCACCACCTTGCAGTGACCCGACAGAGGGGGTGTCCCCTTATCTGTCGCCTTAATATTTAGGTCGTATAAATTAACTGCCTCAAAATCCAGGGCTCCCGTTAGTCTGATATCCCCGCTGTTCTCATCGATGCTGAATAACTCCGAGGCAGAAGAAGGAACAATAGTGTCGATTTCATATTTCACATCTCTGTTAGCTCCTTCGTCCAGGTCCGTGGCGTTCATCCGCGCCACTAGAGTGCCTTGAATGGCGTCCTCGGGCAAATGCACATTACACACGGATTGGTTGAAATGGGGTGCGTTATCATTCGCATCCAGCACCGAGATCACCAGCTCCACCGTGCCCGTCAGAGACGGCCGGCCCCCATCAGTCGCCGTCAGCACCAACCGGTGAACGGGAATCGTCTCGCGGTCCAACGCTCTCGTGAGTATCAGAAACAGGGACTTACTGCGAGAGTTACTGTTTTCTTCCTCTATTCTAAAATGCTCGCTGGGGCTGAGTGTGTAGGAAAGCTGCGCGTTCGCTCCGATATCCGCATCCGACGCGCCCTCCAGCGGGAAACGAGACCCCGTTACCGATGACTCAGCGATGCTGATGTTTTTTCGTGCGGCGGGGAAGATGGGGGCATTGTCGTTGATGTCGGTGACCTCCAGCTGCACATGGAAGACGCGCAGCGGCCGCTCCAGCAGCACCTCCAGCCGCAGCGCGCACGGCGCGCTCTTGCCGCACAGCTCCTCCCGGTCGAGCCGCGAGCTCACCAGCAGCGCGCCGCTCGCCCCGCTCACCTCCACGCTCGCCCGCCGGCCCTGCGCCACCAGCCGCAGCCGCCGCGCCTCCGCCTCGCCCGCCTCCAGGCCCAGGTCTTGCGCCAGACGGCCCACCACCGTGCCGGCCTTGGCTTCCTCCGGCACCGAGTACCGCACCTGCCCGCCCGCCAGCGCCCAGGCCGCCTGCAGCACCAGCACCCGCAGCACCGCACGGCAGCGCTCCCCCATCGCCATCGCCGCCTCTGTGCCTCTGGCTGCCGGCCCCGGCACGGGCCCCGCACGGCTCCCCGCCGCCGCCCGGACGCACCGGCTCTGCTGCCCGGCCCGCGCCGCCCCCCCGCGCTCACAGCCGGGCTCTCCGCCGCACCGGGGCGGGGCGGAGCCGCCGAGACGCCGTTCCTGAGCCTGCAGCGACACCGTGCGCTGCTCCGCTGCCTCACACGCTCCAACACAGCGCCCGCGCCTCCGCTCCGTTATGGCCATCTCGTCTGCCGCTTCTTCCTACCGTATTCCAATTTCTTTCTCTCTTTGTCTCTTTTATCTTTCCTTCTTTCTTCCTTTCTCTTCCTTCTTTAGCTTTCTCTATTTTCTCAGTTATCTCTTCTTGGTTTTTTTCTTTCTTTTTTACTTCCCTTTCTTCTTTCTTCTCTTTGTTCTCTTTTTCGTCCTGGCCGTGCCATGCCCTCTCGTTTGCTCCCCTTTTCTTCTCTTTCGATCCTTCTCTCTTCCTGGTAGATCGTTAGTTGCCTCTGGCGCCGCTTTGGAGATCATCAAACAGGAGCGATCAGCGCTAATTACGGGACATCAGCGCCGCACGCGCTGCTCTCAACAAGGCGGATGTTTTTAGAGACCAGCTCCATTTCGCATCTACAGGTAATTTCGGTGCCTGGTGGTCATGTCGTCTGCCTCCCTCCGTCCTTTTTTCTTTGCTAATTTAAGGATATATATTCCTTCCTGGCTTTCTCCTTTATTCATGTATTCTTCTCCTATATATTTTGCGCTTTCTTGTCATCTAATTTATGTTTCATCATATTTTCTTGTTTTTGTAATCTTTTTTGCCTCTTTTATTTCTTCCTTGCTCACATTCCTTTCTTTCTGTGTACAGTGATACCGTCAATGACACGTCACTAAAATAGTTTATGATTTCTTCCTTTCCCTCTCTCTTTCCATTTATTGCTTCAATCTTCTTTGCTTCTCTTTTTTTTTTTCTGCATTGTCACTTCTTTCTCGTCTTTCTCTTAGCCTTCTGTTCCCCCCATTCCTTCTCTTCTTCTCTTTTTGCCTCTTTAACCAACTAAATTTTCATATGATGCCGTGGGTTAGTCAAAACTTGACAGACAGCCCTCTTAGCCAACGCGCTTCTCGAAATTTTACATATTTAAGACCCACGGAAGGCGGGAATTTTAGGAGACGCAGTTTCCCGGGCTCGCGTGGGTGGAGGGCCGGGAGTGAAATGGAGAGGGGTTAGCCCCGTTCCTGGAGCCTGCGGGCCCGGGGATGGGGCGCCCCTGCCTCCTGCCTCCTCCCCTCCTTCTCCCGGTGAGGAGGGGGGCAAAGTTCGGGGGGCCCCCGGGCTTCCGTTCCGGTTCGGTGCGGGGACGGCAGAGACGGAGGGGTGGCCCTTTCCCCCGGCCTGCGCGGCTGGGGACAGGGCTCCTGCCCTCTGCCCCCTGGGGATTTTTGCTGCAGCATGGACTCAGATTTACGGGGGGGGGAGCTGTTCCCCTCAGCCGCGCGGGGGTGGCTGCCGGCTCTACAGGGCTGAGGTCGTCTGGACCAGAGCCTGCAGAGCAGCCAGTGAACTTCGCAGCGAAATAGAGGAAAGGACACCCCTCTCCAGCCTGCAGCGCAGCAGCGGAGAAAAACACCCGGCGACATGGCGGCTTCAGAGCCAGGGAGAAGGAGAAGGCGGGGTCACGTGGGACGGAGCTGCGAGGCTGCACTGCGTGGACTCGGCGCGGGGAACTTAAACGTCCTTCTGCCTTGCGTGGTATAAACTGTGATATCGCACACTGTTTGTCTCCTTAATCCATGTTAAGAACGTGGGGGAATGGGCATTTTCCTTTTCTCGAGTGGCTTGTAAAATGGCTAGAGTGCCTATGCCAGGCTATATACGTAAAAGCAGGGAGAGGCTTATTTCTGTAGCCTGGCGGCAAGAGAAAGCCTAAATGTTCAAGTCCAAAAAGAAAACTGGTTCATTCTTAAACTAGTAATTAGCCCCATGTGAAAAGCCTAGTTTTTAGCAGTCGTGAGAGCTGCGAAAGGGCTCATGGAAAAAAAGGTAAAGAGTAGCAGTTTGTGTAGCCATGTCAGGCTAGAGGGAAACCCACTTTTCTCCCCCTTTTCCTAGGACTGTGACCCTGATTTTTGGGAAAGGGGAGAAAGTGGGGATGGCTCTGAAAAGTTTGTTCTGTTGTTTTAACATCTGGGTGTTAATTAAACTTTTTTTTTCCTTCTTTCAAGTTGTGTGCCTGCTTTTGCTTTTCCTCCTACAGCTTATCTCACTGCAAGGACATCGGGGGGAGGGCTAGTGCCCACAGTTAACCCTTAAACTACTACACGAATTGGTGGCCCGTATGGGGAACCAAATTCAACCCGCTACATATGATTACATCACTCTCGACACGGAGTGCGGACATGCCTTTTGGCAAGAGCTCCCCTTCCTCTTTCCTGCCGACTTTCATCTCTCTGGATGAGGAACAAACTTCCTGCTTTTCTGCAGTTTATGCAAGACAGACAGACTGTCCTTTTTCCATCGCTTCCCTCCCCTTTTGGAAGACAGACACACCCTTGAACCCGTTATCCCAATGAAGAGAATCCACCTCACTCTTATAAAGTAGCCCAAGCCCTGTATACTTCAATGTCTGGCCAAAAAGGCTTCACTTACACCAAACAACCCAGGGGATTGTTTGAATCTTTCCTTCGGAGATTGAAACCCATCACAGCCCAGAACACCAATCCTCCAAGAACACTGAAAAAAGCATGGGACCACCACTGCTCCTGTACACTATTCATACACCTCAATGAAGAGCTGTTCTTCCAGCCTCCTCTTCCACCCGCATGATGAATGGCAAGCTCTTGGTTCTCCTTTCTGGCAGAGAAAGCTCTGCCAGGATACAGCAAGAACCTCTGTATGCAGGGGCAGAGATCTCCAGCTAGGCAAACATTCTACAGCTCGTCACCAGTGACACAGCCCATGTGCTACACAGCATCTCCTTTCCTCAGGGAAGACTCTTCCCTGCTGAAATTCAGCCTACCTGTGACAAACCCCAACCCCTACTCCGTGCCACTCAGAGGGAAGGATCACTGCCACACTACCCAGGTACTCCCCCACCACAACAAGATGCCTCATTCATGGGAAAATAAAAAAAGAGTTGCAGTGTCCCCATCTCCACCCCAGCAAAGCCGGTTGCGTGGCTGTGGGAGGATTTTCTACCACTATTTGAAGCTTCAGGGCAAAATCCTCACCATGCCCGCACTGCTCTCGTCTGCCTTCGTTCACATTCACCACCTGCCCCCGGGCCCCGCAGGCAGCGGCGCCGCGGCCACAGCACTTCCCTCAGGAGGCCTAAGGATAGGAATGACTTCTGCCGTTCCATCTGTAGCTTCTGTACACAAACCACGGTTCAAAGCATTATTAAATACGATTGTGCTACTGACCTTTTTGTGTTCCTGCTTTACTGATCTCTGTGGTGTCGCCGGTTCATATGGAAAGCTGCTGCTGAAAGCAGCCAGGCTTTCTGTGGACATTAATGATGTCTTGATTCCAGATCCATCCCTGATGCCATTTTTGCCTGGCCTGTGCCATCAATGCAAAGATGAACTCTTCCTACTGCATCTTTGTAACTTACCTGCATTTTCGTATCGCAACCAATGACAGGGTTTTCTCCCGAGGAAGACATTCAGACAGTTTATGTTTCACATCCCAAATCCTGGTGGAACTAGGCATTGAAGATAAAGAGCAGTCTTCCTCTCCAGTTCTTCTCTCGAGTGGAGCAACCCACAGTAAACAGCAAAAGGAGCCTCTGGCAGGCACTGCTGCTGCCGAGGACTCGGGTTTATTAAAGCCACTAGCACATCCTTTTCTCATTCCTAACACCCACACGGGTTTTGTCCATCTCTTCCATGGATTAGGTTTGCAGATTCTCACTCTCATTACCATAGACCACAGGTAAACAGACACAGGCAAATCCATCCTACCAAGTAGAACAGCATTTGTTAACTTTTTCTACGTGCAGGCAACAGAATTGATCTTTTTGATAACAAGACTGGTGAGAAAGATCCTGCACAGCTCGATTTTTGTCAGGTTGATCTGGAGGTATGCTCACGACCTCTTGAGTTTCCTGGAGTCTTCTGGCACTTTGTTTTAATTTCTGTAGCAAAAGGAAACAATGGTTTGGGTAGAGATCACTGTCTTGACTCGTGGATATGAAGAGATGCTGGGGATGATTCTCTACCAACAAATCGATCATGTTTGCTCCATGTGAGTCCAGGATGAGAGGTGTTTAAGCGAGATAGATTTTGGCCTTTGGCTTGGGTTTGTTTTCTTTTTGTTTGTTTGTTGGTTGGTTGGTTTGGTGTTTGTTTGGGGTTTTTTTGTTTGGTTATGTTTTGTCTTGGTTTCGTTGTTTGTTCAGTTGGTTTTGTTTTTATTTTTGTGGTGAGTTTGTTTTGGTTGACTGGGGTTTTTTCCCCCCTACTTACCTGTTTGCTAAATTAATTCACTTACCTGGAACAAGTAGGTCTTCTCTGGAGAAATATTTCACGCCATATTCATGGAGATGAAAATGTAATGCCGGTGTCAGCAAATTCGATTTACAAGTATCTTGAGAGCTGTATTAAGTTAAGATATACAAAATGTAGTAGGATCAGTAAAACAGCTGTTAATGAGACGACAAGCACTGACGTCAAGGACATAGGACACGGGGTCCTTTTTATTGTGGTCTGAACACTTGCCTATATCGTTTTCATATCCAGCAAGTAGAAGCTTCAGTAAGTGGTCCCACAATGCCGGACATCTGAGCTTAGCTAGAAATAAAAATGCTTCGATATGCAAAGATAGACTCTAAGACTCCAAGATCACCTACAGGAAGAGCTGTTTCTTGCTTACTCAAATACAGTCCACGCGAGATTCTCACGCTGATGAGATCCAGCTACTACCTGAGCAGCAGCCGGGTATTGGGTGACATTGGCAAATCCTTAGGCATTGTAGCGTAGCATTACTACCACAGATGCACAACTAAGTGCCTTTTATATCACCTGCACCTATAACAAGAACCCACAAAGGTCAGAAGAAAAAGCTGAAATGATCCTGCAAAAAGCACACGAGTTGGTGGAAGGCTTGGTTTAGCTATATCAACTTTGGTCAGTCTCAGAGCATTCCCAGTGCTTCTGACTAAGCAGTGAGACGTGAAGAGAGGTGATCCACAGCGAGGATCTGTAGAAAAAATCAGTAAAAACTACTCATCTTAACGTCGTGAAAGCCCATCAAGTGCCTGAGCGTTACTTTGAGTCTCCTTCATTAGGCAGGAACAGATGAAAGCCTGGTTAAAGTCCTGAAAAATAATAACCACGTGTTTCGACATCCCAAGTTCAGTTCATCCATCAGAGCTCACGGACTGATCGCTGGACTCTTAGAAAAGCAAGTGCAGACCAGGGGCAAATACAAGTCAAAAGGCTCGTCTGCTGTTGTACTTCAGACAGCAGAGAGACACAGACGTTTTGAGGGGTGTTCGAAATGCTCTGCTCAGACCCTCGCTGAAGTTAGGTCATTACTTCAGTTACACTAGGAGACAAAAAACAGAGAAATGGCAAGAGAAAGAAAAACAGCAGCTCCGACAGAACCGCTCCCGTCACACAGGACACTTCCAGCTCTGCCGTCCCAAGATGGGAAATATCGCACGGCAGCTCCACATCAGCGGGCTCAGGGCGACGGTCTCCGCCGACGAGGATCCGGAAAGAAAAGCCCGTCCCCTTCAGAAGGGCAGACGAGTCCCGAACTCGCATCGTCGCATTTGTGTTCGTGTCCTTCTCACCTCTTCAGCGCAGTTCAGCGGTTAGAGCACGGCACAGAATAGCCGGGTCCGGTTTCAAAGCCTTCTGAGGCCGAAAGCTCTAAAAACAGCCTCCTTTACCATTCAAGAGTACCCTAAGCACCGAGAGAAGGGCTGCTCACACGGGTGCCATCGGTCTTTCACCGAGGCATTCCTCCCTGGACAATGCGGGTGGAGGGCGAGGAAGGAGATGACCCGGTGACTCGGCGGGTGGAGCAGACAGCGCCGCGGAGCTCAGTCTGCGCTTCTGCACTCACCCCCAGCAACCACGGAATAGAGGGGGGCAGGCTCAGAGAGCGGGGCACAGACAACAAACCCGTCCTCTTCCACCTCCGTCTTCGGGACGCTGGCACAGCTGAAGTCCCGACCTTCTTGGGGAAGCCGCCGGCGATGCCCGTGGCCGCACACCCAGACGCTGCTGCTGCTCGGCCGGTGACCGGACCCGCGATAGGCCCTGAGCTGCCCCGGTCCCCCGGGGGACCCAGCGCCTTGCCAGCTCCTTCATTCTCCCCGCAGCGGCCCGGCTCGGCAGCGGCCGGGTTTCCACGCCGCAATCCGCAGGAAGAGAAGAGCGGCACCAGTCGGAAAGCGCGTAAAAAAAAAAAAAAAAAAAAAAAAAAAAAAAATATATATATATATATATAACACATTAGAAAATAAGATTTAATACTAATAAAACAATAACAGCCACTGCCAAGCCACTCCCCAGGCAGCGCATCCGTCCCGGGCGCGCACGGAGCCTCTCGGTCCCGGAGCGCTCCGAAGCGCGGGCAGAGACCGCTCCCCTCCGCCTCCCTCCGCCTCCCTCCGCTGCCTCGCCCCGCCGGAAGCTCCCGGCAGCCTCCGCTCCGAGGGCGGCGGCAGCTCCGGTGCTCGTTCAGCGGCCGCTCCGGTGCTCTTCGCCGGCAGGAGATGGAACTGTCACCCTGAGCGGCTCCGGGCTCTCGCTCATCCCCCGCGGGCTGACCCCGCTGCCAGCGGCTCTTCCCTCGCTGTCTCTCTGTCCTGTCGCTCGAGGTGTCGTCCTCATGTGCCCTTTATTTCGGCTGGAATTTCTCTTGTGTGGGGTTTTAGGAGCCAGGATTTTCTCACGTGTTAAGAGTTTTAGGGACATGGTGCCCGCTGTCTGGCCTCTCCTGGATCCTCCCTCTAAGGGAAGGCATGTCTGCTCACACAGA